>CM077034.1:68906005-69383913 GCA_039090855.1 Macrothele yani | reverse complement strand
GGTGAAAGCTAACGTTTATTAATCGAAGTTTTTAATACACCATGAACCGGATATTTTTTCATTTTATTGTTATCTACGGCCTCTAACCTAGACCGTAGGGTGGGGTAATGGAGTGCTGTATTGGGGTGCAGTTCTTGAGATAATAAATTGTAATGTTTACGAAAATTTTGAATGGGCCCCCTTCATACCGGGCACCGACCCTTTCCGTCTGCGGTCTAAGTTAGAATACAATAAGGTAGTGTACCAAATTTGGTCGTTCTAAATTGGAAACTGTAGGCTTTACAAAAATTGGTATGGGAGGCTCTGATCCCCTTGGCTCCAACTGCTTCCAAAAACCGTCTACAGTTTGGGTTAGAATACCACGAGATAGTATACCAGATTTGGTGGTTCTGAATTGAAAACTGTAGATTTTACGAAAATTTTGCAGGTGGGGTCTCTGACCAACCGGGCCCTGCCCCCGTTCCAAAAAAACCGTTCTACCGTCTAACATTTTTAGTGCCAGAAAGAAAATCGCACATTCTTATCCTGTCTGCGTGTCCAAACTTTATAAATTTGATCAGGGAGCAAGACGTCTGAAATCTTACGTTTTCCTGCATTCGTTTTGTATGTAACTAAAATCTGTAAACGCGACGAATTGACGTAGCTGACGAATTTGTCCGCGACGAATTGACGCGCGACGAATTGACGCTCGACGAATTGACGCGCGACGAATTGTCGTAGTCGTCGAATTGACGCGCGATGAATTGACGCAGGCGACGAATTGACGTAGTCGACGGATTCACGCACGCGACGAATTGACGTGACACCCGAAAGATGTGTGAGGATTTATCAGCGTCCACTAATATTTCAGAAAACGTAGGCATTCCTCATTCTGTGACAAATTACTGCTGCATCCTGTGTTTTCCACATGGGTACCTCTATCACCTGCCGAGAGAACAATTGTTAGCCAGAGTTCAGGTGTGTCATGGGCCGAAACAAATAATTGCAAAGCATCCAAACTTTCTTAACACCGTAATAATCAGCCGATGAAACATATGGTCTACTATTTCGACCCCCTGATGAAGAGTGGAATGAGAGTCTGGAAACACACAGGCTTTAAAAAAAACACACAGGCTTTAAAAAAAACACACAGGCTCCTTCAAAAAATGTCCGCAAAAACAAATCAGCTTGGACAGGTGATGTTGATAATTTTGCTTTGATGATAAAGGTGTAGTCTATCAGCATGGCAGTCCTCCACAGATATTACCGTCAATGTTGAGTATTACATTTTTGTTTTGAACCGTAATGGAGGACAAACATTTATTAAGCGACGGGAACTGATGGACAAGTGGACCCTGGTAGGGAATAAAGGTACAACATTTCCTACTAATAATTAAATGTCAACTCCTTCTTAGTAAAAATAGCGTATAGTAAATTCTCAAAATACACAGCATTTTCTAATTTGGAGGACATAGCACCTTTTTCTATCTTTACTTGTTTTAAAAAAAATTCTTTTTTTTCTGAAATTTAGTGAAAGGTACTTCATTGTCAAAGCGAATCCGATATGAGGGAGACTTCGGTTGCGTTTCTTTTGATCTGCTTCTCACCGAAGCCATTAAACGAATCATGAATACACTAATTGAAGCTACGCGTGCGGTATTTTATAAAAGATTATTTTGAAAAACTAGTTATTTGGAAATTTCAGCAGTAAATTCCATAAGTTCGGATTTATTAAAACCAAATAACGATAAGTCCTCCAAATTAGAAAAGAATGGGGTCGCAGGGGAGGGTTCATATGTATTTTTCCTGCATCTTAATTATTAATAATAACTACATAAACTGGTTTGTTTGTTTAACACCACAGTCAGGATCTCGGTGGGTTTATAAGTAAGCTCACATCCGTAATTTAGGATCAACTGGTTCTCCGCAGGAAAGACCGAAATGTGGTTCGAATTACCTTTCCGTAGGCAATTTGAACCCACCTCGGCCGAACGGTCAGAGCCAGAACACTGCGACACTAGAGCGGCAGAATAGGTTTCAGAAAACGCATATTTTTTATGAGATACCTCCAAAGTAAGATGTCGATAATACATTAATTGTGCTTTTAATAGGATTTCATAATTTTTCTTTTCTGTATTTTTAAACAAGTATTTTTTTGTAATACGTAAGAGAGAATTTTCTCTCTTATTTACACAATCTGAAATGTTACCAATATTACACGGTGCGAAATAAAAATGATAGCAGATATATTCACTTTCATCTCTTCCATATATATTTAGATGTTCACTGAAAATCGATGTCCTTGACGATCGAAAGTTCATGATCTGGTGAGAGTAGTGAGGAATTTCAGTCACATATAAACTAAAATTCCTTTCTCCGCCCAGGTTGCGCAAAGCAACCTGGGTGGAGAAGGAATCTAATTCGTCCGAGATGGGTCCGGGTTTGAATCGCGGTGAAGCATGAATGTAAGATGTCTGGCACTGAACTGGATCTGTCCCTTCCATGAAACCAGTGGCCTTAAATTAGGGACAGATAACTGCTAATTGATGCTGATGCTCTACGTGTCACCAGAATAGCTCATACCTGGCGTGGTATGGGCGTTACACGATTTCTACAAATGTCTTGGGATATCTTGTACCTACAGAATAGGAGCAGATCTGTTAAATCTTGTAAATTACGTATTTGCTCTCCGGCAGATCAGATTTAGTGTTCAAACACAAATCTGAGATGTTGGATTGAGTTGATATCTGAGAAATATGAAGTCCAGGGCAATACCTGGAAGTGTTTCTCATGTTCTACAAAATATTCCCGAAAAGTCCATGCATTGGGGCGTGGCGCGTCATCATTCTGAAAGAAAGCACCATTAAAGGAAAATACCGTGCCCATGAAATAATGTACCCGGTATGCAATGATGTTTTGGCTTGCTTGTTGATGTCATAGTATTCGAAAGAATGGCTGGGCCCAGTATTTTCCAGCAGAGCATTGCCCAAGGTATGTCCAGCTGGAATTTCCTCCGCTGGCATATTTTCTTCCAACGTGCATTCTAATGTATTGACACTTCTCTACTCTACCGTCCATATGGTCCAGAAGAAATCGAGATTCGTCGGCCCAGGCTAACTTCTTCCTATTATTCAAAGTTCAGATTTGATGTTCGCGTACCAATTCCACGTGCTTTCGTCGATGAACCAAGGTTACTATGGCCACTCGGAGTGGCTTGCAGGTGCGCAGCCCCATTTTCAGCAGGTTTCGAGGTACTGTGTGTTGTGAAATAGTGTTCTTGTCACCAGCATTCAAAGTATCTGCAAGTTGCGCCAGAGTATCCATTTTGTTGGCTCGTACCATTCAAGGTGGCCTTCGCTCATTTTCTGCATCGAATAGTTGACGTCGGAACAGACAATGCCGGCTGTTCGTGGTTTTTCACTCAACTGACTACTTTCTGGAAGGTACTAATCTCTCTTCGTGGCTCTTCATGCGGTTTTCCCTCACCGGACTACTTTCTGAACTTACTAACCGCTCTTCGTGGCTCTTCATGGATTTTCCGTCTCTGGACCTTACTAAAGGTACTAACCGCACTTCTTGGATCTTCGTAGGTTTTCCCTCACCGGACTACTTTCTAAACGTACCAACCACTCTTCGTGGCTCTTCATGGTTTTTCCCCTCACCGGACTACTTTCTGAAAGTACTAATCGCCTTTCTTAGTTTTTCCCTCACCGAACTACTTTCTGAACGTACTAACCACTTCTTCGTGAGTTTTCCCTCATTAGGAATACTTTCTGAACGTACTAACCGCTCTTCGTGGTTTTTCCCTCACTGGACTACTTTCTTAAAGACACTAACCGCTCTTTTCGTGGCGTTTCCCTCACCGGACTACTTTCTAAAGGTATTAACGTGGCTGACTATGAGCACCCCACAAGCCTTTCCGTCATGGAGGTAATCTCACTCACTCGTTTGGCCGTCCAAATTTGGCGTTTGTCAAACTAGCTCAAGTCCTGCTCCATTTCCCATTTGAAAAACGAAAATTTGCTTCTGAAAAACGAGAATAACGCTGATTGGGAGACCTCAGTATCAATCGTTATTTATACAGTTGCATGACCTTCACACGCAAGGCTGTTTACATGCAGCTTCTTCAATTTACATAAACACGATTTGGTCATAATGTTTAGGTTCCTCAGCGTATTTTAAATTAAACGTCAACCAACTTTTTTTCTTTTCTGTTTTGTTGTGTGTATTTTCAACACAGTGGGTATAGAAGCATGGATGATTGCATTTTTCAACCTTCGCCGATTAAAAAACACAATCCTTGAAAAGGATCTTTTAGTTTTGTATTGGTGATGATTATATCTGGTGAATTGTTTTGAGTAAATATATGAATTTGTCTTTGCAGGTGTGGAAATGTTCGAAGCTAAAGGGAACCGACGAAATTGTGGCTGTGAAAGCTGTCCTGTTAAGCGTGAGGGAACATATTTAAATGAAATGAATATCTTACGCCAATTAAATTCCTGTAGTGCGCACGAAGTAAGCATTTTTCTGAATATCAATATTAATTATATTATAATAATAATTTTTTTGTGATCTCGAAATTTCGTACAATCTGAATTGAATGATATAATATAATCTCTCAGAATATTGGTGAAAGTTACTCAGGTATTTTAAATTTAACGCTCTTGATCCTTCATATTATGAAACACACAAGGTAATGTCCTGCATTTTTTATTAATAAAAATGTTTTATTTCCAGGAAGTGTATGGAATGTTTCCTGAGCGAGGTCCGATCGAAAAGTTTCGAGACTAGGTCGATATACAACAAAGTACCTATGTACGTTACTTAGGTCTTGCTATGATCTTCCTTACATAGTCTCCTTTGGCAGCGATACATCAGTGCCAGTATTTTTGCCACTGTTGGAATACTACCTGGAAGTCTTGTTCGCGAATCGTGTCAAGCACCGTCTGTGATTCGCGCTGGATTCCGTTCACGGTTTCAAAACGTGCTTATAAACTGTGAGCTTCATCTTCGGGAACAGAAAGAAGTCGCAGGTGGTCCCCAAATATAGCCCGCATGTGGACTTTGTCCTCAGTGATGACCAGCATGTGTCTCGTACCTAGTGATGTCCCGCGACACGAACGTTAGATAATTCACCACCTGCTCACGAATATCTTGACAGAGTTCGACATGGAGAGGCTTTGTTCGGGGTTCAGAATCTTGGGCACAAACTTTGCAGCAATGCGGTGAGTATTGAAAACTGACGTCAGAATTTCTTGCCCTGTTCCGTGTGACACATTGGTGACGGTAGCAATGTCGTGAATGGTTCTCCGACGATCCTTATGCATCAGTTCCCCAATGTTGTCCATATGTAGGGGGGGGGTTGATCGTGACCGGTCTCTCTGACCTCTCCTCGTCTTCCAGCGTGCCGTTCTGCCTCTCTTGAAGCGGCAGTGCCACACAAAACACCTTGCACCTCTCATTGCTTGATTTCCATACGACTGCCGCAACATATCATGCGTCTCCGTTCCCGATTTACTTAGTTTGACGCAGAATTTGATACACTCTCTGACTCTAGTTTGCAGTCCATACCGAAATCGTAGCGCAGTGTTCTGCACGTGGTCACCAAATATCGTTTAACACAGCTCTCAATGTTAACAGAACGACAACGCCGCCCCGGTGGCGCAGTGGTCTAAGCGATGGCCTCTGATCATTCGTCCGAATGGGGTCCGGGTTCGAATCCCGCTGAGGCATGGATGTTGTGTTTGTCTTACAGCACTGGCTCTCTCCCTTCCCTGGAACCAGTGACCCTAAATTAGGGACGGGCGACTGCTTGCGGCCCATTTGAGTTGCTCACGGTGGTCGTTAAACCTCCAATGAAAAAAAAAAAAAGAAAAAAGAAAGAACGACAACACTTGGCACAATGACCTGCGAAGTCCTCTGCCCTTGACAGCTGCCGCCTACTGCCATCTGTTGGGGCGCTACGTACCTAGTCTCGGAACTTTTTGATCGCACTAAGTACCTTTACCAAGTCGCGGTTCCTCTCCAGGTGCAGGAAATTGGATCAGATAGGATACCGCGTTCATGGACATGTACCACAGGAAACAATCCTAAAAGTGTACTTTCTTCCAGAATGATTCTCCCTCTACAGATGAATTTTTTTTAGGATCATCTCTCTTTCCCCATTAAAATTGGGACAAGTTTATTAAGGTGACCAAATTAACGACAGTGTTTCCGCAAAGAGAGAGCAGATATGATCTTTGGTATGACTCATAGTTCCAGAAGATAAAGCGCAAAGTCCCTGAGAGCGACGTGCGGACACTCACCGCGTTTCATTTGGATCAACGAAACTTTAATCATCCCCCTTTTTGCATTTAAGATCAATGTGTCACGAATCACAAGCCATGGGAACACAAGAATTCCTAAGACTTCAACAGAAATTTAATAATAGGAGATTATTCTTGCAATCATTTTGAGAAAGAATATTTTCTTAAATTTCCTTGCCATAAAGCACGTCGTTGGTTATACATTGTTTTACCTTATACAAAAATTCCCATTAAATTTGCAATCATTTCCTTTTTATAAATCTAATTATATCCACCGAATATTTCTGGAATTATGGATCTGCAAATCCTTGCGATACTGGTTGTGGTTCTACGTTAAAATAATGTGGTCATGCTATCCCTTCTACTGTTACTCCTCCATAGGTGCAGAAATTATCGAGCAATATTTTTTTAAATTTTGAAAGTAGGAAGTGATGTATAGTATAAGACCAATTAACCAGACTCCAGATTATTTGGAACACATTACCAGGTTTCTTTCGTTCATTTAAATAATAAAAATGATAATGCAGTACAGTAGATTTTTTTAAATGTATAACTTTTGTTGTTATAAAATGCGATAAACGAAAAAAATTAAATCCCCTCACTTCAATTAATAAATACATATTTGGCCTTAGAGTAAAATAACCAAATTATCCGGGTTTTCCGAATATCTGGGTGGGCTGTGGTCCGTGAGTAACTCCGGATAATTGGAGTCCTACTGTAGTTTTTTTTCACTAAATTGCATTCCGTAATTTTGAATTTATGTAAAATAAATAATCCATCTTTCCACTGCAACCCATTTATGGAATTTAAAAAAAAAATTACCCGAGGAAGCATGTAATAAACCAATTCTACGTCAGACCTGCTCACAAAAATATTTGAGGATCGTATAAATATCGCGCTTTCGACTGCTTCATGACCTCGTAAATAGAGGTCAGCTATCAGAATTTCAAATAGTCCGGGAAGTCGGAAAAGACTGGGGTAGGCCTATACCTTGCAGTGGGTGCCAACAGGCTGGAGAAGAAGAAGTAGTAGATGTCTGTCATCCATCCGTGAGAACTGGAAGAATGCTTTGATTAAACGTATTTCTTTAATCAATTTATTTGATTTATTGGCGAAAAATTCATGTGTGTATGTATTCTGTTTCCTTTTCAAATAGAAAATAAAGTATGTAAACCCGGCATTTCATAATAGTTTATTCTGATTTCGTCAAAGAACCAGAATAATCACAGAAATGTGTTTACATCAAATATTAGCTGTCGTGAATTAAATAAACCCACAAGAAAATATGAAGTCATTAAAAATATTTTTGTGATTATTCTGGTTTGTTTGACGAAATTAGAATAAATGATTATTAAAGGCCGGGTACATACTTCATTTTCCATTTAGAAGGAAACAGAATACATATACACACATTAATGCTATATCGACAAATAAACTGATAAAAAAATATGTTTAATAAAAGCATCCTTCCATTTCTCATGGATGGATGAGGTACATCTTCTTCTTCTTAGTCTGTTGGCACCCCCTGCAAGGTATAGGCCTCTCCCAGCCTTTTTTCGAACTTTCCGCATCCTTAACCTCCGTCCAGCATTTCCGACACCTTGTAAGGTATATTCCAATTAAACTCTTCCTTTTGAGTTTCTTTTTTCTATGTAAATTTGAGTTCGTTCTTTTAGATATTTTCAGACCTTAATGTTATGCTGTTTCCCTCAAACGAGAATGATGTTGGCAACATTGAGGTCGGAACAAGTGACGTATGAATGTATGTGATAACAACGTTAGATAAAAATAATATGCAGAGGTTGATTTGTGAGTGGGCCGCGGATGGCCTAGTGGTAAGCGTTCGTGACTGCCATGGGAGAAAACCTCGGGTTCGATCCCAGCCAGGTACAAAAACGCTCGAACCAGTAAATATCCGCCGTGCATTGGATGGGCACGAAAATCCGTCGGACCCCTGGTACTGCTCCCCCATAATATATAAGTGCGTCTTCCTCCCCCTTTCTATTTCGCTTACATGTCACTTTCCTATCGGGTACTCTAGCCCAAATCTCCCAGCTTCCTAATACTAAGGGTTGTTCAAGACTTGGGGTCAGACAATCCCTTCCCTGAAATCCTCTACATATGATCTGATCTAATCTGCTTTGTGAGTGTAGATGTTAGAGAGTGTTGCTGACTGTGCATGTGAACCTCAGTAATTAAGATATGTGAAGTGTCGTGTGTAATTTCACCTCTTGAGATGATTTGATTTCGTATAATGTTGCTGGACCAAAGAAACGTTGACGCAAGTTGGACTTCTGTATATGTTTTGTCTAGACTTTGTAAAAGCCTAAGTATATGTTTTGTCTAGACTTTGTAAAAGCCTAAGTATATATTTATGTCTAGACTTTGTAAAAGCCTAAAAGTGAGTTATCCGACAGAATCACTTACATCGCATATACCCTTAGTTAACATCTATTCAGCCGGACATTTGGTGTTACGTTATAACCTTTAAATTTTTGAAGATCATCCCTCCATCTTTTCTCTGGCACCCCTTCCTCTCTTTCCATCTCTCGGTTGCCATTCTGTTATTAAGGGTATCCATTTTTCAAGTCATCCAACATGCCCAGTTTCCATCTACACTTTTATTATTTTATTATTTTTTATGGTAAAGATCTTATTTATTCCTGTTCTTTCTCATATAAGTGAATTTCTCTGTCTTATTCTTGTTATTCCCAATATTCTTCTGTTTAACTTTTCTTACTGATACTCTTATTTTTCCATATTTTTGTTCTGTGATACTCCACGTTTCACTTCAGTAAGTAAATACGGGGTTAATACATGCATGAAATATTTCTCTTTTTAAACACAATGGAAGATCGCCGGTTAAAATGTATTTTAAAAAAAAGAACACCCAGAGGATGGCAAGTTCTGAAAGAAACATGAAAAAATGCATGTTTTTTACAACCAGTGAAATACAGGAAGAGGAACTGGCGTATCAAGAAAATGACGCGGGAGCTGATGATATCACGAGGAAGGTATCCGAATGGGTTGGTCGTGTAACTACAAGAATCGGCCATCGTTGTACTTGGACAACTGAAGTACCTCACTTGATTCTGCTCTCGAGTTTCGTTAAAACTGTTTAAACTTTTGAAGGAAAGGTTACTTTACACTATTCGGCAATACTTTTCTTTAAAAGTATATTCGGAGTTTAATAAACTATATGAGAGGCTCCGAGAATATAAGAATTTCTCCGGTCCTATTTTTGGGGTCACTGGTTCCTAGCAGGACAGAAAACCAGCTCAGACTGGAGCCGGGACCCGACTCGCATTGCTGGACAGACATCTGAACCTCGGGACACTTGACTATCGGGGTGTCCAAGAAACAAAATATTGAACTTATTAATAACATTACTTTTTTAGAAATATATTATTCTTTTTATTATTAAAAAACTCCATATTCCTTTTTAATTTTTCCTTTTCAAACATTTTATGCTAGCTAACGCTAATGGGTGTCACGAGCATGAAGATTGGAAAAACTTAATGTGGAGTGAAAAATGTTTCTTTCTTCCAGAAAACGTAGTTTGGTAAAAACAGATCGAGTTCATAGGTTAATGCTTTATTAGGGAAATACCTGGCAACGACCTGCTTTTGAAAAACATTCATCATATAATAAGTACGCCGTACTTCCAAGTAATTTTTTTTTCTGGCATAGTTACGGTATACTTGAAAAAAAAACAGCCATGGTTTACGCACAGAAGTTATCATTCTGATTAAAATCCGTTAAAGCTGTATTAAATTTATCAGGTGATGTAGTAATGAACAAACTGTTGATAACGAACAGGGAGATTTTTCTACATGTTGTATGTGCATCTAATAAAAAGTAAGAATTTGAGAAAATATGTAACTTATAGCTTTTTGTCTTTTTGCAGGCACACATCGTTAGAACAATTGATTCATTCATATAATCTCCAAGGTTGGTTTCTTCGTCTTTCAAATTTTAGATCAGAGCCTATGTGATTACATAAAGCATCAAGGTCCACTACTTCTCACAGACGTTCAATGCATTATGAGACAATTGATGACTGCCCTGGCTAAGTTGAAGGTAAGCTTACTAACTCTACTTGAAGAATATATTTTATAGTAAAATTTCATTGATAGAATGTTTTATTTTCCATACAAAATCTCGAGTTATCCGTCGTTCATGAATCTAAAAAGAACTTAATGAATAATTCAGGCAAATGAAAGAAGAAGTCAACACGAAGAAAACAAATGTTTAATGGCATTTTATTTACTCAGACAAACTTACATAGGCTGTTTTTCAATTAATTTTTCATCGTGACTTTTTATAACACGTTTAATTTATATGCATGATAAACTTTATGTTCTCTTTGCTTTTCTTCTTTTGGAATCAGACACAAGATCAACTAATTTTTGTTCACCTCGATTATATATTTTTAGCACGTCTTTTTTTAAAAAAGACCGCGCTTGTGTTTTCGGTTGACCCGTCCGTCCGTCTGTCAGTATCCACGATATCTCTGCAACTATTAGTCTGACTTGAAAATTCTTTTTGCATTGGGGTAGCTTGAAATATGTGAATGATGATTCTTTAGTTCCTTTTTTTTTACGATGCACGAATTCGCCACTGGAGGACGTAAACGCATATGATGTCGAATTCAAATCTAAGTTTCAATCCACTTATTTGCTTTTAAACATCCGATTGAAAAAAATATTTTATCTTTCGATTCGATTTATGTTCAGAGTATTTTAGATATAGTTACTTTTACAAATTACGTATAGATTTTCCGCTAGGGGTCGTAAAAGTTAATTACATTTTTCCCGATAACTCTTCCAAACTCCGATTTTGAGAAAAAATTTCTTCAGCGGATACACCTCCTGATGAAAAATATTTTACATATAATTTCAAATTTTTGGTAAAGAATACTTTGGCCACCAGGGGTATAAGTGTTAATTTTTGCTTCTGGTATATTTACCATAAACTATGAGCTTCTAAAAGATCGATTGAAAAAAATATTTTGTGGAAAACCTGATGCAACTCACATCGATAAACCTTTTCGGAATATGTGGGGCGCAGATGTATATCTGGGGGCGTAGATTCTTTCTGCACCGGATACATCTCCAAAAAAATTTGAAAAATTCTTTCAACTGCACCGGATACATCTCCTGATGGGAAATCGTTTGCACATAATTTCTAATTTTTTTGAAAAATGGTTTGCCAGTTGCTCAGGGGGCGTAAATAAAATTCTCCTCTTCTGATGTATTTGCAGCAAAATATGAGCTTCTAAAATATCGACTGAAAAAAAACGTCGTTTGTAGACCGATATTACTTTCCATGTCGACAAACTGTTTAGAATCATTTTCTTCTTAAAATAATGCATGTTTTCTACGCCAAGGGGGCGCAGTTTTATATCTTATTTTTGTCAATATCTCTATTTCTGGGAGTCCGATTTGAAAAATTCTTTCTTTGTTGGATATTGTTTCTAGTGCGACATGATTTTCATGATAATTTGAATATTTTCAAGTACTTCCTAGACAAATTTTGAAGATGACAATCCGATTTTTGGCGTAAATGTGACAAGGTTGGTAAGTCCGATAATATCCGAAAACTTAAAATTTTCATCGTCCTGTAGCGGTTCTCTGGGAGCCCGCGTCTCCCAGAAAACGCCCGAGTATGCTAACCACTACACCACCCAGAACGACCAAGTATCAAGTTTTCCGATCAATTTGAATGTAACCATCACAGGATTCGCTAGTCGAAGCAACCGGCATTCATGTTTAGCGAATCTGGAGGTTAAGAATCTTATCCCGTGTTTGCCCGGTAAAGCAGATAAATCATGAAAGAAATACGGGATTACGCCATATGGGAATAGAAATTTTGAAGATGACAATCCGATTTTTGGCGTAAATGTGACAAGGATGGTAAGTCCGATAGTATCCGAAAACTTCAAAATTTTCATCGTCCTGGAGCGGGACTCGAACCCGCGTCTTCCAGAAAACTCCCGGGTATTCTGTGATGGACTCGAACCCGTGTCTCCCAGAAACGCCCGGCGTGCCCTGTGATGGTTATATTCAAATTAATCGGAAACTTGAAACTTGGTCTTTCTGGGTGGTGTAGTGGTTAGCATACCCGGAGCGTTTTCTGGAAGACGCGGGTTCGAGTCCCTCTCCAGGTCGATGAAAATTTTCAAGTTTTCGGATATTATCAGACTTACCATCCTTGTCACATTTACGCCAAAAATCGGAGTCATCTTCAAAATTTGTACTATACGGCGTAGTCCCGTATTTCTTCTCATGATATCTTCATAGGCTTTCTGCTAAAGGGCGTAAAGATAAATTACTTTCACCCCTATATCTCTGCTTTTAAATCTCCGATTTGAAAAATTCTTTCTGCACCGGATACAGCTCCTGATGGGAAAATCCTTTGGCCAAAATTCATAATTTTTGTAAAAAAATGGTTTGGCCACCAGGGTTCCGCTTCTGATGTATTTGCAGCAAAATATGAGCTTCTAAAATTTCGATTGGAAAAAAAGTCATTTGTTGACTGATACTACTCATATAGACAAACGTTTTAAGTACATTTTCTTCTTGAAATAATGCATGGTTTCTTACGCCAGGGGCGTAGATGTATATCTTCTATTTTTGTCAATAACTCTCACTTTTGGGAGTCCGATTTGCAAAATTCCTTCTTTGTTAGATAGTGTTTCCGATGCGAAATGTTTTTCCTAAAAATTAAAAATTTTCAAGTAATTCCTAGGACTTTCCGCTAGGGGGCATAAAGGCAAATTGCGTTTTCTACAGCGTTATTTGTGCTTTTAAAAACTACGAATTGAAAAATTATTCCTGTATCGCATACAAGACCTGATGGAAAATATTTTTCACATAATATCTAATGTTTGGTAAAGAAAGGTTTGGCCACCTGGGGCAATGAGCGTTAATTTTTGCTTTTGATATATTTGTAGCAAAATCTGGGCTGTTGAAAACTCTGTCTGATTTTTTTTTCTTGGACCGATACCGCTCTTATGGGAAAACATTTTGCAAATACTTTCTTCCTAAAATAATGCTCTCTTTTCCCGTCATGGGACGTGAAGTCACATCTTATTTTTGTTTATACCTCTGTTTCTGTGGAGTCCGATTTGAAAACATATTTCTGTGTTGGAGAGCGTTTCGGCAGCGAAATGTTTCTGATATAAATTCATGTGTTTCTTAAAGCACAAGTCTGCAACCAGAGGGCGTTAGCTCACGTTTCCGATTACAGCAAAATCTGAGGGATTAAAAACCCGATTGAAAACTTCTTTCTTCCGTCAGATACTATTGTTTTCCATACAGGTTCCATTGACTTTGAATAGCTTTGATACATTAAATTTGCGTCAGAACGCGATTCAAAAGTCGTGATTATTACAAACCGAAAATTCGGTGCCATCATTCTTGTTTATTCTAATAATAAACCAATACCTCATTCTTTCCTTCAGATTTGCGGATGTTCCACACAGTTGTTCAATATTATCGTTCAAACTACCAAATATTTCCTGTGGCTTAGAAATCAAGCTCTTTACGACATTTACATTTCATTAAATTTTAAACAGTCACTTGATGAGCGTTTATAGCGGGTTTGCGATAAACTTAATTATGTTTTCGTAGAAATAAAAATATCGCTCCTTAACCGTTAGATAATGGAAAAACATTGCCTCATTCACTTGCAGCCCACGTGTAGAGTCGAAAGATATGCTTGTAATAGTGTCCAAAGCTGAACAGACATGCCTGAAAGACAGCGTGCAAAACCCAATAGGCATGTCTGAAAGAGAGAGTATGTTCTCCCGAAAGGATTACCAGGAGAGAGGCAGAAAGATACGCTTGAAATAGAGTGCGAAAATCAACATACACGTTTGAAAAATACAGTAGAGAACCAAAAGATACGCCTGATACATCGTATGGATAACCAACAGATACGTACCTGATACATCGTATGGATAAACCAACAGATACGCCTGAAACGTAGTGCGGAAACCAAACAGATACGCCTGAAAACGTACGGTGGATAAATAACAAGAGATACGCCTGAAAACGTACGGTGGAGGACAAGAGATACGCCTGAAAACGTACTGTTATGAACAAGAGATTGGCCTGAAACAGTGTAGAGAACAAAAGATACGTCTCTAACACTGTAGAGAACCACCAGATACTCCTGAAACATGGTGTGGAAAACTACAACAACAACAAAATTTGGCGTAACTTTTGGTTGTTGTTGTTGATGTTATTTGGGGTGTTTTATTGTTTGGATGAACAGCACAATGAGCTATAAGGATTTGTCCGTCACTACTTTAGAGCTACTGACTCCCAGTGAAAGGGAAGAGACAGTGTCGTACGACAAACACAGCATTCTTGACACACGGGGATTCTAACTCCGACTCTGTATCGGAGGAGCGGTTAAAATCTGACCCTTAGATCATTGTGCTACAGAGGCGGCCCTGAAAAATATTGATTTTAACCAGCTATAAACGTTTTATGCAGCCACAATGTTCATATTCGTATTTAGGGAAACATTGACATGGGGATCTCCTAGTTCATGAATTTAACTTTAACATACATGTACCATTATCGAAAAGTTTCACCATCACTCACGAAATTTATTTGTCTAATTCACATATTTTTTTCATGTGCTTCGAGATCGGAAGAGGACCAATAGTTTAAGGGCGAGAGGAATTGAGAAAAGACCTTCGAAGCTTCCAGTAGAAACACAGTTAATTTAACAACTAACCTCCAATTTTTTCCCGAAAATGAATACTTCTTTCCTTTGGAAATGGAAGTAACTTCTAAGGGAAATCTTAAATATCCTTTATCAACAGTACCTTTTATTTTAAGTTCGTTGTCACCCTCTCCCCCCAAAAAAAAAAAAGAAACACCCCGAGAAAAGTTCTCGTGCCTGAAGAAAATCCACGTTACCAGGAGCCGACCATTTTCAAATGATTAAAAAATAACGACCAGTGCTGGAAATTATCGCATTACACAATGCATGGTAACCGCGTATCAGAGGAGGATGTATCACAGAGCAAAGCTCTGATGCAGCGACGGTTATGACAGAGGATTGCGGTTATATTAATCTCCAAGGATATCTCGGCAATACCAGCGTTTGAGAGAATTTGAGGAAGGACGTATAATTGGGTTGAGACAGGACGATATGTCAAGTCGCCGTATTTCCAGGCATTTGGGTCCGAGCAAAGCGGGCAATCGTACGATATTGGCGCCAATGTTCCAAAAGGGCACAACCCAGCGGCGACGGACACAGTGGGCGGCCGAAGCGGCAATGACAGAACGCAAGGGTTGACCGATTGTGAGAGCACCTCAAACAGAACCGAATTCGTCCCTTTCCGTGACCATGTTGCGCTGTCTACAGTTGTGAAAGTGGTCATCTGGTAGGCTGTCAGTTAATTTTAAGCACAGGAACTTCATTTCAGGAGACCACTCTTCTACCATTGACCAGCAACATCGCCCGCACCTGTTGCTGTGGTGTAGGGCACGATCAACGTGAAATGGTGTACAGTGGCGTTGTGTTGTTTCTTAACCGTGACTCAGGGATCAGTGACGGTTAGTCACAAGCGCAAATCATGATTCATCACTGAGTCACGGTTTGCACTTGTCGCCGTTGAACAGCGCATATTTGGCGCGAGACGTGCCAGCCAACGCACGGATTCTGCATTTACCGTGGATAGGGACACGGCTAACACAGCAGAAGAGAGAGTCTCTGAGATTAGTAAAAAAATAAGTGTAAAGCTCATTGTTTCAATAGAGTATGTGTATGGATTTGCAGTATGCTGAATCAAAAATGCGCTTCGGAAGTTTGGACAAGAAGGTGCAGCAAAATTTCGCATTTTTCGGATTTTCTGATAGGTTACAGATAGAATACAAGTGCAAAGGAATGGCGTGTGGTGTGTATATCACCCCTTTAATTACAATACCTAAAGTTGCTTCGCTTGTATAAATGTAATGTGGAAATGGCACAAACGTGTCAAGAGGCGCAGTGATTCCAGAACACACAAGGCATATAAAAAACGAAGTGCTTTTCTTAAATTGGCAGTAAGGTCGTAGTGTTTTTCAGTGTTGAAAAGTTGTTGTAATATTGCAAATATTATTCGATACATTGCTCTTATTCACCATGAAATGTTTTTTTTTATATTTATAGAAATATATGTTCCTCTTTCCAGGAATTGAACGTAATCCATACTAGATATCAAATCGGACAACATCATGCTGGTAAACAGCAGAAGTTAGAAACCCCTTGAGATAAAGTTGATCGACTTTGGCCTGGCCATTCAGTTGCCGACATGGAGCACCCAACTCAAATTCAGGCTCTTACATACAGGTATGATTAGAAACAAAGCTTTTGGTATTATTTCTTTTTTGTTAGTTTTGAATGAAATGTTCTTGTGAATAAATATTCATGAACCTTATCAAGAAGTCAATCAGAAATCACACGTGTGCATATATCTATGGCGTTCTACACTGAAGTGTCAAAGGTCATGTATCCATCAGCTCGTAACAACTGGTAGCGTGACTCATTGGATCACTTTTCTGCCACATGTTGCCAGTCTTCCAGGGCCCAATTACCGTGTTCACGAGTTCATCTTTAGTGTCCGATGCCGTTGTGTTAAACAAAGGCAATCTGGTGGGTCTTCTTTCTCCGATACCAAATGGATGCTAAATTACGCTGTACTGACTTGATGGGTATATCTACAGTACCCCTTGCATTTGTAGGTGGATTTAATTTGAGCCAGCGTCCCTTGTCTATTAGGGATCGAGACAATCGTGATCGTGGACGCCGATGGTCACTGCCATTCAGCTCCCGTGGTCAGGCCACTGTTAATGCCCAAGGTGGGTGGTAATGACTTCCACGAGGTATTTTAGGTAAACCCTCTGACAACCTTGGATCCAGGAAAATTGAATGTTCGCAGAACTTCGGAAATGGAATGCCCCATCCGGGTCTGGTTGCCATTACCATGCCTCGATCAAACTGCGATAATCGCCAGCATTCACGTTGGCTTGCCATAATACTACTGGCGCTTGCTAAGCCTGACTCCGCCATTATAGCTCACAACTGATAAAAGTCGTGGCTTGCAACGAACACTTTGTGCGATGCCAGCTCCCGTAAAAAAAGTGCATATTGCTATCCCATGACTTTCGGCACTTCTGTGTATATATTTGTACTATGTGCAAGTGTAGTACACATTTATATTGGATGATTTTGAACATAATCGCCAGCATAACTGCACCAAATAATTTCATTAAATTTATAGTTCTAGATGTTGCACAATCATGACATTATTATATTATATTATACGGGAGAAGGGAATTCGTGCCTCACCTTTCAGGTGAATAAAAACAAAACGGCAAATATCAGGCATTAACTGATATTTGCGGGTGGCCTACTAGGCAACGCTCATGACTGCCACGGAAAGGACCTGAGGTTCAATCCCAGACAGGTACGAACGCTAGATCCACTATATATCCACCGCGCGTGTGATGAGTACGTTAACCCTGTCGGATCCCGGGTACTGGCCCCCCGGTAATAAATAAGAGCGTCTGCCCCCCCCCCCCTTCTCTGCTTCGCTTTTCCGAGCAACTTTACTATCGGGCAATCTAGCACAAATCACCTAGCTCTCCTATTTCTAAGGGTTGTTTAAAACCTGGGGTCAGACATTCCATTCCTAAAATCCTCTGCAAATGATCATTTGATTAGGCACTAACATTATTTTAACGCCTTCTTACACAGTATGATGCTCTCTACCTGACAGTAGATAATTAACTCAACTCAATAAGCCAAGTGACTTTCACGATAGAAAATTTTCCCCCGCCCTTAGAAGGGTCAGCAGCGGTAGTATCGTTGTAAAAGGTTTCCTTTATAAATTTATATTGGTTTCATTGTAACATATGCTGTATAAAATATGTAGCTTTCATTGTAATCAATGCATGGAATAGAATCCAATTAACTGCCCCACAGGGAATGATCGGGACAGCCGTTTATTTGGGATAATTCTTGAAGAACAAACCAAATTAGCTCTTTACGAATAGAGCTTTTCATAAATGAGGCAGCCACTTCATTCGACCAAAGTTTTGCAGTCCTGTTGTGCCACTGTTGTATAACTGAAATTTTCTGTAAATACTTGCTTATTAAAAGTTCTTCTTAAAGTTATGTGTGTAAGTTCGTGGTGGCAAAGCTCTTATTCTTAATTTTCACGAAGAGATTTAATTTTATCAATTGCGCATTTGGCATCAGAAGAAAATGTTCCTCTTTCTATTAAAAAGGGTTAAAAGCTCCTTGGATTTTTGAAGATTCGTAAAGCATCAGGTTTTACTTTACATCAGCTTTGGACGAGCATTGTGAAATCGTGGAATACTGTATCCTTTGTCCTGGTTAAACCCCTTCCCTGGGATGTGCAGAAGAAGTTCTCTGTTAATAAAGAAATCACCCAAAAGCAGCTACATTTTATACAGCAAAGTGGCTAAAACTCAACGGAACTCCGGAAACTGGGAGGCAATTCGTATTCATCCTCCAACAAAATGCGGTAACATTTATAGCAAGGTGTAACATTCTTTCGAATATCGATTAGAAAGTATGAAGATACCTGGTTGGAGCGCCTTTCACACAGACAATAAATTTCAGAAGGGGAACCAGATCCACCAAATAAAAAAACGTAACGCAAATGCCTTATATATCAATAAGACCAATGAGCTGATTCTAGGATATATGATCCTCGATGTCGGGTTTAGATTCATGAACTCAGGCGTCCAAAAGAACACTCATAAACTACTCTGTTTATACGTTTTGGTAATGCAATAGTTTGCAGCTTCGTTAGAAAATAACAATTCATGACCGCATTTTGCTGTCGGTTTTCAAACTTAATTGCATTGTAGTCAAAAGTTGTTCAGTCTGTGGTATAGCAGAAACATGTTGACAGTTGAGAACACTTAGAGATGATTACTCCAAACTGTCATGAATTTTTTAGATTTGAATCCAAAATGAAGAGATTTTGGAAAAGATCCCAGGCATTCGAACATGAAACGAGTAAATTTGTAAAATAGCAGTTGGAAATATACTCACGGACAATGAAATTTGCACAACCAAGAAAGAAGCATCGGATTGAGCCGACATTTTATGTGAACGTAATGATTACATATGAATGATGAACATATGATGGCAAAAAACAGAGCTGCAGAACAATTACAGAAGGATCTGGTGGATCGCAATCCGGTCATATTCAACAAAGCGCGTCGTACTGCCTCGTGCGGCGATACATGTTGCAATACGGTCCGACATGGAAGCGAACAGACGCCTGATGTCCTGTGGCAGACTTCAGCCACACCGGGTGTTGGACGGTGTGCTCCAAATTCCAGATAGCGTGGCGTCACGGCGGCAGCGGGCATTTCAGCTTTGTCCCACATATGCGTCGATAGGGGACATGTCCGAGGAGCGGACATGTCCCCCTATCGAGGATATGTGGGACAGGCCATGGAAGTGTCCGGAGATGACGTTTGCAGTCCTGGGCAACCCGAGACGTGTGCGGGCGGGCATTATCCTGGTAGTGTAAGACACCTGGAATCCCGGCAAGGAAAGTAAGCACATAGGGCCGTATGATCTCATCAACATACCATTGACCCGTCAAGGATACACGTACCACTACTAGAACTTTTAGAAAAATTTCCTTTCTTTTTAAAAAGAAAATATTTCTAAACTTTGGCAGTGGCTACCTGCAGACCATAATTCCTGGTAAGTGGAGGAGGTGTGGCGCTAGTTAACGAGGTTGGGATTGTGCTGTTGATCGGGGAGCTCCATACCCGGGCACGATGAACATCTGTCCTACAAACGAAGCGGCATTCATATCGCTAAACACCACACGTTGCCAGTGTGTGGCGTTCCACGTTACCTGGCTTTGCATTAGCACGCGGAGCCGGCGACACCAGCACACGTAAGGGGCACTGGGATCGGACATTTGCTTCCGCGAGGCATCGGGAAATGGTCAATGGGTACACAGGGGCCGCTACATCTACTCTGTATAATGGACCGGATCCGCGTGGGATCCGTCTCGTGTTCCTGCACATAATCTGTCGCACCTTTCTACCGGTTGTTCTCTTGGTTCGTCCGGAGGAGCTCCGACATGTAGTGGCAGTGCCGTCAAGTGTCCACTGCGCCCAACACCGTCGGATGGTGTGTGGTCAGAACGATCCACGATGCGCGCTTTATACTGCGGGCCGTCCACCCTGCCGCTTTCAGCACGATGGCCAGTCCTCTCTGGAAAGCAAACCTTCTGGCGTCTACCCCGGCTCTGCTTTCTTCAGCCGGTGTTTTTCGCATTCATGGGGCATTGACTAATCGCCGGTTTATAAGGCTGCCGATTTGTGCTTGCAGCGTCATCACAGCGTGTGCGTTCATACGCAATGGCACCAAACGTGGATCATTTGCATACCAGCATGAACTCCAGCTATTTGACTGGCCATGAATATATTTGGTATCTTAAAAGAGAGAGGTAAGTGATATAACTTGTGCTCAATAATTGTTGGGCATATAAAAATCTAGTTTCATTTGGTAGAAGCAAGAAATAGCAAAATGTTTAGTTCCTACTGTATGCGTGCTGAATAACTCGTGTCATCAATTGAAAAGGCCAGTAGTCTCTTTTTGATATCATGTATTCTCAGTGCCCGTAATCAAATACTTGGGAGCCCAAAAATATTGGAACACACTGTGTTACAGCACTGAATCGCAGCTTAGGGAACCAAGATTTTGGGGAAAATGTTTTAAAGTTACATGAAAATTGGAACCCATCCCAGAAAATGCTAGTGGACATCAGGTGGCGAAATGTAAATGTAGCAACAGTGGACCTCCTTATAGACGACAGCAGTGAGAAAAAATATCAAAACCAAATAAGCAAAAATAAAATTACATTTGAGCTTATTTAATGTTTTTACAGTCAAAGTACATAACTTTGAATGGCTTTGCAGATGCAAAAAATATGTTCCGGATACAAGAAAAAAGAATTTGAAAATGTTTGCAAAATAATAAAAAAAAACTGCCTAAGAGAAACGACTATTTTGAGCGAAATCCAGAATCGCTCACAATTTTCGCGGACAAATGCAAAAAAGTGCTAGAAAAATGATTGTTTTGCCTTATCACAACAGGAGTTATACACCATCGGGTCACATTATTGTGACCGTCGTGTGCAGCGCGGAGACCAGATAAACGGGCTGGAGTGAATCAATAAAGTTCTGGAAGGTGTTCACAGGTATTTCGACCCATGCTGACTGCAGTGCATCTGATAGCTGCAGTACGGTGCATGGTGGAGGATCCATAGGGCGAACAACACGATCGAGGTGGTCCCACAGATATTCAGTTAGGTTAAAGTCTGGGGCGTTAGAGAGCAACGGAAGTATTTTAAAGTCTTTTTTATTGGAGCTTTAACGACCACCGTGAGCAACTCAATGGGCTATAAGCAGTCGCCCGTCATTAATTTAGGGTCACTAGTTCCCGGGACAGGAGGAAGCCAGTGCCGTAAGACAAACACAACATCCATGCCTCAACGGGATTTGAACCCGGACCCCGTTCGGACGAATGGTCAGGGGCCATCGCTTAGACCACTGCGCCACTGGGGCGGCCTTTAAAGTCTTCACGTGTGCCCAAACCACGCTCGGACATTTCTGGCTGTGTGACACGTCGCATTGTCCTACTGGAAGATCCCATCCGCCCCAGGTAAGCTAATTAGCATGTATGGGTGTAGGGGATCTGCAATGATGGATTCACAAGGAATTCGGTCCATAGTACCTTCCACAGGCATGAGTGATCTCAGGAAATGCAACGAAAACATTCTCCCGACCATATCGCTTTCCCCACCGGCTTATGTTCTTCCAGCAATCGTTAAAAGGGTTTTTGTTCTCCGAAGTTCCTCGCTTAATACTCCATGTCCATGTGTTCGCTGAAGCATAAAACGTGACTCACCGGAGAGGACAATCCTTTGCCAATCAACAGAGGTTTAATTCCGATACTGCAGTGCAAATGTAAACTTTTTCTGTCGGTGTAGCTTCATTAGCATAGGTGCTGTGACTATCCATCTGCA
The DNA here is from genome assembly GCA_039090855.1 of Macrothele yani. Classification (NCBI taxonomy): domain Eukaryota; kingdom Metazoa; phylum Arthropoda; class Arachnida; order Araneae; family Macrothelidae; genus Macrothele; species Macrothele yani. Next base: position 69,361,536 of record CM077034.1, on the reverse strand, counting down.
TCGGAGCCTATAAGCAGCAGGGATCGCTGAACTGAACTTTTAGACGCAATTCCGGTAGCCCCCGGTTCATTTTGCCAGTGAGTTGCTCTACAGTAGCTTATCTATCCGCCTTCACGAACCTTCGAAGCCGACGTTCACCTCTCACATCAATGTCACGTGGTGATCCGCAGTTTTCACGTTGCTTATTCGCAATGGAGCGATTTCTCCAATCACGATACACTATAATCACAGCAGCAAGCGAACACTTCACAAACTGCGCTGTTCCAGAAATACTGTCAGCCTTGGCCCGAAAGCCGATAATCATCCCTTTTTGCAAATCTGATTAATTGCTCTTTTTATCCATGACAGTAACGAGTCACATGTTTTCAAAACGCCTATGACACACCTTATATACCCTACAAGCCAGGTCACGCCACGAGTCATCTTTCATTGGCTACGAGCTGTTGACGTCAAAAGTACGAGGTGGTCAAAAGGATGTGAATCGACTGTGTATTATCCATTGAACTAAAATATCGCACAGAAATTTATAAGCTCCCAGTACTCAGGAGACATTTTCTTAACCATGAAATTAAAATCTGATTTTACAATGATTCTCTTAAGATGTGTGACGTACCTGCCAGCAGGACGCACACGACATAAAGCCAGATAGCAATCAGAATAAGCGTCTGCGTAGCTCAGTTGGTAGAGCGACTTGTTCCAGAATAAGCGGACGCGGGTTCAAATCCCGGCATAGACTAAAAATGACGGAGAAATTGACTTCGTTGTAGATGTTCTATGACAAGTTGCAACCGTAATTTTAAAGATTTGAAAATTTCTTTTGTGTTGATATTTACGATATACATTATAACAAGCATTTGAACATAATATGTGCGCATGATAATCGAAAGTATTAATCAATTTTTCCCTCTTTCATATACAGGGCTCCAGAAGTTCTGTTGGGTCTTCCATTCGATGGAAGCGTAGACATGTGGTCTTCAGGTGTTGTGTGCGCTGAACTGCTACTAGGATCACGTCTGTTTCCTGGAAATAATCCATATCAAATGGTAAGTTCCTTCCCTCCTGAAAATTTCAGTCTTCATACTGTGAATTATGTGTGCAGTCTTTTCATTACTTTTTAATGTTGTCATTATTGAAGATCGGTGATGATTGATTTTCGAAATTTTTACGTAGCGTACACTGCAAAAAACAAGTGGTGTGAATTTACCGAAAATTTCTGAAAATAAGGTGCAGCAAATTTGCCGGAAAGCTTTCGTCTTTTCACGAAATTTCCATTTTTGGAAGTGCCCGTTTATTTTAACTTCCGTATTTTCACAGATCTTCCGTAGTCAGAAATTCCGCCGGTTTCAGAAAATTCCTTTTCAGGGTTTTTCGTATTTAAACTGAAATTTCCCCAAATCGAAGAGCCTCCATTTTTCAGCCATTGCATTAGATAATCTTTTTGAAGGAGTCGGGATCGAACCCCTGTCGTTGGGGTTGTTTCAACTTATAACGCGCGTTTTTAACCACTGAGCCAGAAACACTAGGGAAAGACAATCACGTTCATCGTAAAACGAATAGCGCGATGGTGAAAGTTACTTTCGCATTAATGTGAGTGATTAAGCTATTTTACTTCGAAACTTTTTCAAAAACTTTATTCTGTAGGGCTTTTCAAATGTCAAGCATTTTTCATTGCGATTTTTCGAACCAACAAAATTCTTTGAAGTTTGAACTTTTAAAACTGACAATTAATTTTAATTATATTTAAAAGGGAGAATGTATTTCTTACAGTATTATTTCAGAAAGCTAATAAATGTAAAATTTACTGTTGATACGTAATACAGCTTTCGTCTTAGGAAATCCAGTGACTGCCACATATATACCGTATAATCGTCTATACAATAAGCTAAGTACTCGGTCTCTTACAGTAACTCTATATGTACGAGGGTTGAACCGAAAGTAATGCAAAACTGGGCATAACGTTTTATTAACTGACGGAGGTCATTCAGATTGCACATTTCGGTAGAGTAACTTTTTCTCTATACAACGGTACTACGCATAATAGTCTCCATCACAATTAATGCATTTCGCCATCGTTGAGCCCAACGCTTGAATCCTCTTTGGAAAAATTCAGGTATGGTCCGTTGTACCCATTTCTTCACAGCCACACTCACCTCGTCTGTGTCATCAAATCGTTGTCCCCGGGAACTGTCCTTCATTGTACTAAACAGGTGGAAGTCGGAGGGTGCAAGGTCTGAGATGTACAGTGGATGATGGACGATCGACCAGCATGGTTTTCTGATTGCCTGATTTGTTCCCAAACATGTGTGTGGTTTCCCATTGTCCTGGTGAATGTGGATCCTTTTCAGATCATTGTTCGGTCTCTTTCTCCTTATAGCTTCTCAAAGTTTCTTCCGCGTCACGATGTACCACTCGCTGGTCACAGTACTGCCAAGTTCCAGAAAATCAAAAATAATTGAACCCTGTCATCCCAAAAAAACATCTCAATGACTTCTGGCTGATCGCTGGCTCCAGAACTTCTTAAGGCTATATGAAAAAGTATGACGCAATTCCATACATTGATTCGTTGTTTCTGGATCGTGAAGATAAGCCGACGTTCCATCCCCTCTCACGAGATCGAAAAAATACGTGCCTTCATAGGCTTCAAACGCTTCCGACAGGTCAGAGCAAAGTTACATCAATCTCTTCTTCAAATCGTGTGTCAACTGCCGAGGTACCAACTTTGCACCCACTTTCCAATAACCCAACTCGTCCACCATTTTCGGTACGGTATTGTGACCACAGTCCAGTTTGTGCAACAAATTCACGGATTATAACTCGTCACTCTGAGAGAATCCATTCAACCACTCGGTGGCTGGGAGTGCTTGTGTTTGCAGATGATGGTCTCCCACTGCGTGGTTTATCTTCAGCGCTATTTTCCCCTTCTTTAAACTTCTTCATCGATCTGTGAACATTCCTCTTGTCAATGGTGACATCTCCGTAAACATTCTGTAGCCTTTTGTGTATGTCCGACAGCCTGCACACTTCCTTCGTCAAGACCTCAAGGACGACACGTTGCTTCTGCAGGAATCCATTATTTACATGCAATGAAGAAAAAGGGTTACTATAGAGGAAGAGTTACTCTACCAACATGGGCAATTTGAATGACCGCTGTCAGTTAATAAAAAAGTTATGACCACTTTTTCATTAGTTTCGGTTAAACCCTCGAGCATGTTAGTTCAGCATTTTATAGATGAGCTAGATGAAGGCCCGTCGATATTGACGGGGGAAAAATTTATGATACAGAAATTATTAACATTTATTTATTGAGTTTTTGAGTTTCACGTCAACAGATGGCGACGTTAGCTCACAGCTTTCTTAAAATATCCTGAGCAGTTGTATATGGAATTTGATACGACGAGCTGTCTGTTTGTTACGAGTTTTGTAAAACCTTTAGTCCCTATTTCTTCAACACGTCCTTGTACACAACATTTTTCGTATGCACTGACTGTGAACCCTGTATTAACTTCCCCTGTACTTTTCCGTGAACTCTTTTATCTTGACGTCGTCATATCGTCTTACTCTTGATGTTGCCACATACAGATGGCTAAACACCAGTACAGGCAAAGTAAACCAAAATTCCTGATGTAAAGTTTTCATATCTCTAAAGAGTTGACCGTGTGACATAAGACATCTGTGACGTCATGGGAAAATGATTTGGATAAGATGACGTCACACCAGCAACTGTATTCCTTGTTGCTATGACAACAAAACAAAGTATTATACGCGTGGACTGTGTGCGTGTAGGGGGATGAAGTCCCCTACACAAAAACACAAACCGCTAAGCGTGACGTCACAAACATTTGTTTTGCGGTTGTTGCTATGACGATTTAAAAAGTGGCACGGAGGAGGAGGAGTGCTCGAGAAAATTATATATTAGGTTAATGATAAAAGAACTCTTTGTTTAGGAAATGCAAGCACGGAAGTTTTGATAGTTCGGATTGCCAAAATTCATCTTTGAAATAATTGCTGAAAAAGGAAACATAATTCTGTGCTACAGATGAACACTGGGACGTCGTTTTAATTTGATATGCTACATAATTTTTGCGAAAACGATTTCTGTTAATGTTCCGAAAGTGAGAGCGACAAAAGTGGAATATGATGAAGGTGGCCAGAAAGTAATCACGTCTGCATTCATCCACATATGCAGTGTAATACCGATCGGACAATGAGAACGAAAAATTATCCCCCAGTTTATCTCTTTCGATGAGAAGTTTTTCTTATATTTCTAGTGCAAGAAAAACCAAACGCATAAAATATTAAATACGTGAGATAATCATATATTTGTTTTCACACGCGAGCATGTATTATTGTATTCAGAACAATGTATTATAGGTATGACCCAAGAACTGTACTAAGTGATAGGAAAAAATGCCCATAATAATATTACGTGTAGAGATCTGCGGATGAAATTTGCAAGTCTGCTGGCTTGACTTAAAAGGGCTAGCTTGGATAAGACTTGGGCACTGATTTCAGCAACAGTAGATTTATGATGTTCGTTGATGACAATTATATGAATTAAGAATAAAGGTGGATTGCCTCACCGTATTAGTGACCGACCGCGTGTTTCAGACACTCAAACATACTATAAAAACCTACATAGCCATGTATGAATAAATGGAATTACCCTGCTGAGCTGAATCATTGCAAGAGGATACTCTAACATTATAGGAAGACGAGACTGTATTTTCGAGAATAAAAAGCCCAAATCACTGCTGTTCATATCTTTTCTAAGTTTCTGCGTTTAAAAGGTTTCACCAATGACTCGGAATGTCACCTACGTTATATGCTTTTGCTTGTCAGGCCCGAAAGTGTGCAAACAATACAATATTATCATGAAAGAAATACGGGTCACATTTACGCCAAAAAAATCGGATCGTCATCTTCAAAATTTGTAATACAATATTACTTTTCCATATTCTTGTTTATGTACAGCATTATGTGATAATCATGTCAGTGTCATTGCAAATATGAGTGAAATTTACAGATCTTTCTTTCTTTTTCTTTCTTTTCAAATAGATGAAATACATTTGTGAAATTATTGGCTATCCTCCAAACAATATGTTGCAGAACAGCAAGATAACAACAGAATTTTTCGTCAAGGACAACAGCGTCTTCAGACATAATGAAAGGGGATGGAGATTGAAGGTAATTTTCGTTCATCTTCTTTCCATATTCAGTATAGCAAAAAATTAAAGAGTGCTTTTACATTTTCAATTTAATATAATATTGTTATTTTTTACCCGTATAATTTGATGAAGGAAATATACTGAAAAAGCAGGGAAAATTAATTTACCTTCACTCTTCATTTATTAATGATATTAAGTTCGCGAGTTGCTAATTTCTAAGCACGGCAAAATAAATAAATAAATGTATTTGGAGACTAAGGGAAGAACCGAAGTAGTTATCGCATCGGAGAGAAAAGTGGAAAGCAAAAATATTTTTGAAGGTGATTAATTTTTGAAGGAGTAAAGAGCACATTCCTCATTTAGTTCGCCAAGACGATGAAACAATAATTTGACATAAAGCAGAAAAACAAACATTGGAAAAAAATATGTCAATTTAATAAATAAAATATACAGTTAGGCTATAGTAACAGTAAGGTAGGAGAGCATGGTCTTGGATTTCGAGCTACGGAGAGGTGTTAGACGAAGAGAACCACTATCTCTAAAATTATTTAACCCTGTATTGGAAGATATTTACTGAAACTTAAACTGGGGTGAAAAAGGATTAAACATAAGCGGAAGGTACATAAATCATTATAATTAGCAAATAATGAAATACAAAATATTATAGTGAACTTATGAATGGAAAGTCTTAAAAAATGTCTGACAATAAATAAAGCAAAAACTAAATATATGAACAATACCGAAAAGGATACAGAACATATTCTGATAGAAGGAAAATAAATCGAAAAATAGATGTATATATTTATTCTGGTCAAGTAATTAGTTTTAAAGCAAAAGAAGGAAGATAAATCAACAGAAGAATTATCCAAGGTAAAACAGCCTTTTGGAGACTTAAAGACTATTTAACCTGCGATCTTCCATTGCTTTTAAAAAAATTCTCAATAAATGTATTAACCGCGCATTTATGGCAGTGAAAGGTGAGTATCACAGAACGACAATATGAAAATATCGATGAAACATTTAGAGAGGAGAACGTTGGAAGTAATAAGAAGAGACAGAGAAATGAACTTAAAAGAGAAAAAACAGGAATAATAGATGTTATAAAAATAATAAAAGTATTAAAGTGCAGATGGGCTGAACATGTTGGAAGACAGAAAGTTATGCACGATTAATAACAGTCTGGTAACAGAGAGAGAACAGAATGGAGAAATGATCTTCGCTGTGTGTGTAGCGATTTAAATTATAAAAACACATGGGATTCGCAAGACGCATTTCTTGTCTTCACTGTCAAAGTGTGCTTTTATCAGGGATTTGACAATGTGTTGTTATCTTAACGGTGTGCATTATTCAGTGAATGAATTCTACACTCAGATTGCAATTACGCAATAATGGGGAGAAGCGATTGTTTTCTCTGGCGTCAACCGATGCCAAAAAAGAAAAAAAGATAAAACACTGACAAATACTTCTATTTGTTTAACGAATCTATGACTCATAATCCTCGTAGCCTGCACACTCTCCCGTACTCCCAGTTTCGCTGGATTACAAAAAGGGCAGAAGAGACTGCCATGTTACAAAACAGAGCACAACTAATTAACGAAACCTACGGATTGATTTTTCAATTATCGTTGTGTTTTTTACCGCATACAATTTTTAATTAATTATTCTTTAGATAAATATCTCCGTAAAAGTTGGAAAACTGTGTCAATACCGCATCGCATCCTAGTATTTCTCTAAATCAACGCTCAAATTTCAGATGCTCAGATTGAACTATCTTTTAAAAGTACACGGAGAGTTGTCTCAAGCTGTTATACAGCAGTTATTGGAATAGCGGTACTTACCAGGGAATGCGTGATGTCAGTTAAATCTTAGTACTTTTCATACCAGATTTACATTTCTGTTACATATGCTGTTATTTAAGCGAATGTTACTTTAATTAATTAATAAAATTGCTTATTAATGTGATAAATGTGCCAGCAAATAATTCTAGTATCATTTCTTTTAAATATATGACATGTACTTTGCGAAGAAATCGTGTGGTCCGTTAAGTGAGGTCACATTCTGATCTTACTGAATAATTACTTAAAATCTGAAATGTACTTTGCGAAGAAATCGTGTGGTCCATTAAGTGAGGTCACATTCGAATCTTACTGAGTAATTACTTAAAACCTGAAATGTACTTAATGGGATGTAAATGAATTTATTGGATGCATGATTGTATTATAATCGAAATATCTACTACAGCGGAATTCTTAGCGGAAAATCAGTGCAGTAATAACTGATTTCATATCTTACTTTTAATGGACAATATAGGAAATTTACAGCATGTACTCGCATATAAGCTGACTCTTCTACTTCAAAAGCTCAAAATTTATGAAAAGCCTTCACCAGCATATAAGGCGACCTTAAATTTCAAGAATTTGGAAAATATGTTTATTGAAATGAATGATGTAAATTTCTGAGATTATCTGCCGTAAAAACCTTCAAAGTACGATTCACTGTCGATGTTTCCAAATAACCCCAGTAACCAGAGTTGGAAAAGGGTCAAAAATTTGGACGCGGACCCGGACATCACATGATTGGACTGACTTGCACGAATCTGCTTTCAGCTTTAAATTCGAATATATCATCATCATTGTCAATCATTATCAATTCACTGATGGAAGAAGGTCTCCTAAGTTTCTTTCACAACTGACTGTGTTGGGCCAGTCTCCTCCATCCACCCATCTCCCAGTGGTCTTCTTCTGGGATTTTTCTTGTCCCTTGGAATCCAATCTAAACTTTTGTTTGTTCATCGATAGTCCGTTCTCCTGGCAATATATCCAGCCCATTGCAACTTTATGCATTTTAATCTGGTCTTCCACTCTAATCATTTTCTATATCCACGAGTTCTCCTTTTTTTCCTGGTCGCACCAGGCATACATCTCTTCATGTTTCTTTTAATTGTCTGCAGCTTTTTATGTCTTTTTTAGTTAACGACTACATCTCTGCTCCGTACGTATTAACACTGGAAGGACACATCGATTTAGCACTTTTCTTTTAAGACATTGCTCTTAAAAATTGTACCGTTTCTTCCAAAAGCTCTCCAACCAAGTTTTACGCGCCAATTAATTTATTCATCAATGTGACCCTCGCTTGATACCTCATGCTCAATGTAAATGCACGAACTGGTTATCTTTATCTTTCTCCATCAACTGATGAATCTTAATTCTTTGTAAAAACTCTCTACATTACTTTTGTCTTTTGAAAGTTCATTTTTAATCCCATTTATTTACTCTTGTCAGCAAGTTCCTTGAGCATACTCTGCAGTTCTGAAGTACTATTTCAAAGACCTCTAAAGGGTTCTGGAATTTTTCTTTCTATTCAAAAATGAGACGGAAATAAAACCAGGTCAAAATCGAGTCAAGAACACCTTGACCCGACCCTTTTGAGCCCAAGAAATTTTCGACCCTGTGAACCGTTGACAAGCTGACCCGTGACCCATTTCCATCTGTGCCAGTAAGATGCATTGCATAACTTATACAGCATTTTTTGAGAGAATTTATAACCAGTTCTGGTGAAATTGTATCCCCAATTATTTCATCCAACAAGAAACACGACCGTTACCTACTTTCATGGTACCAGCTTTCGTTAAACACAATGTCTTTGTTATTATCTATGGCGGAGGGCTTTTGTAAACACGCATGCCAGAACTTCCTGTGAAAACTCGGCAGAAGATATATACCTGATTGGCTGTGGCTCATACCATTGACTGAGTGCTAATGGTGTCCCGCGATTGCACAAGGAAAGTAACGGGATATCCCTTGATTGGAAGCAAGAAATTTAAGTCTCAATTTGAAACGGGATCAGGTTTTTAACTTATCATATTAACGGCACCTATTCCTGTAGGAATTCTACTGTGAGTGGAAAAATATTTCATATTTTTTTATGTTTTCAGAAGGTCAGGAAACTATCGCGCCGAAATACGTGGTCTTATACGTAAACAAATCCGACGGTGAATTTTCGCGGGAGAATTAATGGAGTCGAGACCGAATTTTTAGAGACCCGCGTATAAGCGGATCCTCAACTTTAAGAGGAGGATTTCTTGCAAAACTGTTCGTCTTATACACGTGTGTATACGATTTTTCTATGAGATTCGTACAAAAATCTTATTAGAAAGTTAATAACTACAAAATAATAATTTTTTTAAATATAATTTTTAATAAAAAGTAATTATTCATTTTATGAAAATATATGATCAACTCAATTGCTGTCATGTATTATGCCATGTAGATACAATTTCTGTATTATATTTTTTAAAAACTGAATTGCTTGTACTTTATAAATTCATATGCGTTTCTTCTATTTTCTTCTGCATAGACTCCTCAAGAATATCCCAGTGAAACAACCAATATGTCAACAGGTGACAGAAAACATATGACATCTCTGGACGATGTACTTCTGGTACGTTTATCTCAGATTTTTGATTTCCTTACTTAAAATTGTTTAACAGTAACACTCATTGATTTCATTGCAACCAGAAAAATAAGTATATTAAACAAATATGAAGTAATGTATTTGCTTTTGAAATATTCATGCTCTGCCCCACAAATAAATGTGCACAAAGTCCTGAACTCCTTTGGTATCCCATCGTAGAGCAGAAACTTGAAAATGTTTTCTGGAAACATAATTTGTCCAGGTCTCTCAGGACTCAACCAATGTCAACGTCTATGCCATATGTTCCCAGGGCAGAAAAGAAGGACCTTCCTCCTAAAAGAAAATGTCCCCCTTCATCTCCAAGATGAGACTGATGCTGCTTCTGCGAAACTAAAACCAAACGTCTCGCAGGAAACGCGGACATTAGCTCGTTTGCTGTTTTTTGTAGTGATACACATTTCGCGCAGCTACTATGGTTATCCCTTGTTGCCTTTCCTAGTGTTAGCATCCTGCAACACCTCGGAACGGTACTTCTATTCCTCGGTGCTAAGAGGGAATGTCGGTGGGCCATGAAATTCTGCATTTGTTTTATCTTTTATAACTTGCAAAATTTGTTACGTCAAAATTGTTAAGTAGGTTTCTTCTAATTTTTTTTACGCTTTTTTAAGTTATTACAACTTTTACTTTTTGGAGACGTCGGAGCTCACTATTTATAAATTTCAAATTTTAGAGCAAAATGCCATTTCGCCAGAGCAAATGTTCGTCCCACTTTAAGTAAATTTATTTGTTTGTCTTTTCTTCAGAGACTTTGTTAGGCTTTATTTCTGGTGTGTTTAATTTTTAGCCCACATTAATAATAATAATAATAATAATAATAATAATAATAATAATAATAATAATAATAATAACAGGGTTGCAAATTAATCCATTCGTCATTATGCAGAAAGTACAATCAGCCATCATCGAAAAACTCATAGAAAAATCAGGCCCAGAAAGTCTTCGAAAATGATGAGGTCAAGATCTTGTGCGATTTTCGAATTGAAACCAATCGGCACCTTGAACATTATACACCAGACATAACAGTCATAGAAAATCGAGAGGTCTGAATAATTTAATTCCTAGAGATGCCAGAGTCGATGAAAAAGAATAGGAAAAAATGACGAAATATAAAGACCTGGCTGTAGAGTCTACCCGATTATGGAATAAACACACAGTAGTAGTCCCTATTGTGATCTGGGCACTTGTAAGAAAAAAAATTGGTAATCATGTCAGAAAACTGCAGTTCTCTGAGATACCACGCACAGAAATGTATAAAACACCTTTACTTGGGTCATCATATGTGTGCATACATATACACGGTCGAGTCACATAATTGTGACAACCACCTAATATCCAAAGTAACCGCCGTGTGCAGCGGGAACAACAGCCAGACGGGCTAGGAGTGAGCCAATAAGGTGCTGGAAGGTGTTCACAGGTATGTGGAGCCACGCTGACGGCAGCGCATCTAACAGCTGCTGGAGTGGGCGTGGTGGAGGATGCATAAAGCGAACAATACGATCGAGGTGGTTCCGCAGATCCGCAACTGGGTTTAAGTCGGTCGAATTAGGGGCCAGGGAAGTACTTCATCGTGCTCTTCCTACCACTCTCGGATATTTAGAGGTGAGTGATACATCGCATTGTCGTGCTGGAAGATCCCATACGCACTAGGGAAGACAATGAGAATGCATGGGTGTACGCAAGGATGTATTCATAACGAATTCGGTCCACAGTGCTTCCTACAGTTATGAGTGGACCCCTGAAATTACACGACAACATTACCTAGACCACAATGCTGCCCTCACCATCTTGTGTTCTTCCAGCAATCGTTGAAGAGTGTTTGTTTTCCGATGTTTTTCGCCTTATACGCCAAAGTCCATGAGTTCGATGTAGCAGAAAACGTGACTCATCGTAGAAGGCAATACTTTACCAGTGAGCGGAAGTCCAATTCCGATACTGCCGTGAAAATATCAGCCTTTTCGGCTGATGCACCTTCGTTAGCATAGGTGCAGTGACCATGCGTCTGCATCGGAGTCCCGTACGCAGCAGGGTTCGCTGAACTGTCGTTTTAGACACGGTTCCTTTAAACCCCTGGTTTACTCGCCCAGTGAGTTGCTCCACTGTAGCGTGTCGGTCGGCCCACGCGCTCATTCGAAGCCGACGTTTACCTCTCACATTAGTGGCACGTGGTGCTCTGCAGTTTCCACGTTGCTTATTCGCAATGGTGCCATTTCTCCAACCTGACATACCGCCATGGAAAGTTTTTTCGAGAAATCATCCCTTTTTGCAAATCTGATAAATTGACCTTTTTATCCATGACAGTAACGAGTGATATGCTTTCAGAATGCCTACGGCACACCTGCTATACCCTCCAAGCCAGCTCACGACACGTGCCTTCTTTGATTGGCAATGTGCTGTTGACGTCAAAAGTAGGAGGTGCCATCAATAATGTGACTCGACTGTGTATATATTACGCCGATACTTTACTGATACCTAAGTCTCCGGTAGAAACTCGTATCAGCTCAACAACTCCCGTCATTTATAATTTTGTTTAATACAAATTTGGAAGATGTGAATCATTTTGTTGGGTGTAAATATGACATCGATGTTAAGTCAGACAGTATCCGAAAACTTGAGACTTCAATGATAATTTTTTTGTTTATTAATGTGTGTCGTGGGCTGTGTTTCATATATTTTTTGAAGAGTAAATGATGTTAATAACAATGCTCTCAAAGATCGATTGAAATGCTCTATTAGCGCAGAGGCGTAAAGTACAGTAGTTCCGTCCGAAAGACAGTGGCTTTGAGATATGAGTAAAAATATATTCCTTAACATTCGTTGTGATTTCAAAGGAATCCTTTTTTTCTGAATAACAGTTAAAATTATATTCCGGAAAAAAATTGCGTTTTCTCAAAAGCAAGGTTTTAATTAATTTTAATTTCATACGTTCGCTGCGCATGACAACGAGTACGTTAACGGTATAGTTCTTCTTAAATCCAAGGAGGCGGATACTGCTGCTATCAGTCATTATTTTAGTGGTTTCCCAGGAAAACGACCCATCAGGTCTTCCGAATTGAGACGCGACAGCTATGCGTATCGCTTGTGAGTTGTGTAAGAAGCATAAGGATCTTATGTCAGCTTCCTAAATCGAAAGATTATTTAACCAGCTAAGTAGTGAGGTTTTCCTTTAGCAGTTGATTTTTTTCCATTCTTCCATTTTAACCTTCTTTAAAACATGATAAACCCTTGGTCCTTTTATCGGAGCATGGCTTTACACAACGCTTATGCTTTAGATGTTTATATCTTTTGTATTATGTATAACGTTATGCTGCTTAAGTAAATTTAGTTTACTGTAAGCTTTTTCGTTAAGTTAAATTTTCTGCAACACTGCACGATTTGAGCTCGTTAGGCGTAACTTCACTGTAACTAAACATTCGTTGATGCCTGATAACTTCAACGCTAGATGTGGCTGAATGTCTAAATTTTGCACTTCAATAAAATATCCTGAGTTGTGTTACAAAGCGGTACTTAGGAAAAAAATCCACGTGATAATTATATCCCAAAAACCATCAACTTCCCAAAATATTGTAAGTCGTAACACAAATTATTTCCGTTGAATTAATTTCCACATCGTGTACAAGTCGAAAATGCTTTGGAATTTGTACAGCAAAAATCGATTTTCTCTACAGGAACCTTGCTTGTGTAACAATAATCAAGTAACTCAAATCATATAAAACGCTCATAAATTACACATGTACTACCTGGAATTCCCTTAGATAACACTGATTCAGTAACACTGCTTAAGATCGTTAAACACAACAAACCTTACCCTTTGATTTTAATTAGGCACAGTATACTTTAACCTGCGTCAGGTATTTCCAATCTCAAATTGGTAAAACGGGAATTTGTAGCGTTACGTTTAGAAAATGTTAACGAGAAGAAGTCAAACCTACAAAAGAACAGATGAACTCAAAAAGGACAGTAAATCAGAGTCAAGGTCACAAATGATAGTGGATTTATGAAACATTACACATTTTAACAAATTTGCACGCGTTACCATGTAGGTTATAAATAATGAACGGTCTAATTCAAGTAATCGCAGTAGTGCAAACAGTTTATTCAGGGAAGGTGCGAGAAAATAATTTTTCTCGGGAGAAGTATTTGTAATTTTGTTCTTGGTGTTTATCGACCACCGTGTCAACTCGATGGGTTGTAAGCTGTCGGCAGTTCCTAATTTAGGGGAAGTGGTTCCAAGGAAGGGAGAGAGACATTGCCTAAGAAGGACAAAACATCCAGTCTCATCTGGATTCGAACCTGCGCCCATATCCAACGAATGGTCACAAGTAGTATTTGTGTCTCAATAACTGCATTCATTATTAATGTATCACGATGATGGCAATACAGCTTACCAATTACAACTCCAAAATGAGTTATTTTTACATCTTTCTAAAATCATATTTGTGTATAACATAAAACTAGGATCGTACTTAAAATTTGTCAATTTTTAATACTTATATTCAAAAATAATACATTTTAATGACTGGGCCCAATTTTCACAGTTGTTTTGAAATCGCGATTTTTTTTATTAAAATTATGTTCCAGGAGAAAAGTTGTTAAGAAATGAAAATTTGAAAAACAGTTCTTTGGCGAAAAATATCATGTTAAAAACTTAGGTTCATTTTGCATTCTTTGTGTTAGTTTGGAGGTTGATATAACAAAGTTTACTTTTACTTGTTTTGCATGTGAGTATTTCCCCTCTCCCCGAACACGAACATCGGTTTTGGACTTCAATTTTTGACGAGAAATGAAAGTGAGAAGTGGTTTGTAATAATTGTTCAGTAGTTGTACTTATGAATCATTCAATGATGAAATATCAGGTGCGAGCCTGTTAGAGTCTATTGCGTACGCAATGGTTAATTATCATGCTTCTTGAAATTGGAAATCTTATGAATGAGTAAGTGACCGAAACTCATGGTAAAAGAACTCATCCTCTCCGTTGGAATGGTTAGGAAAGATATATTAAGGACATGCATATTTCGAGAACTTATTCTAAATATTTTGATTTAAAAATGCCGAACAAATATCCTAATAATACACTGGCGGAAAGTGAAAAAAGAGCACCAAGAAGGAGACGTCAGATAATAACAAAATTTATACAGCATAATAACGGAATACAGAGGATAACGTGATCAAAACATTATGGCAAAATGCAGCTGTATTTGCTGGCAAACTGAAAAATAACATTTCCGTGTAACATGGTTAGTACGAGGTTGAACCGCCGTGAATTGCGTCACTCTGTGCAATTCTGGCATGGAGTCTGTCGTACAGACATTGGATGTAATTTTGGGGTATTGAGTTCCAAGCATCCTCAACCTGGACGCGTAAATCGGTAATGGTTTGTTGCTGGCCGTGGAGACCGGATAAGTCCTTGTCATATAAAATCCCACACGTCCTCAATTGGGGACAAATCCGGTGAACGTGCAGGCCATGGCAGATGTCTCACACCCTGAAGTGCATGTTGCGTTTCCCGTGCCGTGTGTGGGCGGGCGTTATCTTGCTGGAAAATTACACGATGGACCGACTTTACAAATGGCACAACAACGGGCTGAATATTGTTGTTGATGTAGAAGGTGCTGTTTAACGTACCCGAAATCAAACACTAGTTGTGTACGGGAGTGATAGCTGATCGCTCCCCACACCAGGAGACCAGGTGTAGGCCATGTGTGTCGCTGGCGGATGCAAGAAGGGTGGAGACGCTCCCCTGTGCGTCTGCGAACACGCATACGGCCATCGGAGGCCCCAAGCAGAATTTGCTTTCATCGCTGAACACGATAGACTGCCATTGCGTTCTCCATTGCAGACGTTGGCGACACCACCGCAGCCGTTCCTGACGGTGGGCTGCAGACAGCGGTACACATGCCAGAGGCACACGTGCACGTAGTCCTGCATCCAGTAGATGGTTGCGGATTGTTCTCACAGTCACCTCAGGTGAAACGGCAGCTCGGATTTGCGTCACAGTATATGTTCTGCTTGACAACGTTGCTCTTCTTATGCGTCGATCGATCCGCTCATCAGTCCGCCTGTGACTCCTGGTTCCACGTCTTCTCGTGTGGGAATGTTCGTCGGATCATCTACGATAATATCATACCACCACCGATATTTCCTATCCAATTCGCTCCGCAATACGACGATACGACCACCCGGCCGCGCGGAGTCTGACTAGACGACCTCGCTCAAAGTCCGATAACTGCTGAAACCTTACACGTCTTCCATGTCCAGGCATTGTAGCTTCTTCAGCGTCTTCGCACGTGTCCGTACGCCGACGACTGATTACATTCACTTCGCCGTACTCCTTAAATACCACCGACGATAATTTGCATATTATGCCGTGCTGTGGCGTAAGCGCTCACTGGTTGGTCCCGAAGTTAACATCACACCTACATAAACTTGACCCATTAACATATGTAAATTTCATGATCGTCCGCCAATTCTTTCTTGGTGTTCTTTTTTCACTTTTTGCCAGTGTAATATCTTATGGGATGTCTAAGTTCACCTGAAAATTTTTTTGTATAACATTGAGTTACATGAGACGCACATGGCCAAGACATGCACCAGATGATCATACAACACTATTGCCTAAGAGGATGGGAATTTTAGCATCTTCGCAATGCGAATATATTTTTCGAAAACTGTAATAACGAAAAAACTGTGGATTTAGTGCTATAATTATGTTTGTTAAATAATATTCTGCAGGTACGTATGAAAATGTATGATTACTGGTATTTTCTATTTGTTTCTTCTTTATTAGATCAATGCTACCGAAACCGCTAAATCTTGCAAAGTCTCTGAAAATGACTTCTTCGCCAAAGAAAATTGTGCACATCTCCTGAAAAGAATGATAGACATGAATCCCTCAACAAGAATTTCCCCAAGAGAAGGTCTCCTTCATAGCTTTTTATGTTAATACCCATAAACCAATATTAAACAGTGCACTGAATCCTCGATTATACTGCCGTCCAATTTGTATAATAAAAAAAACTATGTAAAAGATACTTACATTTAAGGATTTACTTACTGTTTACCACATTTTACATGCAACTTTGTAAACATTTTTATGTATTTTGTTGTGCTTTGTATGCTGAACCACCGAAATATTAAACTTCATTTTTTACAGAAACATGTTTTAGTGTGTCATTTGCATTTTACATTTTGGTTACTGCACTATGTTTTTACGTTTCATTTTTTAATGAAGAAGAAGCTTATAATATCTTTTCGAATCAGTAACTTACGTTTCGTGTTAATTTAAATGACAGATGCTCTAATAGATCTTTTAAAAGCATGAACAGAAATCTTAATTTAAAGAGCAGTTCTTTACCGTTTTTCGAATTCATATCAATTTAGAAACGTCGTTCACTGCCTTTACGTATCTGTAAATGATTATCTGAAAGGTATTAGCAATGAGTAAATGACGTGCGCCTGGATGCATTATATGAAATATTAATATATTCCCAAGCCTAACCTAAAAATGGAGTTGGAACATGGAATATGTATTGCTGTAAGTATATCTGCATTTCACATTCGGACTGATTTCTATCAATAACCTTCGCAAAATATGAAACGAGCAGAAAGGTAGCTTTAGATTTTCTTTCATATTTTTGAATATTTTAAATCCCTCTGAACATGTTTGACCAATAGAAGTTGGGATTTAACTGTCTAAAGGGAAATTACGTAAGAAATGGAAATACTGCTGTAAAAAATAACTTGGGTATCAAAGCAAAAAATATCAGACACGTAGCTTTGTTCTGCGCGTGATTCTTCTTTGCCGTCTTTTTCATGAGTGCAAACCAGGGCCGGATGGAACTTTTGCGGGGCCTGGGCCAAATTCCATTGCAGGCCTTAGGAAATGAATCTCATATTTTAATGAAGTACTTACATGAAAAATGTCGACAATAAAGAACATACGCAAAAAATATAAGAAAACAAAATCATCATCTCAAATTGCTGCCAGCTTAAGAAAAAGATCATACCTAGTATGGAGTGAAAGTTTGAAAGTTTAGGGAGAGAGACAGGGACAGAGAAAGTGAGCGAATGACAGTGAGACAGTGAGACAGGAGAGAGCGATACATAGAAAGAGAGCGAGAGACAGTGAGACATTAGAGAGCAATACGTAGAAAAAGAGCGAGAGACAGTGAGACTGTGAGACAGGAGAGAGCGATACAGAGAGACAGAGACAGAGAAAGACCGATAGAGACAGAGAGAGATGGGAGTGACATAAAGAGAGAGACAGATAGAGAAAGAGTAAGACAGAGAGAGATGAGAGAGACAGAGAGAGAGACAGTGAGAAACAAAGTGATAGAGGGAGAGTAGAGAGAGACAGTGGGACAGAGAGGGAGATGAGAGAAAGAGAGACAATGACAGAGAGACATAGAGGGAGAATAGAGAAAGACAGACAGTGACAGAGAGACAGAGGGGGAGAGGATGGAAAGACAGAGGGAGACAGTGAGGGAGAGGAGGGAGACAGAGAGAGATAGAGAGATGGATAGAGACAGAAAGAGACAAAGATATAGAGACAGTTCGAAAGAGGAGAGAGATACATTGAGACACAGAAGAGGAGAAAGAAACAGAGAGAACAAAAAGTGATAAAATTTACGATTTTCGTTCCAGATAGAAGGCTTTGAAGTTGTATTGTGATTCTCATAAAAACTTTCTCTCCCAATCATAACAAGATAACTTCAACTAATCATCGCAGCAAATACTTTTTGCATAGTGAACATCTTTTGCGTAGCGAATAAAAACAATCCGTCTAAAATTAATTTTCCTAAATAAACATTTTGGCAAGATACATGCCTTGGCCTGCATATATATACCTCAAAACAACTTTAACATAGTTATTTTATTAGTTTAAATAAAGAACCCGTTTTATACATAAATTGTTGATTATATAAAAGTAGGTAACGACAAAATATAGAAAGTCAATTTGCTGTTTTATGAACGAGCACAATATTAAGGTGGTTACAATATTAATTTGAAATCTGCAAATTTAATGTTTGCACTACAAAGGAGGCAACCTGTCTGAAAGTGGTGGTGGAATTCAAAACTAAAGAAAATTTACCAAAATTATCTTTTTAAGGGTCCCTCGATCCCAAAACTAAAAGACAAATATTATTTAATATAACGAATTCTGGAAAAAGGTTTTGTTTTACTTCCTAAACTGCAGGGGTCTTTGAAGAAGTGGAGCCCAGGACACTCGCTCCGAATGCCACTATGATATTGCCGGCCCTAGTAAAAACAACATTGTATCACTAAAATACACTATCTGCAAGTTCTCTTTGAAATTTTAAGTAAAGAACTGTATCTCATGACACAAATTCTGAAGGTGAAAATCCAATTTTTGGTGTAAATGTGACAAGGATGGTAAGTCAGATAATATCCGAACACTTGAAAAATTTAATCGTCCTGGAGCGGAATACGAATCCGCCTCTCCCAGATAATGCCCGGGTATGCTAACCACTACACCACCCAGAACGTCCAAGTCTCATATTTCCTGTTAATTTGAATATAACCATCACAAGATTCGCTAGACGAAGTAACAGGCATTCATGTTTAGCAAATCTGGAGGTAAAAAATCCTATCCTGTGATTGCCCGAAGTAGCAGATAAATATTGAAAGAAATACGGGAATTACACCATATAATAAAAACTTTA
Source organism: Macrothele yani (assembly GCA_039090855.1). NCBI lineage: Eukaryota > Metazoa > Arthropoda > Arachnida > Araneae > Macrothelidae > Macrothele > Macrothele yani. The sequence continues at coordinate 69,342,218 of CM077034.1, read as the reverse complement.
AAGATGACAATCCGATTTTTGGTGTATACACGACAAGGTTGGATGGTGTAGTGGTTAGCATACCCGGGCGCTATCTGGGAGACGAGGATTCGAGTCCTGCTCCAGGACAATGGAATTTTCAAGTTTTCGGATATTATGTGACTTACCATCCTTGTCACATTTACATCAAAAATCTGATTGTCATCTTCAAAATTTGTCTTTTATTAGTAATCACGTATTTCTTTTATGATGTATCTCATGACTCTCACATCCTGTGTTTTTTATCCCACATCTCTCTATTTTATACGAAAACTTGTATTTCTAAAAAGCAAATTATTGGCAATTTTGTGTACCCAAGCCGAACACTGAAACCGTAACTGTGCTCAAAGAGAAAGCGAAGTGAATTTGCCAGTATTCTTCCTGGGTGTTAACACGCAGTAAACAAAACTTCAGAGATAAGAGGGATTGGCATCCCAGCGCAAAGTGGAACAGAATCATAACCAACAAGGGCGACACATAGGCGGACAACAAGGGTTCCCAACACTGCATCGCAATCGACGTCCATGGGGTAAACTGGGTGATCTGCGAGACATTGATCCTGGACGCATTGTCGGTGTAAGAGAGATGGGTCTAATTATCGCCCAATTGGTAAGAACTCAACGGTTCCCGAGGACAACCGTATCATGGGAGTATAAGGAGTATACAATGGACAGATGTACCAGCGCTGAGAAAGCAAGCGGTTGCCCATCACACGTCATTCATTATCGAGTTGGACGTAGAGTGTACTGGCTCGTACATACAAACCACATCCAGATTGAATGTGGGGGGCACATGCAGCGTCAGCGAGTGATCAGTACAGCGCACGTTGCAGAACCTCAGAAACGAGAGACAACGTCCGTTTCGTGTGCCACTATTGACTGCTGGTTATTGGACATTAACATTGGCTTGCGCTAAGAATCTGAAACTTCGTCCGCTGCAGTATGGCGCCGTGAAGTATAGTCATATGACCCCATTTTCAGCTTACCGATCTGACAGGAGGGCGTGGGTGTGGCGTCGTCAGTATGATGTCATATCACAGTCGTGCAAGATCGTCTCTGTTTAAGGCGGTGCTGGCTCTGTGAGGGTTTGGAAAGCCTTCTTATTGGCATATTAAGTCGCTTATTGTGTCTGGATAGACATTTAACCGCTGCAAGCCAGGACAATTCTGAAGGAAATGTATCACGTCTGCCTCTAAGTAATCCCTGAAGTATCGCTGGCTGTTGAGAGTTTCCTAATTTAGTAGCAGGCGAGATCGCGGAATGAACACAATGGAACCCCGAACTATCACGGTTGGAGTGAGGCCGGCATGACGCGGCAAAGTGCTGTTCATCGCGAAGTCTTCGTACATGTAAGAGACCGCCATGGTGCGTCAAGTTGAATTGCAACTCATCAGAAAACACGACGTGTCTCCAATCAGTGCGCCAATAACTGTTCAATACCCTTTTGCAGGTTGATGCTTATATGGTTCAAGATCAAAGGAAAGTGCAGCAATTAATGGCTGGCGACAAGTCCTCTGTTAAGCAGATGACGCTGGATGGCACAGCCTGACAAATGATACTGCTCTACTGCTGCGCTGACACCGTGCATGTCGATATACGACTGGTCACTGCCATGTAGTAGATGTGTCTCTTATCCCATGCAGTCGTGCGATTTTGTGGTCAATTTAACAGATTTCTGTACGTGCGAGCCTCATCTGCTCACTGACGCCAAATGTGCATGAATGTACTGGCATTTCGTCCGTCCGAGTGGCAGTTTTGCGGTAAAAAAATTAAGGGAAATTTAAGCGAGGAAGGAGGGTAACATTCCTTTCTCTCTCAAAAACCGTCAGATGTTCATAATGCGACCTTCTTCTGCGACGTCTCATAGTAGGACACAAAAACACCCTTTCGACTCAATGCCGGCTTTTCACTGATCGCAAAATCTCTTTTGAGCCCGCCCTTTACACTCAGTACTGGACAGTTCAAAGGACGCTGCGCCGAAACCGCATGAAAATTTTGACTGAAGTTTTAAATATTTGCATGTCCGAACATGCTGTATATGTCCTATAAATTTCAAGCTAATACAAGCAGTCCTTTGTGGTGTTACAATTTTCACAAGCGTTAATGTTGATAGATAGATTCAAAAGAGCAGTGGCGCATATTCTCTCCAGTCTGAAGGAGCCTTTTTTTACTTCAAACAAATTTGAATAACAAAGCCACTAATACCAAAGTATCTGCATCTTGATACAGAAAACAACAAAAACAACAACAAAATTGCTCTAATTCCTTTTTTACCCAAAGGTAAAATTCTGACGAATCATGAGGTGCCAACGATCAGTTAGCACTTTTTACTGGTAAAATAAATTTGAATAACAAAGCCACTAATACCAAAGTAACTGCATCTTAATACAGAAAACAGCAACAAAAAATCACTCTAACTCCTTTTTTACCCAAAGTTAAAATTCTGACAAATCATGAGGTGCCAACCATCAGTCGGCACTTTTTTATCGGTAAAATATATTATAATAAAGACAGACCAATTACATAGCTGATGGGACCATACGTTTACTTTTTTCATTGAGTCGTCTATAACTAGGCTTCCAAAGGTGAATTTGGGATCGCTAATTCTTTTAAAACTCATTCATGTGTTAAATAACGAGCACACAAAGAAAATGGGAAGTAAGTAATGTGGGTTTACGCATTTTTAAGAATGTTGAGTATGGTTAAGAGGTTTGACACGTGTACTCGATTTTTCCTTGAAATAATTTTTTGTTTCTTTGCATTTAGTTGGGTTTACATTCCAGTTTCGCTGTTTTTTTGTACACGAGGGTATCAAATGACGATAATTTTAGCGATGTCAGTTTAAATTGTATACACTTTTGGAATTGGGCGGTTGTTAACAGCAGGATACACAACTGCCTGAAGACTTAAAACGTGCACACTTTTAAGGAAAAGAAACAAAAGCAAATGCTTAACGGATTTTCTTCTGAGGAAGCAATATCTAGAGAAAAATGCTACATATCGTACTCTCGGATCTTCATTCTTGACGTTATCTGGAGTGGTGAGATTTCTTCTCTTTATTTGTTAAATGTTCCAAAAGAAATTACAGTTTCATATTTGTACCCTGGAGCCACAGTACTGTACATTTTCTAATAACAAAGATTCATTTTGTCAAAGAGCTCTCCTAGCAGCAGATCACACAGCTCACGACAATAGATGGGCAGTGATCACGTGCTACTATATGCACACCACCCTCACCGGAGAGCCAATCGCATCAGAGTGTTTCAGTCTATGGTGACCCCTTGTTTGCGCTTGGCAGTTCCGTAGGGTCATTCTGAAGGAACTAAGGAACTTACTTTGTGTGTTGAAGTCGTGAATTTTGTCCATTCAGTGGGGTTTCTATGACTCATCTTTGTAATGGATTTTCTTCATTTATCGACACCAGTTAGAGGCCCACACTCGCCCATTCGTTTCCTTCGAGACAAAGGAGTTTTACAAGCTCAAAGGAACTGCTCTATAGGTCATCAGATGACATAGCATTAAATGAAAGAGACAGATGGAGATGTTATAAACGGGAAAGCCGAGAAGAAATACCACTACGTTTTAATACGTGGTTCACATCTTCTAAATTAAACTTCAATACGGCTGTATTTTTCCTGCATTCTAGGAGCTACGGGTACACAACAATTTCGTTTTGTGAGCATGAACTGTGTATAAATAAGTACACTTGTGTGGACTGGAATAATTGCATGAGAACCGTTTGTGCAGCAAGTTTGCTGAGGAATCCATCATTGATTGGAGGACCAGGACTAATAGTAGAAACAGATGAAGGTTCATTTTCTAAAATGTAAAACAACTTTGGCCGTGTATTGCCATAGCAAAGAGTTTTCGAAGGAATTCGCAGGGAAACTCTCTGAGAGCTTCATTTTTGCTGTTCTGGAAGGAAGCAGCCGAGCTTTAATATCCATTATCAAGCAACATATGCATTGTGGGAATAGGATAACATCTGACGAATGGAGAGGGCACAACGATCTATCAGATGAAGCTTTTACATTTGCAGGTGAATCATTCACTGAACTTCATAAATCTGAACACAGGTGCAGACAATCACTCAGTGGAATCCATGTAGGGAAAGACGAAATTTAAAAACAATACCCGGTGGGGCCCTCACAGGTGCATGTTGAATTCGTACCAATGCGAATGTATGTATCGGGAAAGGTTGAATAATGTTAACGATCGGTTTTTAAAAATTCTGGAAGAGATCGTAACGTATTGGCCCCCAGAATTATACAGTTACTTAATTTGATGATATTGGTTTTCTAATACTGTACAATTTTTTTCTACCATTTCTAAAACAGTTTTTTTTTGTATTTAAATGTGAACAAGTAGGTACTTACTACATAACGTATCATTTTAATACCAATCAGTAATAGTAAATAGTGGCGGTCACATGACAGGGAAGGTCTACTGATTCCTTGCAAAACAGTCCTGTCATTGCATCATTCATCTACATATGTACAGCGAAAATGAAAAAGAAACAAAAACTGTTGATATATTCAGGACACTAATTCTGCAAAGATCGTCAGTTATGGATAGAACTGAACTGGCGTTGTACAGTCCATAAATCCTTCGCAAATATATACGTGAATATTGCTTGTTTGTTTATTTTACAATCTGATTTGAGCTATAACGCTGATCCAATAAAATTTCTATCCCGTCAAATCGTATGAAACCGTGCAAAGCGAAAAGCAATAAACCATTTTTTTCGGAACGGCTATTAAAACTGATTAGGAAACAGATAAACAAAATTAAAAGAAGAAAATAGGAAAACAAATAAATATACAATCAGGAATTAAAGTTTTATGTATATATACATACAAACACATACGTACGGTTGTATAAGAGCAAGTTTTCAAACAGCAAAAGTTCCTGGGGAAGTATCCAACTGTAGTAATCCCTCTCCAAGGAGAAGCTGGTAGGGGAGGGGGTCTCTTGAGTGCACTTCGCCCATGAACCGGGAGAGGCTGTGAGTGCAACTGATTCTTTTCGGAATTCGTTCAGTGCAACTGACCAACAGCCATGTGCCCTCGCGTAGTTCAGTTCTCTGTCTGTTCAAATACCATAACATTAAGAGGCTAATGTTCTTAGGGGGAAAACGTTTCATAGGAACAGTCATAAACATGCAATGGTGAAATAGGAAACTTGTTGTTGCGTAAAAACATTCAATGACATTCTTTTCATGATCATCAGTTGCAAGGTGATAGATGTTACGGATTAATTGAAATCACATTACTACCTTTTTAAAAGAAGTGAACTCAATTGCAGTTCTGGAGCTTTTTCTTGCACTATTTAGTTCCGAAATATAAAGTATATTAATAAAGATAAGTTATGGTAGTTAATGACTCAGTGATAGGTATTAAAAACACTCCGTACCAGTGTGCGTGCGAAGTAGCTGAAATGAAGACCTGCATGTAAGGTTTTTATGAATAGTACAAAGTTCTCGTTAAGAACGTGATGTGTGTAGTTTGAAAGATACGTTTGAATTTGGGTCTTGGAGATCGGGTTGTGTGATTTGAGGGTGATGCTAGTTTTGGTGCATGTATTTATTTTATGTTTTGGTTTAGTTGGGTTTTTGCTGTAGAGGGAGGTTGCGTTGCGTTTGGTGGGTGCCGGTTTCCCTCGGATCGGCTGCAGTGTGGAGGCGTCACAGCAGGATCAAGGTGTTGATCTCTGGCTTTACCCCTCTGCTGGTGCGATTACTTTACTAGTGGCAACCCCACTGATTCACCTCTGAGGGAAGGTTCTCCTCCTACATCGAATGTGTATTTATAGTTCTCCTCCTACATCGAATGTGTATTTATAGTTCTCCTCCTACATCGAATGTGTATTTATAGTTCTCCTCCTACATCGAATGTGTATTTATAGTTCTCCTCCTAGGTGAACGTGACGAGAACACCAGCCTGACATTCTTGCCGTACAAGGTGATTCCGCCATCAATTGGAGACGGGTCCGTCAGAGTCTATCTGCGTGGCCAGCATTATAGGGATTCAAGATTTGGTGTCTGTAAATCCGTGGTGTATTCATAGGGGCTTCAGTGAAACACTGGTGGAACTAAACCAATGTCTTACACATGTGGCGAGGGGGACAAGTGTGATGGTGTTGTTGGCAACAAAACATAATTCATTTACCCTACGTAGAAAGTACTTTTTTCGCAGTTTAAAACGCCATTCATGAAACCTCTATATCTTTTGCAACGGTTCATGTAACTTCTAAGTTTATACATCAATTGTCCGAGGCAGAGCATAAGATCTTTTTGCACATGAAATATAATCACTGCAAAAGATTTGTACACCCAAAAGATAATTTCATACATCACCTCAAGTAGTACTTCTCTAATTGCATTCCGAAAGCCACTACGGAAAGCGAAATACAACTTCCGGTATTGTGAAACATTTTCCTTTCCGGTTTACAAAACATTGGCAGCTTTTAACAATAATTTCGAAGTTGTGAATCCGTTTATTGGTGTAAATATAGCATGGATGTTAAATGAGTTGACATCCGAAAACTTTCAAATTTCATCACCCTGGAGCAAGAATCAAACCCGCTTGTCCAGGATAGCATCCGAGTATGCTAACCGCCACACCACCCAGAATAACCAAGTTTCAAATTTCCGATTAATATTAATACAGCTATCACAGGATTGGCTAATCGAAGAAGCCGGCATTCATATATAGCAAATTGGAGGTTTAGAACTGTTTCACATGATTTCCCGGAGGCGCGGATATCAATGAATGAAATATGGGGTTACACCACTGTACATTAAAAAATTAGAAGTTGTGAATCCGTTTATTGGTGTAAATATGGCATGGATGTTATATATTACATCCATGTCATATTATATTTACACCAATAAACGGATTCACAGCTTCAAAATTTGTATTGTACAAATGTGTAATCCCGTATTTCATTCATTGTCAGCTTTTATTTTCGATTTTAGCTACAAGTATATGTACCTCTAACCTAGTGGGTCCGAGAGTAGAAACGTTAGAGAAATAAAAATGGAGACCATAACAACACAATGTTCACTTCTAGGGAGGGAGAAATACTCAAGTGGAGCTACGTAGAGATTTCCTAGTGGCTTATCACGCCTATTCAATGCAAGGCATATACGAGTAGACATGGCTCACAAAACTTGAAAATTGCATCATCCTTGAACGGAAATAGAACCCGCATCTCCCGATTTACTGTCGAGTATGCTACCGTTACACCACCCAGAACAAGAAACCTCTTAACAACTGAGGCTGTGTATTTTGGACTCAGATGAAACGCTCCGCCTTGCGTAAATCGAGGCATATATGACCTAAAGATAGTATAACTCTGCTAGGAATCCCAATTTCTTAGCGTAGTGCAGAAATAAAAGTTTCCGAGCTTCCGCACATCAACCAGATGTTCTTTTTAAGGAAGGAAGACAGCTAACTGCCAACTGGATAACAGAACACTTCAACAATTTGAGCGCGGAAACTTGACTAGATAGTAAATGAATAGGCACAAATGTGATCATTCATTCGAAGAAACGAGGTCACGTTGTTTGGGCACATAGCGCCGTAGTGGAAAATGCAGCATTGTTCGAAGGATTGATTCCAAATGCGTGGGAACTCTAGAGAGACGCTATCATTGCAAGCCTCGCGGCTGGTTAAGATTTCCAAAGTGTCACGAATGGAAGTATTTTTGGGTGTGGAGTATGCATCTAGTTTCTTTATATCATTCCACAGGGGAACAGCGGACTTCATCTTCACTTCTGTTGATAGGGCAGTATTTCTTTTTTCGTCTTTTGTATCCCGTTTGTTTTCGTTGATTCTAATTCCAAACGAATGTTTGGTCATTCCGATGTAGTACTGCTTGGAGCCGTCCGGATATTGTAGTGTGATGGCATAAACACTGCCTCATTGTGAAGAGGGAGCTCGTCAATATTTCTCTTAAGCACCGTATATAAAGATGCCTCAGACTTTATGTAAAGACCAAAGATCTTCCTCCTGAGCGCGTTTTTTGAGTTAATAGGTAAATTTCAGTATGTAGGGAATAGAGCCCAGGTAGCAAAACTGCGGCATAGAAAGATTGATACTGCTGGTTCTGGCTTTTTCTTTAACGTTATGCATCTGGTTCGACTTATAACCTGAATCAGTGGCCAATTCGGCCATGGTTTGAAGTTCGGATTGTCTAGAACGAACATAGGAGACGGAAAATAATCTTCTAATCCGAAAACGATAGAAGACCGTCTTGTAATCCTGAGGGCAGAATTAACTGCGGGGCATCAGGTTGGGAACAGAGGGGGTTTATAGTAGATGTCCGTACGAAGGTAGTTGTCACGCGGTTTGCTCACTAAGACGTCGAGATAAGGTAAGGTATGCGTTCAACCTGCATAGTGAAATTGATCCTCCACTTTAGCGGCGGGCGAAAAAAAGCGAATCTCTGGAGAAATAACTCTGCAGAAATAAAAGATAGTCAAATAGACGTTACAGGCAGATGTACGCAAAATTATTTAATTGTTCTGGATGGTTTAACAATAACATATTCGAACGTAAGTCGGAAGATGCGTTTCTGTTCCAGAACGATGTAATTTTCAAGTTTTATGAGGCATTACAACTTGCATAATTTAATTTGGCATTTGTCTACTCTTGACATCTAATGCGGCACTGTCCCGACTAGCCGTCACGTGCTTTGGACAAGCTGTGAGGAGGTAAAACGACATTAATGCAACCTGGTCGTCAGATTCTATTGAACAATACAGCAGGAAGGAGATTAACCAAATTTAGGCAAACTTACTATATAACAGGGGGTGTCACGTCAATTCGTCGCGTGCGTCAATTCGTCGACTGCGATGGTTCTTCGCGCGTCAATTCGTCGACTGCGATGGTTCTTCGCGCGTCAATTCGTCGACTACGACAATTCGTTGCGCGTCAATTCGTCGCCTGCGTCAGTTGGTCGCGCGTCAATTCGTCGACTAGGTCAATTCGTTGACTACGTCAATTCGTCGCGTTTACAGATTTTTATTACATACAAAACGAATGCAGGAAAACGTACGATTTAAAATTTTCGTGAAATCTAGTTTTCATTTCAGAACCATCAAATTTGGTATCATGAAACTCTAACTTAGACGCTAGACGGTTTTTGGAAGGGGTTGGAGCCCGGGGGTCAGAGCCCCCCTCATAAAAAATTTCGTAAAATCTACAGTTTTCATTTTAGAACCACAAAATTTGGTATACTATATCATGGACCGTACACCGTTTTTGGAACAGGTCAAGGCCCCGGGGGTTCAGAGCCCCCCACATACACAATTTTCTTAAAAACTACAGTTTTCAATTCAGAACCACCAATTCTGGTATACTACCTCATGGTACTCTATCTTCGACGCCAGACGATTTTTTGAAGGAGTTGCAGCCGGGAGGTAAAGGCATCATAAAAAATTATAAAAAAATTCGCAAAATAAAAAAAATCATAAAAAAATTCGCAAAATCTACAGTTTTCAATTTAGAACCACCAAATTTGGTATACTATCTCATGGTACTCTAACTTAGACGCTAGACGGTTTTTGGAAGAGGTTGGAGCCCGGGTGTCAGAGCCCCCCCCCCCCCCCCTCATAAAAATGCCGTAAAATCTACAGTTTTCATTTTAGAACCAAAAAATTTGGTATACTATCTCATGGTAATCTAACTTAGACGTTAGACCGTTTTTGGAACGGGTCAAGACGCGGGGGTCAGAGCCCCTCCCCATAAATATTTTGTAAAATCTACAGTTTTCAATTCAGAACCATTACGTATGGTATCATGAAACTCTAACTTAGACGCTAGACGTTTTTTGGAAGGGGTTAGAGCCCAGGGGTGAAAGCCCCCCCCCCTCATAAAACTTTCGTAAAATCAACAGTTTTCAGTTTAGAACCACCAAATTTGGTATACTATCTCATGGTACTCTAACTTAGACGGTAGACCGTTTTTGGAAGGGATTGCAGCCCAGGGGGTAAGGGCCCCTTCATAAAAAAAATCGCAAAATCTAGTTTTCAATTCAGAACCACCAAATCTGGTATACTATCTCGTGGTATTCTAACTTAGACTGTAGACGATTTTTGGAAGCGGTTAGAGCCCGGGGGTTAGATCCCCCTCCTACAAAATTGCCGTTAAATCTAGTTTTCGATTTAGAACCACCAAATTTGGTGTCATGAAACTCTAACTTGGCGGAAGACCGTTTTTGGAACGGATCAGGGGCCGGGAGTTTCCAACTCCCCCCCCAGGTACAAAATTATCGTAAAATCTACAGTTTTCAATTTAGAACCACCAAATTTGGTATACTATCTCATGGTACTCTAACTTAGACGGTAGACGGTTTTTGTAATAGGGAAGGCGCGGGGGTAACTGCCCCCTACATACAAAATTTTCGTAAAATCTATAGTTTTCAATTTAGAACCACCAAATTTGGTATCATGAAACTCTAACTTGGACGGGTGTCGGTTTTTGGAATGGGTCGGGGCTCGGGGGTCAGAGCCCTCCCCCTGTACAAAATTTTCTTAGAATATGCCGTTTTCAATTTAGAACCACCAAACCCGGTATACTATCTCATGGTATTTTAACTTCGACTGTAGATGCTTTTTTGGAAAGGGTTGGAGCTCGGGGTTCAGAGCCCCCTCCCCCCATAAAAAATTTCGTGAAATCTTTAGTTTTCAATTTAGAACCACCAAATTTGGTATACTACATCATGGTACTCTAACTTAGACGGTAGACGGTTTTCAGAACGGGTCGGGGCACGGGTGGTTAGAACCCCCTCCCCCAAATTTCGAAAAATCTATAGTTTTCAATTTAGAACAACCAAATTTGGTATACTATCTCATGGTGCTCTAACAAAAACGGTAGACGGTTTTTTCGAGCGGGTCAAGGCCCGGGGTGGGGGGAGAGGGGGTAAGTGCCTCCACATGCAAAATTCTTCTTGACAAGTGGTCAGAAGCCAGGCCCTAGATCACTCCACCGCCGTAGCGGCACACGTTGAAATGTATTTTTCATACGGCCCCAAACGCTCTTCTGGACATACTAGATTGAACTGGACGCAAATAAATCATTAATATAATTTGTACTAGCAGGGATACCAGTACTTCCCAGGTACATATTACTATTTGTGGAGACACCAAGTTCAGCGGGTGAAAGTAAATGAATGAAAAAGATATTCCTGCAATTTTCCAGTAAACTTATTTTAAATTTTTTGATTTAGTTAATTTAATTTTGCGAAACAAAAAAGAAAGAAAAAGAAATGGGAATACTTACCTTCTAGGAGACATCTATAGAACTGCAGTACATCTGGCGTATGCTTCTGTCAATCCCGCAACAAAGAAATGCAATGTACCTATGTGATGTCGATTGCGTTCGACTTCACATTGGCATTGATCATCTTTTTCTTACCGTTTTGAATTTTGAATATCTGGAACTCTCTATTTACATTACATTATATTTCTTCCTGATAAGCCGTTCGTTGGTAGTGAAAGCTAAACTATATTGATTTGTATTTTTAATACAATATTAAACGCATATTTTTGCACTTTATTGTTATCTACAGTCTCTAACTTAGACCGTAGGTTGGTTAGTTGGTAGGTTGATGGTTTATGGTGCAATGCCCTCAAAGGGCCAAAGAGCGCCTTAGAACGTAGATAGGGTATTCTTAAAAGTAAAAAACGGTGCTTTTTATGAAAATTTTGTTTAGGGTTCCCTTGACCAGGGCCCCGACCCCTGGCAAAAACCGTCTACCGTCTAACTTAGATAACCATCAGATAGTATACCAAATTTGGTAGTTCTAAATTGAAAACCGAAGATTTTACGAATTTTTTTTTTTTTTTGGGGGGGGGCTCTCACCCCGGGCTCCAACCCCTTCCAAAAACCGTCTAGCGTCTAAGTTAGAGTTTCATGATACCATATTTAATGGTTCTGAACTGAAAACTGTAGATTTTACGAAAAAAAATTATGGGGGCGGGCGCTCTGACCCCCGGCCTTGACCTGATCCAAAAACGGTCTACCGTCTAAGTAAGAGTACCATGAGATAGTATACTAAATTTGGTGATCCTAAAGTGAAAACTGCAGATTTTACAAATTTTTTTATGAGGGGAGCTCTGATCCCCCGGGCCTTGACCAGTTCCAAAAACTGTCTACCGTCTAAGTTAGATTACCATGAGATAGTATACCAAATTTCGTGGTTCTAAATTGAAAACTAGATTTTGCGATTTTTTTATGAAGGGCGCCCTTACCCCGGGCTGCAACCCCTTGCAAAAACGGTCTACCGTTTAAGTTAGAGTACCATGAGATAGTATACCAAATTTGGTGGTTCTAATTTGAAAACTGTAGATTTTACGAAATTTTTATGAGGTGAGGGCTTTCACCCCCGGGTTCTAACCCCTTCCAAAAAGCGTCTAGCGTCTAAGTTAGAGTATCATGATACTATATTTGATTTTTCTGAACTGAAAACTGTAGATTTTACGAAAAAAATATTATGGGGGCGGGCGCTCTGACCCCCGGCCTTGACCTGATCCAAAAACGGTCTACCGTCTAAGTAAGAGTACCATGAGATAGTATACCAAATTTGGTGGTCCTAAAGTGAAAACTGCAGATTTTACGAATTTTTTTATGAGGGGAGCTCTGATCCCCCGGGCCTTGACCAGTTCCAAAAACGGTCTACCGTCTAAGTTAGAGTACCATGAGATAGTATACCAAATTTAGTGGTTCTAAATTGGAAACTAGATTTTGTGATTTTTTTATGAAGGGGCCCTTACCCCCGGGCTGCAACCCCTTGCAAAAACGGTCTACCGTTTAAGTTAGAGTACCATGAGATAGTATACCAAATTTGGTGGTTGTAATTTGAAAACTGTAGATTTTTCGAAATTTTTATGAGGGAGGGCTTTCACCCCCGGGTTCTAACCCCTTCCAAAAAGCGTCTAGCGTTTAGGTTAGAGTTTCATGATACCGTACTTAACGGTTCTGAATTGAAAACTGTAGATTTTACAAAAAAAGTATGGGGGGAGGCTCCAACCCCTGGGCCTTGACCCGTTCCAAAAACGGTCTACCGTCTAAGTTAGAGTACCATGAGATAGTAAACCAAATTTTGTGGTTCAAAATTGATTACTGTAGATTTTACGGCATTTTTATGACGGGGGCTCTCACCCCCGGGCTCCAACCCCTTCCCAAAACCGTCTAGCGTCTAAGTTAGAGTACCATGAAATAGTATACCAAATTAGGTGGTTCTAAATTTAAAACTGTAGTTTTTGCGAATTTTTTTTTATGAGGGGGGACCCTTATCCCCGGGCTGCAACCCCTTCAAAAATCGTCTAGCGTCTAAGTTAGAGTAACATGAGATAGTATACCAGGATTTGTGGTTCTGAATTGAAAACTGTAGTTTTTAAAAAAAAAATTGTATGTGGGTGCTCTGACCCCCGGGTCTTGACCCGTTCAAAAAACGGTGTACCGTCTAAGTTAGAGTACCATGATATAGTATACCAAATTTTGTGGTTCTAAAATGAAAACTGTAGATTTTGCGAAATATTTTATGAAGGGGAGGGGGGAGGGCTCTGACCCGCGGGCTCCAATCCCTTCAAAAAACCGTCTAACGTCTAAGTTAGCGTTTCATGATACCAAATTTGATGGTTCTGAAATGAAAACTAGATTTCACGAAAATTTTAAAATCGTACGTTTTCCTGCATTCGTTTTGTATCTAACCAAAATCTATCTGTAAACGCGACGAATTGACGTAGTTGAGGAATTGAGTTAGTCGACGAATTTGTCAGCGACGAATTGACGCAGACGATGAATTGACGCATGCGACGAATTGACGTATAACCATAACAGGGAAGACTTGCGATGACGTGGATCACTTTTTAACCATAAACAAAGAACTACGAACCATGTTTAACAGAAGACGACGAACATTTGTATTCCAGTGATCACTCCGTGTTCGCCGTAATTCTCATTGTTTAATGTTTTGTTTACATCTTTTTCTTTCGCTCGAAGTTAGAGGGTTTTGTTTCGGGTGAGATGGAAATGGAATCACACAGAGTTTTCTACTAATGCGATAGAAGTGGAATCACACAGTTGTACGTTGCAAGATGACTTACTTTACTGACGCTGAGTAAGGCAAGAACGACCGCTATTATCCTTCGCAAACTTGACTGTTGTTTTAAACTTCATCTATGCTACGTCAAAAACGTAAGTTACCTCTTTCATTGAATGAAGGTATAATCTGATGACTTCTACCTGCACCGTCCAATTGCGGACTTCGCATGGAAACAAGGAACTCTCTCAAAGAACAGAGTGAAGGCATTGCGAGAGCAACCCTACCAAGATCCGGTAGTTCTTCACCCGAACAGGATCGCCCTGGAGACCAGCAGCTATTTGCCATCCTTACAGAACCAACACTCCCCCTCCCTATGCCAAAGCCCATTTGTGAGACGTGCTAAAGGGTAGGGACCTTTAACTTTGCCTCTGGCTGGGAGAATTTGTTCGCAAACGCGAGTGTTATGGGCAAAAGCCCTTTATTAGGCCCTGGCTAAAATTTGAACATGCACATTTACACACTGGGGGTTCCGTGTATATGGGTAGAGACTTTTATTTTCACGTACCCCCTCACAGAGAAATGATAAAAGTACACAGAAATGATAAATGCACGGAAATATTTACAAATTTACATGGCAGCACTAGGGTCCGTGCTGCCTAGACGAATCTAGGGCAAGTCGTCACTCCCTTCAGTCTTCTGTCTTCTCTACTATTCCACGAAGTCTTTGACCAACTCGATGAGGACTTGACGCGCTCTATGATACGCAATCAAGATCGAGAGGTCCTCCGTTTTTCCTATGTAGGGGCGAGGACTTTTCTCCGACCTGCAAGAGAACTGGACTCTAGAATAATATGTACGACGTTTGCGGTTTTGGTCCCGCAGCCGCACACTCTGTCCCTTATCGAAAAGCGGCAAAAATACGCCGGCGAAACGGCATGGCTGGTTAATATTTGATTCAAGGATCCTTCACATTAAAAGCGCCTGATGGAGATACGGGGGAAGATGCGGTAGCACTTCCGACCAGTATCCTCTTCGTACCATGGAAACTACCACTACAACATTGGTGCCTTTTTCAACCTTGTGCGAACATTTTGCACTAGTGTTCGCAATTCAAAGTCTGTACTATCTCTTCCAGCCGCTTACTTCGCGAGCCAATCTCCTCTTTCATTGCCACTGGTTCCGACATGGCTTCGGAACTAGTAGAACGATACAACCACGTTGCTCCTACGGTCGACTAGAGCTTTTATGTCTCATGACAAGGGGCGTTTTGCTCCCGAACTGTACAAGTGCTTCAAGAGCCGCTTGCCTCTCTGACAAAACCTTGACGTCCGCATCACTGATATTGAGCCTAGCCCAGTGCAGTGTATCTGTGATCGCGAACAACTCTGCTTGAAACACAGAGAAGTTAAGAGAGAGTTTAATTTGTTTTGTGTATATCTCGTTGCCATTAGAGAGCACACAGAACCCTGCCCCTACATTACCGTTGATTTTTGAGCCATCGGTAAAGATCTCGCTCCTCACTCCTGAAGGGAGGTCTTTATTCCATGTGGGGCATATTTCTTTGGCTGGGGGCATGCACAGTCAATTTTTGGCCATTCTACGCCGGTTGACTGATAATGGTCACCGAGTGGTTCAGCATTGCTGCCAAATCTAAGAGATTGCATCACTACTTTCTTTGCAATCACCAAATCCGCTGGTTCACATCCCACCAGCTCTTCCAGTTCTGCCGTGGATGTTGTGCGGAAGCACCGTGTCATTCCAAGCAGCGCTCTGCGCTGAATCTGGATGATTCCGTTTCTCATTCTAACTGTGTCCGTCCACCAGTCGGAGCACGCATACGTGAGGATATCTCCACCCCACGTTTGTACACTACCTTCTTTGCTGCCCTGATAGCCTTCTACCATTGATCCTGTTTAGAATCAAGGAGGAACTACCTTTGAGAGATCGAAGGTGACGGAGCCCAGAAAGCCTCGTATCTAGGATGACACCTAGATATCGCATCTCCCTCCCAGGTTTCACCGTAGGCCCATTGAAACGACACTTTGGGGGAGTGTCCATCTCTCCCTTTTTCCCTATCGCCATAATCGTCCTTTTTTCGGGGGCGAAGCAGAGCTTGCACTCCTTACTCCAGTTATAAAGTTTAGAAAAAGCGGTGTGTACCTTCCGCTCAATCACATGTCTACCTGATGCAGAAACTACTAGGACCAGGTCATCCGCGTATGCCTGTATTTGCACTCCATCTTCCATTGGGAGGGAAAGCGCCGTGTCGGCTACTACATTCCACCACAGGGGGTCCGAACATCAGCCTTGCGGGCACCCCTTTGTGTATTCTCTGCTAAACATTCTTTAACCCACGGTAAATCCGATACTCCTGTTAAGAAGAAAGTCGCTAATTACCAGAAACAGATTCCTGGGCAAGCCCAGTGTGTTAAGACGGTCCAGCACTAAATGCCAGCAGACACTATTGATCGTACCCTGCACGTCCAGAGAGACGAGGCAAGTATGCATACCCATGGCTGTGGGATCTGTTTGGCTCTTACTTTCTTTGCTGAGGAAGACGAGTACCGCGGTTTTCCACATTGAACGGAAACAACCTCGCTCAAGGCACTTGTTTAGTAAGCCAAAAAAGTACCGTGGGTGGATTGGCCGCAAAAACTTCGCGAATAACTGCCAAATCCAGCCCGTCCTTACCCGGAGCTTTCACCGAGTTAAGGCTACTGAGTGGCGCCCCAACCTCGGCCTCCATGAACGGAGGGTCGTTCTCAATGTCCGACGGGTGTCTGCATCGATCTCTAATCGTACGTTGTTCCAGGGTGTTCTCTATCTCCACGTCGGCCGAGAACTGATGGTTGAGGAGAATCTCTACCGTCTCTTCCAGGTTGGTGGTGTTGGTGCCACCCTCTGTCCTAACGGACTCCATTAACAGTGCACCGGAGATTGACCCCTTGGCAACTCTGTACGGGATTCCAAATGGATTACCCACAGGTTGAAGCGCACAGTTGTCGCCAGTACTCTCCCTTAGGTGCGATCATTGCACGTCTGTATATAACTGAGGATTGGTTATATTCCCTTTTAAGACGTTCCCTCCTGACCGGGTCAAACCGTTTCCTATGTATCCTACATCTGCACAACCTGGCCTTGCTCACGAAGCAGGCTCAGAGTTTCCGACCACCAGGGAAGCGTGGGCTTAGCCTGCCCCTCGCTTTCCTGCAACCTTCACAAATCGCTACTATCTCATCAGTGAGGTGACTGATAAAATAATTCAGGTCATCCACATCATTTAGATCTGAATATTTCCTTTCGCCAAGTAGATCGGCTAGCTGGGCTTTCAGATCCTGCCAGCTGCGATTCAGGACGTTGAATCTCTTTCTGTGTGTCTTCGCAGGTTTTTCATTACCAAGTTGGAAGGTTATTGCTAAGTGGGCGCTACAGCTCGCATCGTCCATTACTTGCCAGTCCTGTAGATGAGAGAGGATCCAGGTCCGTGTGAGGGTCAGATCGATCCACGACTTCCCAGGCGCACCTTGAAACGTGGGGACTCTGTCCGGATTGTTCTGGATTCTTAGTTCTGAGGAACTGACAAAGTCCAGAAGAACACTTCCTTACCCATCTTCCACCTGATTGCCCCAGAATGGGCTTTTTGCGTTGAAATCGCCTAAAATGACCACCTCGTGCTGGTGATGGGCTTCCAGTAAGCTTGTGATCAGATCTAGCACATCTGAGAGAGCACCTGTAGGCGGGCTCTACGCGTTGATGAGAAGATACCTCCCCCAACACTCTCGAGTTCCACAGCTACAACGTTGGGCGTACATTTCAGCTCTAGAATGGCTAAATACGGGTCTAGAACGACCGTGGTAACCAGGGGCCGGTCTCAGCGGGAGTAATACCTGCTCGAGGAGTTAGGGAATCCTGCGATTCTACCATGGAAATGGTAGGGTTCCTGCACGAGCAGGAACCCTACCGTGACAGCGTGCCTTGTTTGCAAAGACCGCAGAGGTGTTTCGGTTGCAATATTTTATGTAAATATCAGAAAAACGTTAAGATCAACTCCAAAATAAAGAGCCGTGTAATCAGATGTGGTGGTGTAGGGGAAGTGACCATTTATGTTACAAAAAACATTAGTTTCTCCAAGCAAGCATTGGAGAGGAGTTGACCGAATGGAAGACACTGCGATGATCCATATGTAAAAGACATAAATCTAACCGGAAAGTGGAGCTTAAAGATTGTTACAATCGCAGTGTTAGGAGGGTTGACGGAAGAAATATTATTCCATCCAGCAAAAACTGCTCTTGAATTTCATCAAAACTAAAAGCTGCCCACGACGAAAGGAAGGATGATCTTAACTAGTAAAAAAGGGATTAATACATCGCCTGCCCATTCCGAAGCACAAAGCTGAGCAGAATGAAGTGACTGGCCAATAAAAAAACAAAGAAAGGGATATGGTAAAAGATAGATAGTTTTGCTCTGCTGTTCGGTAGATGGTGCGAGGAGAATCTCCCGAAATGGTGAAAATGGCATTTTTTGTAATACTGGATGTGGCACCGTACTCTGGGTGACGTTCTCTTAGTACTGACTGGACCAAATGTTCCCAGCGGATGTTAATCCAGCCTAAGGCTCAGTGCAATAACTGATCAGTTGCTTTATTTCAGGGGAATTGACGCCATAATTTTTTATAAACATACATTGATGTTGATACCGTCAAAGTTTAAAGGTTTCACCAGTAGCAAACAAATAAATACATGTGCTATAATTATAATGTACGTTACAAATCATACAGTATTTTATTCTCAAAATGTATTACATATATATTTTCATCATAATTGGATTACAATGCTGTGAATGTTTCTACTGATTTAACACCCTTTAGTGGGTTTTACATAAGATGAACGTTTCTAGATTCTTTAACAAGCTGTTATTCCGTCTACAGTAACATCCTTCCCAATAACTGCAGTAATATGGACCATTTAGAAGAAAGAAGATGGAAATTTTGTTGCACTAGTTAAGCTCTTGGCATGACACACATTATGCTACAAATCTGAATTTAATTACTTTTTAATTTCTGTGTCAGAGAGCAAATCCAGTAGGTTCAGTGTTCACGATCTGCGGTCAGTAAGCGAGATCATAGTATTTAACACTTGTTTTGAAATAGGATAAGCAGTACGAAAATGTTAACATGACTGAGGAACGTCAGGGTCAGGATAAGTAAAGTATCGTGTTAACCACTTGAAAATGCCTAAGCTCATTCGTAATTATTACAGCACGTGATACATTTGTATCGTAGAAATAAAATACATTTTGAACATGCAATAATACACTGCCGGACAATTGCTAAGGACGGATGACAATAGCAACGATAGCAACCATAAAATGGAAGGCAGGAAAATGTGGAAATTAGCATAAGTGCGGGACACATTAAGACGTGTTGTGCGTATGCAAATTTTGGATTGCCGAACTTGTTCGTGACGTCACAGCGCTGATAAGAGATATAAAGGATTTGACGCGTATTGACCGTTGTTGTTCAAACGCAAAGTTGAAAAGGAAAGAATCAATTGACGAACTTGCAATTTTCAGTATGTCTTCCCGACATCCCCTAGATGATTTTACGCGTGGCCGTATTATTGGCAAGATTGAAGAAGGGCGAAAAATAACAGATGTTGCCAGGGAGTTCGACGTCAGCCACAGTGTTGTTTCAAGGCTTTGGAAATCATTTCAAACAAATGGAGAGTGTAGCAAACGTCACGGGGAGGTCGTGTTCGCAGTACGACACCTGCAGAAGATCGGTACATAGTGCTATCAACAAAAAGACACCGGCGCAGCACAGCTAGTGAGGTAGCAAATCAGTTTATGGCTGCTACTGGCAAGCGGATCTCCCGAAAAACTGTCTCCAGACGTTTGCATGAAGGAGGACTATACGCCCGCCGTCCTGTTGTGTGCATCCCATTGTCCAGACGTCACCGTACCGCCCGTTTGCAATGGTGCCATCAACATCGCAATTGGACTGATAACGACTGGTCTGCTGTCCTCTTCTCAGATGAGAGTAGATACAGTCTATCGTCTGATTGTCGACGACAACTGATCTGGCGTGATAGTGGTACTGCATATTGTCCAGCAAACATACAGGAAAGGGACCGATATCCGACATGTAGTGTAGTGTATGGGCTGGCATCATGATCAATGGCCGTACGTCCCTCTATGTGCTTCCAACTGGGACTATGACTGGCCAACGATACATTAAAGATGTTCTGCTACCTCATGTTCGCATGTTCCGTGGTGCTGTCGGTGATAGATTCATTTTCATGGACGACAACGCAACATGTCATCGAACAGTCGCTGTCCAGGGGTGTCTTGAGAGCGAGGATATTCAACGCCTCGTATGGCCAGCACGTTCTCCAGATCTGAATCCCATGGAAAATGTGTGGGATGCTTTGGGGAGGAGTCTTGCTGGTCGCCAATGCCCTCCAATAAACAAGGACACCCTCATCCGTGCACTGACAGAGGAATGGGGTAAATTACCCCAACAGCTGCTTGATAATGTTGTGCAAAGCATGACACGACGTGTGGAATCTTGCATCGCCCTCCATGGTGGCCACATCCCGTATTGACATCTTACGCCGGAACGCCTGCGGACGGTAATTGCATTTTTTTCACGTTTACGTATTCTGCACAAAATGGCCTGTTTGTCCCTTGAACACGTTCCAAAGCCTTCTGGATTTCAGAGCACAATAAATTGTCTTTCTTGTAATGTCCTGGCATTCTGACATTATTTTATTTCACCTGGCATCCAACCACACTTACTTTTTTATGCGCTATATAGCCGTTTATGATCCGTCCTTAGCAATTGTCCAGCAGTGTAGTTACTTCTTGTATACAAAAGAAGAAATATGTCTTAGATGCAATGTATAAACGCGCAAGCAAAGTTTATTTCAAAAGAGTTATATACAACCAGCAAGAAATTTATGAAAACAAATTTTAGATGAAAAATAAAATGTTAGATTCATGTTTGTGCGTCACTTTATAATTCGCAAGAATAAAATGTAATTTTCCGTTTTTTTATTTTGCTGTAAAATACAATAAAATCTGTAAAAAAAAAACACTCACGCACAGAAGGAATCATCCAAATGAGATGAAACCGGTATGTGCAATGTACTAGTACAAGACAAAAATGATTGCAATTCCAGATTCCTGACCACTTGAGCGATTTATTCGGGAAAATCAGCTAAACGAGAAGAAAAAGTCATTACGCAGTAGCGCCACTTTTAACTTGGATACAAGCGGTTTCCGGCGTAGCGTACACGCTGACAGTTGGCGGACACTGTCCTGAGTTGTTGACACTATAATTCATGCATGAATACTAGCATTAAAAGAAATCCGTCTTGTTGCACGATGATATTTATTCAGCTAAAAAATGAAATCTATATACAGTTTAAAAACACATGAGCACTTTCGGTGTCACATTGACACCTTCATCAGATGTAATTTCACCATGTGGCTACATGCTGGTCTTAAGTACGTGGTGTAGATGCATCATGGGAAAGGTAATGTCAATGTCACATGATATACCAGATAACAAGACAATAAAAAAGCTCATGATAGAACTTGAAAATAATTTCGTCTTACCTTATCTTGACTTTCAAATTGCTCGTACCCTTTCTGACAATTCCCTGTCTTTTGCCGTTTATCGAAAACCTACTTCCACACCCACTCTAATCCCGTACAATTCTGCTCACATTTTTCAGCACAAAATTTCTGCTCTGCACTTCCTATTTAGAAGAGCATATTCACATTCTTCTAGCCATTTCGCCAGAACTCAAGAACTACAATGGATATCATCCCTCGCTAAAAACCATGGTTACCCGGACAACGTTGTTAAGGGAGTGCACAATAAAGTACGGTTTTCTATGTTAACTGCTTTAATTAGTGAGCAAGTGCCTAAAAAGTATGTTGGATCTGTTGATTTTAATCCACATATTGTAAACCTCCTTACCAATATATGTTCTCGTCATAAAATACAATTTGGAATACGATCATGCAATCTATATACCATTATCCGCAATGATCGTGACAAAATTAACAAAGGGAAAAAATGGGGTTGTATGTTATTCCTATGCTTGACACTATCTCTGGTGAACTAAACAATCATTATGTGGGTTCTACCAAAAGAAATTTGGATTTGAGATTAAATGAACACAGATATGATCTAAAAATGAATCACCAAAGCACCTCTTTTGCAAGAACCATAAGTGCTGGAAATTCCATCCCAGACTGGGACAACGCTAAAATCATAAACACACCTAACTCTGTTTATTCCTTGTTATTTGCAGAAAGCCTCTATATTTCGGCTTATAATACAAATTGCTGTAATGACTATTATCCTTATGTTTTACCTGAACCTTGGTGCAATCTTGTTGGGAAGGACAGCACAATAGCAATTGCTTCTGTTAAGTGATCATTGGCTAACTATGCCTTTTTTTGATTGTCTTGTTATCTGGTATATCATGTGACATTGGCATTACCTTTCCCATGATGCATCTACACCACGTACTTAAGACCAGCATGTAGCCACATGGTGAAATTACATCTTATGAAGGTGTCAATGTGACACCGAAAGTGCTCATGTGTTTTTAAACTGTATATAGATTTCATTTTTTAGCTGAATAAATATCATCGTGCAACAAGACGGATTTCTTTTAATACTAGTCCTGAGTTGTAGTAGGCCATATAGTGTCCAAACTGCTGGTCAGCTCGCCTGCTTTCCGGGAGGGCCGTAGGTGGTGTCTTACCTTGTCACAAGTATGTTCAATCGGTCAGAGGTCGCGGGTAAAGAACAGCCATGAAAGGGTGTCGACCCTACGGAACTAGGCCAGAGAGACCCATGTCGTGTGTGGCCGGACATTATTTTGTTAAAAATGTGGTTCGGCATTGCTGCGACAGGAATGGCAGCACAACAGGTCTTAGAACGCCGTCGCAAGGTGCCCGGCTACAGTAGCAAATTGCTTCCCAGATGTTCACTCCCGGTGTGGGTGCTACGTGCCATTCGAGAGTTAAGGCAGGATCCGTGAGATGGTCGGCTCGTCACCAGACACATACCTGCTGGTCATTGACGCCAAGTGGAAACCGTGACTCATCATCTAAAACAACACGATGCCATTGGACACTGTCGTGTGATGATCAAGGCCGATACCACTCCAATCGGTGCCGGTCATTCTCGCTGTACAATGGTAGGCGACGCAGTAGCCTCATCAATTGTAGTCTCCTTGACGCAGATTGTCTGACAACGTCCCAGTTCGGATGGCCCCTCTCGTATCTGTAGAGTCCGCAACGTTGCCACGGATGGTTGAGAACGACGAATTTGGTTCTGTTCTGCCGAGTCTATCAATCTCGCAAATCTCGTTTTCCGAGTTTGCCCTCGGCTTTTCAATGCCCGTGTGCTGCTGGAATGTACCCTCCTCAATCCATTGGCACTCACACCGTCCTATCGCTGCGTTGCTCCGATCTAAACGCCTGGTGGTAAGGCAACTTGAACAATCGGCTCCTCTCAACCCAATTATACGTCCTCTCTCAAACTCGATCAGCTGGTGGTATTATACATGTACACGGATCCAACATCAAGGCATTCTCAAATACTGTGGAAGTCAATGCAAACGATATCAGCTGTTAAAGTTTTATGTGCGAGTGGGCTTTGCTTTTTTTATGTATCCTCCACGATACGTGGTTCCAAGTCGTTGTGCGGGTAGCTTTTTAACCGGTTACATCAGGAGCGAAATAGTTCTTGGGTGTGTTTTTTTTTTGGCAAACAGTGTTTGCTCAAAGTAAAAAGAAATACAAAATGCGTTATCACAAAATATAATAATATAATATCTGGACTTGTACAGTGGTAAATAAAAACGAAACGTTCTGGATGTCATATTAAAAAACTCATGTTAGTAAACCATCGCCTACAATACATAAATAGAGAGAACTACACCGAAGTGCCAAAAGTCATGTGATATCAGTATGCAAATTTTTAATTGGCACTGCGTTGTCCCGTTTGAATCCTCTGTTCCTCGTAAACACGTGATTAAGCGGTTCTCACTTAGTTGCTGTGATGGGTGAACATTTGCAGTCTTTCATCGACTTCATGTACGCCAACGACGATATGATTTCCCTAGCGGACAATGCACCATGTCATCGGGACCATGACGACCAAACTTGGTTCGAGGAGCATTCTAGCCAGTTCAGACGGGTGGTGTGGCCACCACGATCGTCTGTCACGAACCCAATAGAGCATTTATTTGACGTGGTGGAAATGTTCATTTGCACCCAAGATCCTGCACCTACAAAAACCAACAAACTCTAGGCGGCTGCTCAGACGGCATGGCTCAACATCTCTTCAAACGTCTTCCGGCTACTTGTGGAATGGGTGCAACGTCGAGTTGCTGAACTTCACCTTGCTAAAGGGGGTTCGACATTATACTAGGTATGTGTCCCATGACTTTGGCACTTAAGTGTACACGTAAGGACAGCAAACTGTTGATTTAAATAGAAATAATATTGTCAAGTTATAATTACTCTGTGGTTACTTTTGCGAAATTGAAATGAACCTTATAATTTTTATGCCGGGCTAACACAAAACAAATACAACAGCGGATCATTGTGACTGTGAAGAAAAATTTCGAATCATGAAAACGGCTTCTGGTTTGTCTGGATACTCTGCTGTAAGCTATTTTTCGTTTCTCCACAAGTGAAGAAATGTCAATTATATATATTACAGGGTGAAGGTAGAAAACATTTTTATTACTTACTTTTTCAAAGGATTGTAAATAATTTTTGAATTGACAATGCAAGAGTGTAAAGATTAATTGTTTTTGTGTGACAAATTAAAAATGTAAATTATCCTGATAAGTGATTCCTTTCAGAATCACCACTTTAACATTTCCAAAAAACTAGAAGTACACTCTTTTTTCTAACTTTCTGGATAAAATAAATCATTCACTTTTCTTAGTTAGATGTATTTTGCTTTCAGGACAATGTTCGCATATTTTTACATCTGAAATCAATCTCAATTTTAATTTTATTCTTCTCAATTTTAAATATGTTCTTCAGCGAATCGCAGGTGTCAGTTTTGAAAAAAATGTTTGAGAATTCGTTGTTGACTTCTGCTTTAACCCCTTTTTTTACAACAGTTGCCCACTGAATAGGCGTTAAGAATTAGTGGTTTGCTAAATTTCTTAAAGAATTCCGTTCACACAAAAAGAAATAATCAGAAATTTCCTGACTAAAATGGGTGGGTGACTGACACTACGTGTGTTGCTCAAAGGTTTCAGGCAGATCCATATCCCCGGTTTCGAGCATTAACATATATTGAAAAATATGCAAATACTTCTTCGACACTAACTGCCCAATAACAGTAAAACATAGACTTTTCAGTAGAAGAACGTTTTCTTTTTCGTTGGTATCAAGTTTCGGTTTTTACAGTAGTTAACACTGAGTAATTCGATTTGGAATTATTGCGAATTTAGCATGAAAGTGCCAGATATGTTCGCCGGAAAAAAATGGTGGATGACAAAAATCTCTATCACTTAACATAACTATCTGAAATTTCTTGTTCTTATTCACTGTAATATTAATTAGGCTTACACATATATTCCTACAACTTGAATGCAACGGTTTCTTTTATTTGTCATTACGAATTAGCATTATGAAAAACATTTAAGGCGCGAATTAACACAGTGTTGGTTAAATAAGTTTAAGTAGTAGGTTTTTCGGAGCAGCTTTATCTTTTCTTGAAAAACAAAACCAGATGCAGTGCAAAAATCAAATTCCTCATTTCTTATCTCTTTTATCATCAAAGCTAGGATTTTCCTACAAATGCGTTATACATTATCAATACAATAGTAAGAAAAGATTTCCGAGAATAAGTAGCGTTTTAGAAATCCGTCAGCAATAAATGAAGAATTTCGTATGGAAAAAGAGAGCAAATAAAACTAGCAAATAATAAAAAATACCATGAGTGTGTCGCATGGAAACATAATAAGAAAATACAGGAAAAATTAAGTTAATCAATTAAACAAATTCTTGTGTTTTCGTTAAAGTGAAAGTAGATATTTCGTCTCCTAGGAGAATGCCTAAAATAAAAATAAATTATATAAAACGTTGAAATACCTGCTTTTGTTTACAACATGGATATGCCTTAGATTTTTATAAAGTGCAGTTTTAAAACATAAGACAAGGAGAAAAGTATAGTTACACAATATGTAACAAAGAAAAATTGTAATTTTCATACACCTGTCGGTAAAGCTTCGTGTAAAGGAGGTAAAATTTGGGAATGTTTAATTATACCTCAAGGTAACAAATGTGAAGGGAAACCTGATTCTTCATAGATGAGAAACGCATCGCGTTAAATTTCCTGTGTTTAATGAAATATGTACACAAAATCCTAGCCTTATTACACATTTTTTGAATAGTGTAATTTGAAAAGACACTTAGGCTGCAGCATACCCCCAATTAACGAAGACTGAGCCACCAGGTATGGGTTCATGTCACGTACGATAATTTTTTCGGCTTGTGGGTTTAACGGCCAACTCAGTTTGATACAGAAAATCGCCTCTCCCGTACTTGGTGTCGCTGATTCCAGGGAAGGTACAGAACTAGGGTCGTAAAACAAACACAACATTCATGCTTTACCGGGATTTGAACACTGTCCCATCTCGAACGAAAAGTTAGAACTGGCTCTTAAACAACTACGCTACATGAGCGGCAGCACGACATTGTGATATTCATATGAAGGCGTCTGTTATCACGATGTGAAAATAAAGTGCGCAGTCAAATAAAAAATCTCTAAGTTTTAGACTACAGAAAAACACGTGAACAAAGATGCTTTTAATCACTCATTTCTGAGGGTATGTTCAGAAAAAACGTAGAATTGAATGCTAAAAGCCTTTGTTGTTTATTAAATATTATGCAGTTATATACCCAACAATATGAGTTAAAAAATTAAGTGGAATCATGGCAATCTGCAGCTGCAGGTTCCGTAGAAAACGTGAAAAGTACGGTTCCGCGTTGTGTTTTATGCATGCGCTGACTGCAATAATTTGCTGTATGCAAACATTTGAGGTAGGATGGTCTCCATAGAAATAAAAAAATACTTTTTCTCTAAATAAAGTATATATGGCTGCACTAGGCACTGTAGATGAAACAGACGGAGTAGATAAAAAGAAAGTCGAAACTGTTTTTTCAAAAGGGCCAAACGAGTGACCGTAATGGCAGGACTTTCTTTGCCTTCAGAACGATGAAACACAAGCCCTGGGGAGCACACGTATTTGGTTTAATGTTGGCAACATATTCTAAAGTAATATTTGACATACAGCTCTATCAACGAAATACATTCGTCCATTCCAAAGTTTAATTTTTTCTTCGTTCGAAAAGGAAACATTGTCGTTTTATTTAATTTAAAAAATAGTAAAATTAGATCCGACAAAACATGTTTCCAAAATGATGTTTTCTCCTGCGATGTATGATATTTATTAATTACCAATTGTAATCGCTTTTTCAAAGCAATTTTGAAGTGATGCTATATGCTGTGATTCATAAATATAAATCAATTCGTTTATAAAGTCTCACTAGAAAAAGCAATTAGCTTAATTAAAGAAATATCCGTATTAGCAAATTACTAAAATATGTTGTGGCTGCAAATTATTCCTTTATTATCACTATAATCGGTGTAACTATAAAAGCGTACAGAAAGGAAACCAAGGACCATGAAAATGGGCAGAACGAATGACATCATGATACAAATAACGATCTTAAATTGGCAATATTCTACAAATGTTGCTAGAAGAATTGTTCATTAGTGGTCTGCTTGAATACTAGATAGGATGCCAACGAGAAGGAAGAAACAAGGGAAAAAACAGCAGTGGAGGATGTGTGAATGAAACCTGAAGCAATGCGGAGCGACATATGTGAGAATTTCTGAACGCAGAGAGCTAATCGAGGGACTCGAGGGGGGGGGGGACTCCTTCCGATAAGGTATTCAGAAAATCTTACGATTACAATTATATTATTTTGATATTCATGAAGTTGACGATAAGGAGGACAGGTATTCGATTTGACCTTAAAACAGCAGCAATTAGAAATTTTTGTTCTTCCAAAACTTCTCTCTTGTCGAATAAATTTCCTAGGAAACAACTAATTCTAAATTTCTGCAGTACGGTTAATATAATTACCTTTGGAGGATTATTTTATGTGTTTTACAAAAAAAGAAAAAAAATATTATTTGACTTTTCTCCAATATAGCATAGTTTATATAACATACTAATTTATCTCAAAGTCGTAAAAAAGTATAAGTATTCCATTTACAAAATAATATAAATACATATAAAATTTAACGTTAAGTATTTATTTCAATTTCCAAGAAAGACGTTTAAGGTCGCCTTTACTTAGGCAATTCATGCGAAGATCTTGCACGTTTCATCTGGCAAGTGTCTCAACACAAAGAAACTCCAGTGATGGCTTGTTATTCTGACGCAGAAAGGAAGTCTTGTATTTCTTGGTTGACGTCGATGGCCGAAAGATTAGTTCCATAATTGACTTGGACATCGCAGAGACGTAACACACGTGTGAAAGAAGAGAGTAGAAAAGCTAACTGGATAAGCACTGTCGCTATTCGCAAACCGTACAACCAAGACATTTACAATGACACATAGTTAAATATCTTCATTTTAAATCCCACTTCTTTCTCTTGTCTGCACGTTCCTGGATCATACTCTCCAGCTCTGATGGTGTAGATTCAAAAAATTATATATATATTCATAATATGTTTTGTCACTATACTTTCGAACTCATGTACAATTGAGAAAATTGAGAAAGTAAGAACGGCTGGACTTTCTGAGATTCGAAATGTTAAAATTGTGTTTGTTACATAAAGACATGCGAGTATGACCAACGAAGGTGTAGTATGCTAACACATTTTTAGATTTCTTTCTATACGTGCAGACCGCTCAGAAAATACAGGTGACCTTGCTGAACACACAAATATGGGGATTGTTGAACACACTTGATTAACACTAGTTTCTGAACACACTTATTAGGGGTGTCTCACCTTTTTCAACGTTTCAGTTGGTTCTTTTTTTAAAAAATCAAACGGGAGGAATAAATAGAGACTCAATTGCTGAATATGATTTCTTAGTTTTTGCTGTTAGCAATGACAGTTTGTATAAGGTCTATAAACCCAACCTTGATGATTGTCTAAAGTTGTGAATTACACGTAGAGCTTTCTTTACTCAGGTGACTTTCATTTCAAAGAAGTGAATGGGCTTTTCTTTTAAACCGATTAGTAATTAAGTGCTGTTGTAGAAGAGAAGGCATCATATTGTTATTTGATATAGTTTGGTTACAAATTACACATATTTGGAGTGATGAATCAGACATAGCTGAAATGAATTCATATTTAATGTAAGATACGTCACAGGAGCAACATTTCACCTTATTATCGACTTTCCCTGTTTTGGGGATTTTAGGATTTATTTGGTTGTATGAAACTTACATCATCATTATTTATATCGGAACCACAAATGGACACAAAAACTGACCAACTGCATAATTTCTCTGAATCAACATTCTTACCCGTACAAATGCCATCTTCAAGATTGAACTTTCTTTTTACGATAAATTTATCCATGGCAAACAAATGTATTACTAAATGTACTTAGTGTGAAAGAAAGAGATTTCAGAAAAATTTGTAGCTCTAATCCCACTCCCCAAGGAGACACTGATAAGAATATATATGGAGTGTAAAAGGCGGGTGCACGAAAGTTTGCTTGCGATATTTTTTTTGTTTTTAGATCAAAGAAGGTATTCGATATCTGACTTCTTAACAAGTAAGATGGGATTTTTGACCCTTTTCGTCTTAGCCTTTCTTTCACTGCCAGCTACCGCTGCGGTGGCTGGAAGTGAGGCTCCCGATCATCCGTCTACGTGTCTCTTCGGTGCTTCCTGCATACCACGATTTGTAAAGCGCGGCGCATTCGACTCTCAGTCAATAATGACTCATTATTCTCAGTACACGAGCCCAGTTTCCATACTTCACGTATCCATCCGTTGATCGATTATGCCTGCCAATTCTTTTGCGTCTAACCATTGCTTTCCTACTATCGGGAATGCTTCTTAAAAAACCTAATAATAAATAAAATCAAGAAATATCAACTAAATTAAGTATTCTCCGATTACCTTTTGGGATGGATTCACATATCTCCGGGGTTCCACGGAGCACAGGTTCAACCGCAGTATAAATAATTACTTTGAAACTAGGCTACTTAAAGGCGCATTTTCCAAAGAAAAAATACGAAGTGTGAATGGCTTACAATTGAGTATTAAATTATTAAAGATTTTAAGAATATTAAACTGATATTTGTTTTTAATGTTTTCATCTTTGGACACTACGTTCTTTCAGGATATGGCCACATAAGCTGTTTACATGGAAAATTTTCATTCGTTAATTATCTGCACGATGAAGACCTGACCACATGATATTTTCAACGGGATGGTGCAACTTTCCATACGTCACGTGTAAGTATGGCTGAAACTGAATTATTATTTGGAGATCGCCTGATTTTTAAAGGAATGTGGCCACCTCGATCTCCTGACCTAACACCCCTGATTTATTTCTGAGGAGGGAATCTCAAATCAGTGGTATTTCAAAACAAGTCGTCAAAGCTTGAGACACGGAAAAACAACTTCTGTGACCCAGTAGCAGGTTCCCCAACTTAATGCGGGTTTTCTTTCACAGTCCTTGATGTTAGTTTGCAGTTTATTATCCCTACATTTTTGTACATAAAATTGTACCGGGAAAATCTGAGTTCCATAATCAATCTTGTTTTAAGTAATACGCCTTTTGGAAAGGCGAAGAAACTATAAGTAACCTTTTGAATTTCAAAAGCAATGGCATAACTTAACTCTGGTACTGAGGTGTGAAGGACCAGCCGTTGATGGTGACATGAAGAGATCTGGAACATGTGTATCTCTTTATTGGTGTAAATATGACATGTTAAATAAGAAAAAAACATCCAAATTAAAAGCATAATAATTTAACAAAATATAAAAACATCCAAATTGTATAGTACAACTGCGTAATCCCGTATTTCATTCATTGATAGTTTATTCATTGAAAGGGATCTATTTGGTGATCTGAACTCCAGTTCAGGAATCTGGAAACAGATTGAGATTTGAACATGTTCCATATGTTACGCCGACCAGAGTAAATGTGTGTTTCCCTGCAAGATTTGACGGTTATATTAAAAACATAATTTACTTTTAACAAAAGAAAATTGGAGGTAGAAACCTCCCACAATAAATAATAATAATAGAAAGAAAACACAAATTAATAGGCGTATATATCTTGGCTGAAGAGATTTTGGAAGAAACAGTACAATTTTGGAGAGCTGTATGTCATATTGTCTTAAACGAAAAGTGACAAATGCATAAAGAAATAACAATAATTTGATAAATGCATAAAGAAATCCAGAAGAAGATCCCATGGGAGATGGATTAATGAAATTCGAAAGCATGACGGAGTAACATGTAGGAGACAGGCTCAAGACAGACAGTTGTAGAAGAAACTTGGGAAACCTTAATGCATCAGTTTATTAGATACTTTCAATTTATATAATTGTATAAAGCTGTGGTAGAAGCTGTCTTTTGCCAGCTGTTACAATTCTTAAGGAGCTCAAAGCTTTACAGAAATTCGGCAAAGCGGAACTCGTTATTTAGATATTTAAAAGGTGCTACTAGCTTTTTAAATGTATTGAGTTTTCGTTGTCTCCACGCTTTATCAGAATTGCTTCGCAAGTGCGATTGTTTTCCGAAAAATATCCGTTCAGTTTCGGAAGTGTAGGATAGTCAAATAAATGAAAGCAAGTCAATAAAAAAGGGAAGTCGTCCTTTTTCGGACAGTGAAACATGTCGGAAAACCAATAGTTAAATGGTTATCACCATTTTACCCCAAGTCATAATCAAAACTTCTCCATTCTGTAGGTAGACGCGTGTGCTAAAGCATTTTTTAAAGGACTTCAGTCTTTAGTAATATTGGCTTGTTCGTGCTAAGCAATTTATGTTGCATGTTTTGTTAAAAATAACAGATACGCCTTTCTGTTCTTATTCGCTTTGTTCTGCAGCGTTTTAGATATACCAATTGTGTTTCACCTTTGCTTCAAAATTTTTAACTTGGTATATAAACAAAACAATTTTTACGTTAAAAAACTTGCTTTAAATCAAAAGTAAAAGTTTTCAAATCTGAAACACAAAATGGTTTAATACTTTCCAAAATTTAAGTCTTATCAATAGGGATGTCCGATGTTGGGACTTTAACATCACTATGCATCGTCTTCGAAACACTGGTTTTCGCGATGTATCACGATATTTAATGTAGGCTTAACAGTTGTTTTCTTGTCATAGTGACAACGGTGACAGTTCTGCGGAAATATTGGTGATTTAATACAGTGAAAAAATCACCATTTACGACAATGATGACGGAGCTCTCACAGCGTGGCGAATCACCGTCTTACTAGTATCACTAACAAATTCTAACAAAATAACGGCGAGCGAACTTTTGGAAGAAAGCCTTTGCTTGCAAACATCACATGAAGCAAAAGTTTTATTAACGACAGGGAAATAATTCCACATCTCACTAGTTTTTCTATGCTTGCTGTCAGACATTTTATATGTTGAAT
Organism: Macrothele yani; assembly: GCA_039090855.1. Lineage (NCBI taxonomy): Eukaryota > Metazoa > Arthropoda > Arachnida > Araneae > Macrothelidae > Macrothele > Macrothele yani. Next base: position 69,309,448 of record CM077034.1, on the reverse strand, counting down.
GCTGAACAGCATTAATTGATTATTATATGGTTCATGGGCATTCCTAAAAACCCCACGTGAAGAGACGAGATCTTTTGAAGACAGCTAGCATGACTAACGACGTCTGTGAAAAAATCGGTTTCCTCTGAGGAAAGCTAGCATCACTAGCAACCTCTCTGATGTTTCAACAGAAACGACATGGTAGTCCGTGACCACAAGCATTGCTTGAACACGGCTATCGGTGATATTCTTATCAGTGTCTTCGGAAATGCTACTTTTTTTCACTGGTCATAACGCTGACCGTGATTTTTCAGGCACAATGACAAAGTAACAGTTACGTGATTTCCTATCAATCTCCACACGATATTCGCTGATACGCAAAATCACACCTTGCTTTCAGATTAGAAAATTGCGTTTATAAATTTAATCGTACAGACTGTTTTTGCAAATGTTGCTGAAAAGCCAAAACGTGGAAATATATTATACGAGACTTTAGTGGAAACGTGTAAGAAGTTCCAAAGATTTCCAATTCATCTCAGGTTAAATGCAATAATATTTCAGGACATGAAGACCCAAGATTTTATTTGAAAAATAATAGAAGGAAATCATTTTGTTAATCTACGAACTGTATTTCTTAAGAAACTGTATAATAATTTGTTCAGCAAAATAATGTGGCAATGTCGTAAAACATATTTTCCTATCTGTTCTGCTTGCATTAAAATATAAAAATTTCTTTTGGGTAAGATCACATATGTTTTCCTTCTTTACAACAGCTGTCCTTTGGATTTTATTAATGCCTAATTCAAGGCTTACGGGATACTCTCAAGCGACAATAGTGACGACAACATTAATGATTTGTACATATATATACGTAATTTAGTTTACTTATTAAAAACTGGAAACTATTTATTCTAAAAATAACATTTTTTAACACGGAAGTAACACACGTTTTAGACCTGCAAGTTGGCATTTTCCTAAGTTTTGATTCTCCATTGCAAAATACGTGTTTAAAAATACGTGTTTTGGAGTAAAGAAGGTAGCCCCAATTAAAATAATGCTATTTTTTACTTCGAATGATATCAGGATTTTGCACGGAAACAAAGTAGAATATATGCAACAGGGCATGAGCAGAAAAACTGATAACGTTGCAGATTACATATTTTTCTTTCAGTATTGGACTTTGAGAATGGAGAACACCGCTGATATACTAAGGGGACAGAGTTTCCTTAGCATGGCTGCACACGTAGAATTTCCAAACATATTCTACAAGTTCTTAGTCCTGAGAAGAGATTCGAGCTGTTGATGAGCTTCACGGCGAAATGAAGAAATGACATCATCCTTGGGTTTTGAGACAGAAGCTCTTGCTTGAGATACTCGAAAATATCATGAGACAGCAAATGACTACCTAGATTGTAAATCAGCAGCTAATTTCTTCTTCTCAGCCAGTACTTCTTGCGTAGGAAGAACGAGAGTTTTAATGAGTCATTTTTGCGCAAGAACGTATTTGCACAACACCTCCGTCTTCACATCCGGACAGATGGCTGCGTCTGTAGCAACATACAAGGAAGCCATTCACTAACACGACGGTTTGAAACAGGTGAATAGCTGGCTAGAAAAAATTGCCATAGAAACAGTTCATTCTTGGTCCGAAGACGTGTACGATCCCTTAGAAGGGGAAGCGAAAGATCGATCTTCATTTGCGGCATCCATTTCAATTTCCGTCTTCAGAGCTGCTGCAACGGCCTCATCTTTCTTCAGAAGCTTGACAGCAGAATTCTCAGCGTCCTTTTTATCTCTTTCTTTTCTTCAGTAAATAATCACTATTATCACCAACACACGTTCATTCATATATTTTCACCACAGCTTGGTGACTTTTTTAAATAACACAGAGCCTGATCTCACCAATACCATATTGCTGAAGACTGGTTGGAATAGCATTCCACTTTCTACACCTTAAAACGACCATCTTTATTATCGAATTTCAGTCAGTCGCTCATCTGCTGAAAAAGCGATGCGCTTGTGCTACCGAATACCATTAGCTGTCAACGCTTTCCAAACGGATGGATGTCCATGATTGCCTTCAGGCAATCTCACACAGAGCTTATGAATGACATTTCCCGTGATTACATCCGCGCGTCGGTTGAAGAAGACGACAAGAGTCGAAGTCTAAAGGGCATTCCAAAAATACTAGTCATTAAATTTGAAACATTTTAGTAAAAAAGATCAACTTTGTGACATAAACGGGTGAGACCTTATATATATAATTAAATGTGGCAACTGCGTATTAGCCGGCAGTCATATGGATGACGTCATCACGCAGCAACCCACCAGTAGAAAATTTGTAATACTCACTTTTCGGAGACACTTATGTCATATATAAACAAAAAATATTCATAAAGCTTTTACACTCGCTGGGGTAAATAAATCCTGGTCTGTCTCGGACTATTGCATCCAATAGCATTCTTCATCTTTATGTAGCATATGCTACACTGCTTGATACAAGTAGAGAATAAGTCTCTCTGAGTAAAAACTTCTGATACTCCGACAACACGTAAAAATTTTAGCAGGTTAATTTAAGAAACCATCAACTTTACATATAGGTCAATGTGTTGCTTCCATTTCTTAATTATCTCAAATGACTCACAGATTTCCTGACAATTCCATTTTGTAATTCCACAACGTCTTCGCAATCAAGCGGAATCGCTGTTTAAGTGCTACAGTTTGTAATTCAGCCAACGGCTAAATCGAGCCTTTAGCGTTCTTTATCAACATATGAATAAATATATTTCGGACTAAATGCACGATCTTAATTTACGCATATTACTTTTTGCATAATCTACCGCAAGAATGTACATAGTATTATATCCCTCCCAGGTAAAAATTGTTAAAATTGCAGAAGAAACTTCAGGTTGGATCTAAAAACAATTGTTTTCATATATTATATAAATTTAATTTAAAAAATTGCTCATTCTATTTTTTTTTCTTATCATCTATATTATTGCACAATATTGGTTCTTTACGCATTTCATCTCCTAAATGTCCAACGGTGTGTTTATAAGTATTAAAGCAGAATGGAAATATTTATAAACCCAAAACAAAAGGAAGACAAATATTATGTGACTTTTCAAGAGCTTGTAGTGCGATTAAAAAAGGATGTAATTTTTTTCTTTGTCCCTAGTCATTCTTCGCACATCATCATAAAGTGCTACAGGATTAACATTCAAGTCAGTTTATTGGGTTGTCGAAAAAGTCATGACGTATTTTAGCCATGTTTTGAAAAGGTCATTTATTGACAGAAAGAACAAAGATCAATCAAAGATATAATGCCCATTTTGTTCGATTACCTTTTGTCATCTTTCAGTGAGCTGCAGAATGCCTAGTTCATGGAAGGACCTGTCTTCCGTGGAGAAAAACAGTACAAAGTGCTAATTTACAGCCTCATCTGAATTGAACGGTATACCACGCAAGGACTGTTGAACAGAGCAAAACAAGTGGAAGCTTGACGGCGCAAGGTCAGGCGAGTATGCTGAATGTGGCAACAAATCCCACCCAAGCTCCAACAATTTTCGGCGGGTGATCAAACTTGGGTGTGGCCTCGCGTTGTCGCGATGAAACACAACACCTTTACGATGAACGAGCTCTGGACGTTTCTGGATGATGGATTCGTTCGAACTGTCCAATTACCGACAGTACACATTCGAATTTATTGTTCAGTTCAGGCGGTAGGAGCACGAGAAACACGATACCTTTAAAATCCCCCACACTCAGACCAGAACCTTCCGGTGATGAATGTCTGCTTTGGATGTCGTTTGAGGTGAAGCAGCACGTCGGTACCAAGACCGTTTGCGCAGCAAATTGTTGTACCCAATCCACGTTTTGTCAACAGTTATCAGTCGCTTTCCAAAAAAGATCGCTGTCCTCACATTTAATGAGCATATCGCAGATGTTTATACACGCCGTCAATTGAGATTCTTTGAGTTCACGAAGAAACCACACATCAAGCTTTCTTACGTATTCCAGCTTCTTCAGGTGGTCGCGAACACTTGAATAATGGATGTGCAATGTGACTGCAATCTGTTGTGTCGTGTAACGTGGCGTTGACTCGATCAATGCCTTGATTTGGTCGTCATCAAAGTCGGTGGGCTTCCCCAACCGTGGAGCATGGTTGAGGTCAAAATCACCAGCACGGAATTTTGAGAACCGCCGCTGGCACTGACGTTCTTGTAGAACATGATCACCGTACACTTTACGCAACTTTTGACACGCTTGAAGCGCGCTCTTCCCTTTACGGAAGTAAAAGAGTAATATGGCGGAAATGCACAGTTTGGTCCTTAATCTTCAACTTGATGTCAAATATCCGCAAATAGACTAAATCGCTCACTATTGCTTTTAGACTGCAGCTAGAACTGGCACCTGTCGAATGTCATAGTGATAATAGAGCTGCGCATGCCTCTAGTACTTCCAAAACTGCCCAACCGCCATCGGGTACCAAAATACGTCAAGACCTTTCCAACCACTCTATATTACTTAAGGGCTTTAAAGTCCTCGAGGAGTCCCTTATATCGAGGTTCAATTGAACGACTCTAAAAAGATTTCAGACGAAAATCCATCTAGCGCATTCCCTAGTAGTAAAATACCTTTCAACAATTTTCAGGGAAGACATTTCGTATGATTTGTAATAACAAATCAAAACAGTTCTTTGACGAACAGTCTGACCCATGAGAAAATTAACCATTTAAAATGATTCCGTCTCCGTCATAACAGTTCGTTCGGAACTTCATCGAGCAGGAATTTATAGTCGTTCAGCAATGCACAGACCTATGATTATCAACGTCAATGCAACAAAACTTATAAGATGGTAACAAAACCGCGAAAACAGCGATGCTGAACTTAGGCATCGTGCCAACAGGTCTGAGGATTCGTGTTTCTCATCCTTTCTCGGAACTGGTAGAGTGTACATTTGGCGATAACCTCCAGAAGCGTACTACTCCGACTTTTTGGTTCCCACTAGCAAGAATGATGGCGGATCCGTAATTTTGTATGTTGCGATACCGCGGCATTCCTTAGGGCTATTGATTATTCCGCAGAGATCTGTCAATTCTGCAACCTACGATTCCTTTCTCGGAGGCCACTTGATGGTCGTATATGACGTAATAAAATCGTTATATAGACTGCCATTATGTTCCACGGAGCACAACCCTCTGCACAAGAGTTAAAATGTACGGGTCATTAAGGAAATACACTACTCAAACTAATTACCGGAGCATTTGACCTATTCAACATTACCAAGACAATCGTGCGGTTTCTTACCGTAGAATGGAAAACACAAATCCAGTGGGAGACAGACATCCGTATGAGGCATGATCCTATTCATATTCGCATCTGCGACGTAAAAGTGCGTAACTCAGAGATAGGTTAAAAACGATGGTTTCCCTTAAGTTTCCTTACACTGCCGAATTTCTCGAAACATTTAGTTCATGAAGCCTTCGGTTCAATGATATGGCAACAGCATGATTCACAGGTATCAACGGTGTGGAGAGATATTGGCAGGCTGGGAGCAGATAGGCCTCTTCAGATGGTAGTAAAAGTCATTCAAGTGTCACGAATTGTCATTTGTCAACTGTGGACACGATTCCCGAATTCGAGAAGCGTTGGGAGCAAGCAATAACAAGGATGATCCTTGAGCATCAACAGTAAGGGACGACAATTATCTATTGTCGTCTCTTACTGTTGGACCTGACGGGGAAGTGCTACACAGTTCTATCAGGAAATTTTTATGACAACAGAACACACGTTGTCAACGCAAACTATTCGAAATCGCCTGCACTAAACTGCCCTTTACACTAATGGTGAGTGTGTTTTTTAACAGCACGACAACCTACGGCCTGTGAATACTGAGCTGAAGTAAATCGTGGTTGGAGACCAACGGCTGGATTCAAGTTATCTTCTCTGAGGAGTTGAAATTCAGTCTAGAGTGTGGCAATCTATGTGTTCTTAACTGGAGGAAGGCCGCACGCAAAATAAGCTAGTTTTTGTGCAGAAAACAGCACATTACAAGGCATCACATTACGGGCATAAATATCGGTGGTCGTACGGACCTGTACGACGCCCTAGTGGCGCCGTGGTCTAAGCGATGGCTTCCGATCATACGTCCGAAAGGGGCCGCGTCCGAATCGCGGTAAGGCATGGATTTTGTATTTGTCTTTCGGCTCTGGTTCTCTATCTTTCCTGGAACCAGTGGCTTTAAATTAGGGACGAGCGACTGCTTATAGCCCATTGATTTGCTCACGGTGGTCGTTAAACCTGCAATAAAAAAAACTAAAAGAAAAACAGACCTGTACATCATCCGAAACGCCAGACTGATGGCCCAAAGATATAGAGACGTTATTCTCAGATCTAATGTCATGACGTAAACTGCAGCCTTCGTGATTCGTTCCTTTACATAGATGATAACGCTCGCTCTTATAGAGCTAGGCAAGTGTGTTCAAAATGCATCAAGTGGAGGGAATCGAGGGTTTGGAGTGGCAAGTACGCTTTCCCGACTTAACTCCAGTTCAGATTGTATAAGACACACTAAGCAGACGCCTTGCAGTTCGCAGGCCCCTACGTTGACTGTTCGTGAACTGGAGACTGCCCTCATTGAGGAGTGGTGAAGGCAACCCAGAAACGCACTCCGTAACTTCATCAGTTTCAAGTCACACAGATGTGCCGCGATATCCATCGTTCGAGGGGATCTCACACATTATCTTGAGGTCAGTTACCGCCTGGAAATGTCACATTTTTCTGGTTGTACAGGCATGCTTATTGTTGCATAGCATAACGCATAATGTGCATTAAATGTCAATATTGCACAGAAATTTGCTAATAAGCAATTCCTTACCCATCTTACTGAATATTCCACTGTATTTTATTAAAATATTTCATGAAAGAAATAAGGTATTATACCATATAACACGAATTTTTAAAGATGACAATCCAATTTTTGGTGTAAATATGACAAGGATGGTAAGTCAGATGATATCCGAAACTTGAGAGAGTTGGTCGTTCTGGGAGGTGTAGTAGTTAGCATACCTGCGCGCTATTAGGGAGACGTGAGTTCGAGAACCGCTCCAAGACGATGAAACTTTCAAGTTTTCCGATATTATCTGATTTACTAACCTTGTCACATTTGCACCAAAAATCAGATTGTGATCTTCAAATTTTTTTTTTAATATTTCATGTTCAACAACGCCAGTCTAACTTGACTGTCATTGCAGAATTGCGTGCTCCCTGAATTCCTTGGAGAAGTTTAAGCTCAATATTGATGCCTTTTAAAAGGCTCAAGGCTAAGTTCATTTTGAAAAAGCAATATGGAGATTTCAGCAAATCCATGATACATACATTTTTTTATTAAAAAGTAGTTTACATCTCGGTCCTCTTTGACTATATTTTTTTCGTAAAAAAAACTGTCAGATATCTCTATTAACAGCAGTATAGAGGATGTGTCAGAAGTTCTGTTCATAAATGGAAACATAGTACTCATTGAAACTAGAAGTTAGTAGTCAGCATCGGTCTTGAAACGAACCGTTTCAGAGATAATTGATATTTCATTCAAGGGTTCCAGGATACAGGCGAAGCTCTTTCCGGCAACCGAATGAACGATATTTTGGTAGCTTTCTCACCTCTGGGGAAGCAGTCTGGAGGGCCAAATATTTTGAGGGGCTGGTTACACTGCAAAGTTTTCCACCCTGAAAATACCAACTAGACCTTATCCCAAACTAAAAAACGAGCCCCACTGGTTCTTGGAGAAAACAAAATGAGCACGGGTAATGCTGGGGACTTCGAAAAGGATGATTTAACGGAGGATGTGGGTTAAAGGTACCACATTTTAGCCGAAAATCAAATGCCTTTGGTGATTATGGATGTGTGAGGAGGCACGTCAGCATTAATGCTATAGTTATGTTTTATATCTCATGTTAAACCATTTAGGACGCTTATTCTGAATGACAACGGAAAGTTCGTCATTCGTATTATGATATTCATCTGAAGAAAAACAAAGAAATGCTGTATTCTCGGATAGTTAGGCTTAGTTATGTGAATTAAAACACTAAACCGTTTTGGCGAACTTTACTTCACAGTTCCGGTGAAATATGTAATCCAAAATATATTCTGCCATATTTTGTTTTATAGTTCCAGGATTTTACCGGAATTTCAGAGAACACATGTTACTAAATATAAAGATTTTTCCATATCATTTTTATTTTTCCCGCTGAGAAAAATGTAGCTGTGTCCTTTCATGATATTTATTGCATCTTGTTTCCCAGTACTAGTTTTACCTCTGTGTTTTTTCTTATGTTTTACGAATTCTTTCTTTAAAATGCATTCCTTTGAGGAGAGTCTATCATTTATTATTACGAGGATCTCATTATCTCAATTAGCTCCAAATAATTGCATTGCACGAAGTATCCTTTATATCATATATTTCATATTTCGATACAATTATATACATATTTCTCATTATTATTTTTGTGATGTCATTCAGTCCTTTGCAGTCAGTCAGTAATAAATGTGTGCAATTGGTGTTCAGAAATGTAGGAAAATGGGATACAACAGACAGGTTTTTGAGGGGGATTTTGGTATACATTGTAGATGCCCTGGATTCTTAGACTAAAGCTGAATTTTTTTATTAATGGAGAGTCTAAAAATAAATGAGTACAGTGCCGTCACATGAACGAACATGAATGCCATGAAGGTGCGCAACCTACTTCGGATGATGAGGATGCAAAAGCAGGAGTTGCATCAGCATCAGGACGTATATTCAGGTATCCTGTCGTTCAACATGAGGTAGCTCCATTCTAAAATCCAGGAGACTGCATTTTCAACTCGTTTTCATCTTTTCTGTTAGTGAGAAAATCTATTGCATATACACAGTCGAGTCACATTATTTTGACCACCTCTTACATTTGACGTCAAGAGCGCGTAGCCAATGAAAAAAGGCACGTGTCTTGAGCTGGCCTCGAGGGTATACAAAGTAATATATAGGTATTCTGAAAACGTATCACTCATTGCTGTCGTGGATAAAAGGAGCGATTTATCAGATTTGCAGAAAGCGATGATTATCGGCTTTCGGGCCAAGGGTGACAGTATTTCAAGAACATCGAATTTTGTGAACTGTTCGCGTGCTACTGTGGTCAAAGTTCAGTACTATACATGAAGACTATTTATAATATTCAGTATTAGATATCAACAAGAAAGAAATCTAAGTGATGTACAGGCGTCTTTTGCCCGATAAGTATCTTAAGAATTTACACTGAAAATTGTAACAAATGCAAGTCTAACATTTTCAGATAAATTCACCATTCAGGTACTAAAAAATATTTTCAGTATTCTAAACAATAAACAATGAATTGGATGTTTCCGTTATTTGATATAATTATAAAATGTACAACCTTTGAAATCAAAAGATGTTTATCAAAATAGCAGAAAGATTTCGTGTATGTGCTGTTCCTTTTTTTTAAAGAATTATAGTCCTTCCACGGGCTTTCTGAACAGAAACAGTTCGATTTGGAACACAGTCATAATAGGCATACACATACGATTATAGAATTTAGATCCATTAGTAGTATAAAAGGACGGGGACTGCCGCAAGGATGCATCCTTCTAGAGAAGGATGGGGGCGTGGCTTGCGGCAGAAGGATGGGGGCGTGGTGTGTGACCGAATGATGGGGGCGTGGCAGATGACGCTAGTGTGTAGGGTCGATGTGCTGCCCCTAGCGGTGCTTTTTGGAACTTTCGATGGACCTTTGAGAGATGGCAACGACCGAGTGGGGGAAAGGAAATGTGCTGCCCCTAGCGGTGCTTCTTGGAACTTTATTATTATGTTAGATCTTGTTTTTGAGTGATGGCAACGACCGAGTCGGGGAAAGGAGATGTGCTGCCCCCTAGCGGTGCTTCTTGGAACTTTTAATGGATCTTTGAGTGATGGCAACGACCGAGTCGGGGAAAGGAGATGTGCTGCAACCTAGCGGTCATTCTAGGAACTTTTAATGGATCTTTGAGAGATGGCAACGACCGAGTGGGAGAAAGGGGGTGGATATAGGGGGATGTCAACTCGATGTGCTGCCCCCTAGCGGTGCTTTTTGGAACTTTTAATGGATCTTTGAGAGATGGCAACGACGACAGAGTGGGGGAAAGGGGGGTGTACGTTACCCCCCCCCAGCGATGCTTTTTGGAACTTTTCTCGGGAGATTTATTGGACGTTGACAATTTTTTAAGAAGTCTTTCCAATATTTATTTTTTTAATTTTCTCGGGAGATTTCCTGGACTTTGTCAAATTTTTGAAGGAAGTTTTTTTGTCGTTTCCAATTTTTTTTTACTCGTATTTTTTTGTCCTATTTTTTTCTCTCTAATTTATTTTATTAAATTTATATTTTCAGGAATTCCCTGAGGTATTATAATTTTTATAGACGTTGCATTATTTTTTTAATTTTCTCAGGAGATTTATTAGACTTTGTCAAATTTTTGAAGGAAGTCTTTCCAAGATGTTTTTTTATTAAATTTATATTTTCAGGAATTCCTTGAGGTGTTATAATTTTTATAGACGTTGCATTATTTTTTTAATTCTTATATTTGTCCTACCTCCAATTTTAATTTAGGCGAGGAAAGGCTTTGTTTGAAAAGATTTCGTTCCCGTTGATTCATGTTCCGCCATTTTAGTTTCACCACGTTGCCTTTTTGTGAGCCATGTGTTTTGGGATGAGTCACCATTTTCTCTTTGACTCAGAAAATTTTGTATGACACGTGTTTTGGGATGAGTCATTATGATGAGTGACGCATTCGTGATAGCAGACATGACATCAGCCAACGTCGTTTTCTCCTCAGCGGGGTCGGCTTTATTTATTTTTTTTTATTTTCTCGGGAGATTTACTGGACTTTGTCAAATTTTTGAAGGAAGTTTTTTCAATCGAAGCATTTCCTCAAATTTGTTTTATTAAATTTATATTTTTAGAACTCCGTGAGGTGTTATAATTTTTATAGACGTTGCATTATTTTTTTCATTCTTATATTTTTCTTCCCTACAATTTTAATTTAGGCGAGGAAAGGCTTTGTTTGAAAAGATTTCGTTCCCGTTGATTCATGTTCCGCTATCTTTTGCGAGCCATGTGTTTTGGGATGAGTCATCATTTTCTCTTTGACTCAGAAAATTTTGTATGACACGTGTTTTGGAAAGAGTGACTATGCCGGATGACGCATGTCGTGATAGCAGACATGACATCAGCCAACGCCATTTCCTCCGCGGGGTCGGCGGTTGACGTCATTTGAGATTCTGTAGTCACATTAAGTTCCAAGACTGATTTTTTTCTATAACTTGATCATTTTGCAACGAATTTATTCCTTAATTTTTCCTCATAATTTCCCATTTTATATTCATAATTTTTCAACGTAACGATTTTTTTATTTTCTTTGAGGAGACTTCACGCATTTTCAACGGACGTTCCAACATAAAGACGTTTTCCAAAGTTTTGTGCTGCAGACATAATCTTAAAACACGATTGTTTATTAACGTACTTACGTGTTCATGACATTTTCTGTTACATTTTTTAACGTTGTACCTTTTTCCGCCATACAAAGCCGCAATGTTTTATACATAGTTAAAATATTTTTTTATCTTTCCGTATTTTCTTTTATGATTAATCAGTGAAATGTACCTTCTAATCCATTATCTTAATCTACTTTTTTTCTAAATGCTTGCATACTCGTTAAACTTCTCGATGTACCATCATTATTTTATTTTCTTACTTTTCAATCTAACAACTACTTTTATCGAGGCTTTATTTTTTCTGATTTAAACAAGCAAACGTTTCTTCATTATTATTTCTTTTTCCTACGCAAGGAACTTTTCTTACTTGTTTTTAATGTATGACTTAAGCTGGTTTTTTATATAGATGTTTCATGTTTGCGCAAGAAATATACAGATCTATAGCAGATATACATAAAATTCGTTCCTAACAGTATCTTTTTTTTAGATTTAACCCAACATACGTTTCTTAACGACTTGATATCTGTTCCACTAGGTGTTACAAAACTTCAGATTTTCAATTTTTTCCCTCTGAAACCGTTTTTTTCTTACTTGCTTTTAATGTATGGTTTAATCTATTTTTCTATCTTATTACTTTTCTATATGTGTACAAGAAATATACGAATCTATAGTAGTTAAAATTCGATTGAAACAATATTTCTTCATTCTTACTATATTTTTCCATTTCTTTCATCTATAGTAGTTAAAATTCGATTGAAACAATATTTCTTCATTCTTAATATATTTTTCCATTTCTTTCATCTATAGTAGTTAAAATTCGATTGAAACAATATTTTCTCCATTCTTACTGTATTTTTAGATTTTTTTCCAACAGACGTTTTTTCTTCTCAATTCCCGCTATCTAACTTAATCTATGTTTTGAATATCATTCTATGTTCGCGTATTCGTCCATTATTTTATTTCAAACTTTGCTAACTACCTCATATTTATATTCTGACTTTATATTTTTCATTTCAACCAACGTTTCTTAACGACTTGAATTTCCGGATGTGACAAAACTTCAGATTTATTTTTTCTACTCTTAAACTATTTTTTTCTTACTTGCTTTAAATGTGACTTAATTTATTTTTTACATCGCTGTTTCGTGTATGTACGAGAAATATACAGATCTATAGCAGTTAAAAATTCGACTGAAACGGTATTTTCTTTATTTTTACTTTATTTTTACATTTCTTTCTGACAAACATTTTTTTTCACATTTTCCACATATTTAACTTAATTTTGTGTTTTTGAATATCATTCTATGTTCATGTATTCGTCCATTGTCTTTTTTTCTAACTTTACACTTCAGTCTTACTGTATTTTTCCATTTCATTTTAACCAACGTTTTTTAACGACTTGATATCTGTTCTACAAGATGTGACCAAACTTCAGATTTTTAATTTTTTCCCTCTGAAACCGATTTTTTTCTTACTTGCTTTTAATGTATTTTTAAATCTATTTTTCTATCTCCCTTTTCTATGTGTGTACAAGAAATACACGAATCTATAGTAGTTAAAATTCAATTGATTTCTTCATTCGTACTGTATTTTTCCATTTCTTTCATTTACAGTAGTTAAAATTCGATTGAAACAATATTTTCTGCATTTTTACTGTATTTATACATTTCTTTCTAACATACGTTTTTTTCTTCTCAATTCCCGCAATCTAACTTAATCTATGTTTTGAATATCATTCTATGTTCGCGCATTCGTCCATTATTTTATTTCAAACTTTGCAAACTGCCTCATATTTATATTCTGACTTTATTTTTTCATTTCAACCAACGTTTCTTAACGACTTGAATTTCCGGATGTGACAAAACTTCAGATTTATTTTTCTCCTCTTAAACTATTTTTTTCTTACTTGCTTTAAATGTGACTTAATTTATTTTTTACATCGCTGTTTCGTGTATGTACAAGAAATATACAGATCTATAGCAGTTAAAAATTCGATTGAAACAGTATTTCCTTTATTTTTAAATTTCTTTCTGACAAACATTTTTTTTTTCATGTTTTCCCCTATTTAACTTAATTTTGTGTTTTGAATATCATTCTATGTTCACGATTCAGACTTTATTTTTTCATTTCATTTCAACCAACGTTTCTTAACGACTGGATATCACAAGATGTAGCAAAACTTCAGATATTTTTTTGTTTCTTCATGTAACGTAATATTTTTTCAAAACTCACTTTAAGTATTCCTAAAAGCTTACATTTATGAGAAATATACAGATCTGTAGTGGTAAAAATTGGACTGCAACAGTATTTTCTTTATTTTAACTTTACTTTTCTATTTCTTTTCAACAGGCGTTTCTTCATTATTATTTCTTTTTCATATGTAAGCAACTTTTCTTTCTTTCTTTTAATGTATAACTTAATAAATTTTTCTATCTTACCTTTTCGTGGGTATACGAGAAATATACAGATCTATGACAGTTAAAATTCGATTTTATTAGTATTTTCTTTACTATGACTTTATTTTTTCATTTCATTTGAGTAAACGTTTCTTAACAAATTGATATCACAAGATGTACCAAACACTTCAGAATTTTTGTGTCCCTCACTTTCCAACTCACTTAAGTATTCCTAAAAACCTGCATGTATGTGAAATATTCATATTTTTTCATTCTATCCTAATTTGCTATACTTTTCTTTAACTGACCCAACAGGAAAAGCATTCATTGTCAAGACATTCATTCTAAAGCATTATTTCTTACGATAAAATTTATATCCTTTGCAATATATTTTCAGTATATTTTTTCTAAATCAACAGAAAAAACATTTATTCTGGAGACATAGCGACCAAGTCCGTACTTCCACTAAACATCGTATTCTTAGCAAACATTTTTTCCCCTACATAGCAATTTCCTAACTCACCAGAAAAGCAGCTATTCTCAACATGTAGCTAAAATATCGAATTTCTCCAAACAAATGTAATAATTTTTTTAAGAAAGACTTAGTTCTTTTCTCTGTATAACGACTTAATCTATTTTTCGAAAAACTTTTCTACGTTTACATATTTTGTTTAACTTTGCTTTACACTGTACTACGATTTTTTTTTCTTTGTAGTACTTTTTTCCTGTTTCATTCCAACAAACTTGTTTCTTTTCGACTCGATCACTCTCACATTTCCATACAAACTTTCCTAATATCAGAAATGTAACAAAAACTTCAGATATATTTTTTAACTTTAGAATAAGTCTCACCGACATTTATTATCATGACATAAACTAAAATTTCATACTTTTCCCAAAAATAGTTTTCTTAATGAGTTGTTTTACACTTTTTTCATAATTGGCAAAGACTTTTTTTTTTATAAGGTTAGTTTCGAGAAAGTTAAATTTCGTCTAGTGTTAATCGAACAGAAGAAATATACATCAAGGAAAGAAAACTGAAATTATACATATGCAAAGAATTTGCTACGGCTGAAGGTCCCCCGAGTGAGTTATTCAACCAATGCTCGTATTACCCATTCAAAGATGGAGGTATCAGGATGACCAAATCCCTCGTTGTTGCCTTCTTGTAGCAAAAGAGGTGGTGAACTTCACCAAACATGGTTCCATAATATTGGAGAAACACATTAAGGTTTACGGAGCAATTAAGCCCACGCCAGTGACCTTCTTCGTTCACATACACTTACATTCAAACAGAAAAAAATATAAATGAATGACAAAAAATAATGAAATAAAAGTAGTCCTGAAAAGGACTGATGTTTAGTCGTAAAAATGACTTTTTTTTTATTCCTCAAAAGAACTTTTTTTTATTCCTCAAAATAACTTTTTTTTATTCCTCAAAAGAACTTTTTTTTTATTCCTCAAAAGAACTTTTTTCTCTCATCTGGACTATAAATTGCTCCAACGTATTCCACATTCTTGAGCTTCCACAAGAATTTTCTTCACATTAATGTTCTCGAAGAAAAAGTGAGTAATGGTGGGACGTATCAGCGATTGAAGGCGCTCACCAAAGTATTTCCCCAAAGTTTTGGGTTCAACAAGAGCAAATGCTTCGTCAAAGCATAGAGTCCATTTGTCTTCTTCTGTTTCGTTAAAGCACCTATGCCCCAGCTGATTGTTTGGCATGAGATTAGGATGCAAATGACATTCTCTGCAGTAATACACTTTTGCAATGTTTTTTCCAACCGCATCGACCAGAGCAAGTTTAAGAGCATTGGTATCTTGATCAGATATCGTATGTTCGAGTCCGAATTCACTGCATACCAATCTCACTGCATCACGAAAAACTGTTCCAAACTGTAATTGCAGAATACCGTCCCACAGCTTTTCAGAAGCATCACGAAGCGCGTTGAATTGTTCCCAGGTTAGGGACACAGAAGCACAATTCAATTGCAAGACATCATTGGAGCACGTGAACAGTTGTTGAAAGGTGTACACAGGCCCATCAGATGAAGGTGAACAGTTCATCAACAGTTCTTTATTGATCACTTTGATTTTGTTGAGAGCGTCATAACAATGCGAGCGGTCCATGAACTTCTTGAATGTTCTAGCAGACATTGTCACGCCATATTTGGTAGGAAACAGTTTTTCTCCTTTGGTAGTGTAGCTGCGAATGTGCACTCTCACAGTTCCAGAAAAATCAGTCACTTTAGCAACTTTGTTTCCCCCGAGGGACACATGATGAAGAGGCATGCTTTCTAATGAAATACCGTAAGGAGGAGGTTCGGCAAACGGATCAGGACATCCATAGTTTAAAAGCTTCCATCGTGCTTCCATTAAGCGCGGATCATCACTCACTTTTTTCTTGACATCAGAAACATCTGAAGACGAAGAAGTTCGCTTCATGTTTAACGCAGATCGACGAGGAGGTAGGTAACACAACGTGCACAGAATTCAAAGGCAGAGAACAGAATGAGTGAGCTGGTCTGTCCTCTGCCAAAACTGATAACAAATTGTTGTTGACGCATGCGCGTTGTTCACTGTGTGATGACGTGATTGTATAGCCACGTGATAAAGGAGCCTCTGTTATCATCTTTCTATAGGTCAGATTTAATCGAACATCAGGTGCGTTTTCGCAACGTGGAAGGTCGTGAAACCATGACTCATTCGTCTTGTTCACGCATGTGTGTTGATCGCTTCTTGATGACGTGATTGCATAGTCACGTGATAAGGGTGACCCTGTTATCATCTTTCTAAATGTGAGATTTAGACGAATATTGGGAGCATTCTTGCAACGTGACAGTCCATGATACCATGACTCATTCGTGGGGGTAGCATTTGTAAAAGGGATCCACATTCCAAAACTATGACGACAGGCTGAAAACCATCTCTTTTAAAAACAAAGTCCCTTGTTTGGCCTAGAGAAACTGAGGCAATGCATGAATTTTTACAATTTCACATTCGTCATCTCTGTGAAAACCAATACAGGGATTTCCATTTTTATACTTACTAATGAAAACAAAATTGAATATTTCTCCACCTACATTCTCAACAGCATCCTTGATTTCACGAAGTACTGGTATCCAAGGTTTAGCCAGCACACTCAATCCACTGAATGAGTAATGGAGATGATTATCACCGTAGACCACATGTTGTCTAGGAATTTTATATGTTTTTCCATAAATCTTAATTTTGCTGAGATCATCACCGATATATTCTACTTCATTTTCGAGGTGGTTAAGATAATCTGTAGCTTCAGAATAAAAAAATAATTTCTCATAGGAAAAAGGGAGGTCATCCTTATGATACATCTTAGAAGAATACATTTCTTCAGACGAAAGAAAATGTAGCAGTAATTGAAAAAAGCAGTATCTTCACACCGAGCAACGAAGCGAGAATGAAACAGACAGACTTGAGATAAGACATACGATTAACGAGTGCGTGAGTCATCGGCGATGCAAGCACGAGCACGTTACGGACATGTGTAAATGATCAAGAATTTAGCATGTTCGTTTAAAACCAGTGTCAAATAATCAGGCAAAAAGTACAATTTCCGAAGGCGTGAAAATGAAATTGACTACATGTGAGAAAACAAAATGGTGGTGATCGTGAAACGTCGACCCCACCCCTCCCCCCAAAAGAAAATGGCGACGACAGCTAGTAGGATGGCAACATCCAACATGACGACTCACCCACACACGTGGCGTACAAATCACATCTCAAAGAAGTAGATATTAAACTTCCATCTTCTTATATTGCCACCATTCACAAAAATTTGTAAAATCAGTGTTACTATCTCCATTGTTCCACCCTCAGATTTCATTTTTCCTATGCGAACAGAAACGAACGTGAACCATTGTCATAGAAGACGACTCGTCCGCATTTTCCCCCTCGACTCACACAAGATCATCCCGTCGAATCTCATGACAGATAGACTTACTGATGCCCACTGACACAGCCAAAAGTTCAACTCTAATTCTTCAATCTTTCTTTAACTGATTCCGCACGTCTTCGATTTTTCAGCGGTCTGCACGCCCGACGGATGGTCATATTTCGAGTTATCGTCAAAGAATTCCTGCCTGTCAAGAAACCGTGCATCCCGTTCAAAGACTTTGCTGGGAGCTAAACTGCGTCTCCATAATCTTTATTTAACGTTCTGTAAGTTTCAGTAGATGATTTACAAAGTTTCCCGTAAAAAACGTATGGTTACTCTCTGCTGTTCCATTGCTAAAATGAAATGGGACAAAACCGCTCGTTATGGCTCGCTTAGTGACAGTCTGCAGCCTGTCGGTACCGGTATAAACTTCGTTCCGTCTGTTCGCTGATTGACCAAGGACTGCTGTCACGTGGCTTATATTCTTCTGACTGCTTATCCCACCACTGTCACGTCACACATGCAGTCAGTCCTGGAACTTATTGGATGTAGGTTGTTGTATCAATGATTTCATATTAGCTTCCAGTTTCTGAAGACTCAGTACCGGAAATAGAAATTAATGAAAATAAAGCGTTAGAATTTTTCTTAACTGCGGAGTGTATTAGAAATCGTATTAATTTATCGATATAAGATTAACATTTCAAATTGGTATTCTAAATCATTTTGCTCTTTTCGCTATGAAGGAATCAGACGTCTTGCCATAGTACACTTCGCATAGCTGTTGCAAAAAGTCAACCAAGGCCCGTTGGCGCAAAGTTGTAAACGCTGGGTTCTGAACACTCGTCCGAGATAGGTCCACGATCGAATCCCAGTCAGGAATTGATGTTGTGTTGTCTTACGCTAATGGCTCTGTGCTTTTCCTGAGCCAAATCGGTTTATAGCCCACTGTGTTTCTGACGATGGTTTTTACCCCCACCCTTCAAAGACGATAACATAATATCTTTAGGTCTACAAAAGCGCAAATTGAGTAAAATCGTATAATGACAAAATCGGCGATTGTGAAGCATGGGGAATTTTGTCCAATATAAATTCTTAATTATTTTATTTACATTTTGCGAGTATAGAAATGAGTTTCACATTGGTGAAATATGTATCCACTTCATGTCAGCAGTCAAGGAGTAAAAGTTGGATTTTAATATTCTGGCTAGCGTTTAAACTGTGAACCTTGGGAAACCAGGATTTTTACCAAGAACTAATTGGAGTTCGGCGAAATGTTAAGAACTAAAAAGCCTAGGTGCTAGCGAAAGGAGAAAAGTTCTTTATTTAATCGCTTAAACTTGTCATTTCTTTAAAAATATTTTCAGTAAATTATGTTATTTGGGATTCCGTGGTCGGACATTTTTTTGTCGATTCTGCTTTTCATGGTTTTAGTAATTAACAGAGGCGCCAGCTAAAAATCATGCATTCATAGGAAATAGACTTCTACAAAACTTCTCCTTAGAAATTCTTTCAGTGGTAAAAATATAAATCCCTATACTGAGACCCATTTTTCTTGTGAACTCTGAATTTTATATTTTAACCTAGTAAAAAGTAGATTTGCGTAATTTACCAACTTTATATTTCAGTACCAAATCTATCTATAACATGATTCATAACTCATAGAATTTTGTTCCGAGAAATAGTTATTTTATCGTTGCCAGGGAGGGATATAACAGTTCATGTATACCTAATAACCGTGAATTTACCAAAAGAACATTTCTCAAACGTAAAATTTTCGAATAAGTTTCTTCCTCCTGTACGAATGTATAAGGGCAAAATGAAGTCTGAATGGTACAAACAGTAACACCTTCAAAATTATTCCAATAATTTCTTGGCAGAAAACAGTTTAATACATTTGCGATTAGTTTAATGCAATGGTGACCGCATTTTCTACTTAATTGTAAATACGATATGTTTTTCGCCGAAATTCTTTTTCAAATTTCCTTTGCAGCGTAGCATTAGGAGTAATTTAAAAAAAATATTTCATAACCGAGTTACCAACATTTTACTGTTAAAAGAAACATTAGTAGCTTTTACTAAATGCTTATTTTTTCAAATTATAAACCAATGGTGTAAAATTAAGTTCAGACGTGCAGTATAACGCTTGCACAGTTGTCTCTGTTTATACAATACAACTTTACCCAATTATTCTGAAAACATAGTATTTAGTGGTTGAGCATCCCTACATCTGATTTAGGATGCACATGTAAGTGATAAATGGAGTAACAAAATACACTGCTGTGCAAAAATTAAGGACGAAGAGGAGAAATTAGCATAACAGCGGAACGAGCTTACTGGTTTTACTGGTTTTGACAAAATGTGGGTGAGCAAACGCTCAAGTAGAATGTTTTTCAGAGATCAAAAGTCTTTCTTAAATGCCAAACAGTTTCAAATTTAATAATTCTATTTTCCAATTAATTACTAAAAGCAATACGAATTTGAAATTTACTAATATATAAAATAGGTATATGCTCCACATAATGTCACTCGGTTTTAAATCATGTGACACACACAAAAAACTTTGAATATTTCATACAGAAAGATGTTCACCGTATTTTTGCAGGAATACAATTCGAGATATTCTTATGCGAAATGTAATATATCACATGATACAAATAAAAGCAACCATGGAATTTGCCATTCAATTATAATTGATCTTTATATTACACTAAATAACTCTTAATCTTTTTTAAACAATACGAAAAATTAAAATATCCGTCTTGCCCTCCTAGGACTGAAGGATTTCTAAATTTATTTTACCTAATTATTGAAGTGATTATCTATATTTAACAAAATACATTTGTTTCTAGCTTGTTATCCTTTTAAAAGGACATTTTTATTGAACTCTTTCAGACAGGGGAGTGAATTGGATTCCTTGAACAGAGTTTGAGAATAAAATGCAATATCGCAAATTCCTAATGTTTGTTTGAAGATAGACTGCTCGAAGTGATTGAACATCTGGTACACAATTAAAGAAATGTTGAACACAGTAAACATAATTATTACATTACCTGTTCCATAAAAACATATTTTGCACCGGAAAAGTAAGTACCGCACTGGGAAATTCGCTGCGGGTCATAACTGACAAGTTTCACAAAGGTATTAAAATAGACGCAGCTATCTACTTATCAGCTGTACGAGAATGACCGAACATATCCAATTAAGAACCACTTTTCAAGTCAACAGCATGTTTTACAAACGCAACAGAAACACTTCAAACAGACTCAACATCATTCGGTTGTTTAAAAATATTTTGGTATCACGTTTTAGTAAATGAAATACGCGAGTTATCATTAAATGCTACACTTATGAACAGAAATTGCCATATGAGTAGCAGACTTTGTTTTCCGATCCTTGCAAACAGCAATTTATCATTTATCACTCGGTAGCGAAAAAAGAAAGACTGATAAATCGAACATTTTCTCAAACTATTATTTTTAGGTTGATATATTGCTTATACGAAATTGGAAGTTGTGAATCCGTTTATAGGTGTAAATATGACATGAATGGTAAGTCAGATAGTATCCGAAAACTTAAAAATTTCCTGGTCCTGGAGCGGGAATCGAAACCGCGTCTTCCGAATAGAAAGTTTCAAGTTTTTGGATTTTATCTGACTTGCCATTCATATCATATTTACACCAATAAACGGATTCGGAACTTCCAAACATGTACTGTACAATGGCGTAATCTCGTATTTCAATCATTGATATCTTGCTATTTTGTAAAGGGGCTTTACTAATAACACTTTACTGATTTAGCGCATTCAATTAAATACGAAAAAAAGCTTGCTTTCTGAATATGTTTGAAGTTGTAACGTAAATAAATCAGCAAGAGTTTTCTGCATTTTTATTCTGCTGGGAGATATCTTCATATAATTACCGTAGATTTTGGGACACTCTGAAAATCGCAATACAAAGACAGGTGACTCTTCTACGAGTGGAGTTCCAGCGATTATTACTGTTATTGAAATAATATCCACGCTTTACCAACAGTTTACCGTACGGGATGCACGTAACTTTTAGCAAAGACAAACTTACAGTTTTAGTAAAAAAACTTACTAAAGTTTTATGTAATTTATTTACTAAAAGTTTGAAATTTTTAAACTTTTAGTACAGAAATTTACACAAAATCAAAATATAGCATACTCAAAACGTTAGAACTATCGTGATATGTACAAATAACGTTACCTTTCGCTTCTCAGAAACAATAAAAAATTCCCTAATACATGTGCCCACATATCAACTAACATAATGAAGAGTTTAAATGAATAACATTCATTACGAGGCATGGCCCTAAAGTAATAGGATTGGCGTATAGTCCCTTACCTGTAATGCTTTAAAACATTGATGCACAATCACCTTCAAGGAAATTCCTTTGGGCAACGATTCGCTTTTGCCAGCGCTCGTAAAGCATCTGAAAGCCATGTTTGCAACCCCTCGTAATGCCACCTGCGTTGCTGTTTTTACCTCATTTGCTGACACAAAACGACTTCCCTGCAGATTTTGTTTCATCAGTGGAAAGTGGAAAAAACAACAAGGGGCTAAATCGGGTGAATTAGAAGATTTTAAAATGCATTAGCACGACTTCTGGCTACACACTACATCACCAGTAGGGAACAATGTGCAGGCGTGTGGCTACAGAAAAGGTACTATTGTCCACATCGCCACATCTACAGCCATTTACGACGGATTGACTCTCGTAAGCGACGTAAAACGTCCAGATAACGTTTCTCTTTAACTGTTGTGGCCTCACGAATAAATTCGGAGTGGACATTGCAGTGAGAATCAAAAAACAGTTTCCAGCCTGACTTTCCCTTTGCTGCGATCCTGCCTGAATATTTTGATCGCGGTGAAAACAGTTTAACTGTTGTGGCCTCACGAATAAATTCGGAGTGGACATTGCAGTGAGAATCAAAAAACAGTTTCCAGCCTGACTTTCCCTTTGCTGCGATCCTGCCTGAATATTTTGATCGCGGTGAAAACAGTGATTTCCATGTTGAAGAAGCATGCTTTGGCTGAATATAAAACCCGTATCACCAAGTTTCAGCACCTGTGATGATGGTATCCAAAACGTAGGATCTATAAGGGTTTTGTCGATCAATTCTCCCGATGTCCACATCCGTTCATCATTTTGTTCGGAGGTCAAAAGGCCAGGCACACACGCGGTGTTTGTTAAGATTCTCCATCAAAATGCTCTGGCATGTCAAAACGGGTGAAACAATCACTGCAGAAAGATATAGCGACCAGTTGATGAAACTGAACACCACAATCGAGCAAAAACTCCCATGGACAACTAAAGGACGCCTGCCAGTCATCTTCTGACACGATAATGTCAGACCACATGTCGGTGCCACCACGAAATTAACCCTTGAACAGTTATACCCGGAGGTTTTCCCGCACCTGTCTTATTCCCGGACATTGCACCCATCTGTTTCAGTCTATGCAACATGCCTTAGCCCAAGAGTGGTTCACCACATTTCCAGATGTGGAAAATTTCGTCACTGCGTTCTTAAGTTCAACACCAAGTCATTCTATCACAGGGGCTTTTATTCGTTGCCTGAAAAATGGGAAAAGGTCATTGACGCAAACAGCCGATATGTCGTCGAATAAATGTGTTCTGGTTTCCTGATTGTTCCTGTCTCCTTAAAACGGTGGAAACTTTTGCATACCCGTTATACATGCTAATTCTTAGTGTTGTTAGTCCCAACAACTTCTAATGTGTACAATGTGCACGCTCAATGGGATATATAAACAGGTTTGTATTGAAATACCAGGCACTACGAGTTTAATACATATTCATTTTTAGTGTAAGTCCTCCCAACTCTTCTCATGAGTGAAAATATTCACTTCAAATGAACGTTTGAAACGCGTGCGTAACATTTTACACACATCAACGGAATGCGAAGTAAATTTTTCAAAGATCTTTCCTTGTTTCAGACAAATGTTAACATCGCAAAAAAAAAAAAACTTTTTTTGATTTTTTTGGCCGTTCCATCAGAACTGTATATGACTAAGCATTTTGAAAGAATAAACATATGTATTTGTGGACCACATTTCATTCGATTGAAAGCAATTTTCTGAAGCTGATAAAAGATGTCACTTGGAGATTACTTCACACTGGGTGCATATCGATCATCGATGTTGGTGTATAACGGAAAGACTCGGATGAAATGGTTTAACATGCTTGTTTAAATTCCTTTTCTGCCCGAATAAAGCAGCACAAATGGAACATCTGAACCCGTTCCCAGTGTCCATTGTCACCGACAAAAACATTAGTGCTGTGCTGCGTTTCATCATCACACATAACGTTCTCCATTTGGCGGGTTCCATTTTTTCTCATGGCCAATGAGATAACGGAATGGGTTTTCCTGAGCTGTTCCGTCTCCACAACTCCCAGGTAGGACGAGCCACTGCTGAAAGCGGGTGGTCCGTTTTAAACAAGGAAGGCAGGGCATTGTAATTACAAAATTAGAACATAAAATATGTTTATAATCTCTTTTTTTTACAAATTAGTAAACGCTTTCGTCTTGATTATTTATTAGGGGAAAATTATTCTCGGTAGGAGATATAAACTAAATCAACAGCTGTTTCTACTGATTGTTTCAAATATTCATCTTATTTTCCTGAAACATCTTCCCTTTCCATTTATATTCATCTCAATAAACCTGTAGATGTAAGCGATTACTTTTTCACACAAAAGGTTAGCTATATACCTGATAATGTGATATTATTCGAAGAGCGTAAATAGGCCAACTCTCCTGCACCTGCTTAAGGACAGAAAGTTGTTTTTATCTAATTTAACAAAAAACTACAGGCTTTAGCTTTGGAAGCCAAACAAAGCCGATAGCTTTTGGTATTTGTGATGTTATAAAAAATAGTCTCTTGAATAACAGTTTTGATACTGGAAGCCACAGAAACGAAGTCGATATCAATGTGTATGCCTGATATTATATAAAAATGCTGTGTTAAATAATGTTTTCTTGGGACTGTACCTGAAGAGCATTCATTTGATTTTGTGGCAGAATAGTTCATCGTGCAAAAAGATTTTTCATAAATGATGAACGCTGTACAGCTCATGCTCTTTCGGGCAGTTTGCGAAAAACACTGTAGCCTTGAAAAACGCTTTGGTCACAAACACGAGATCCCTGAAACGAAATATAGCGTCGAAAATCTGAACTAATTGGGACCACTGGTAATTCGGATTTTCGAAGCGTTCGGTTTATCGAACATGTGAAACAATACAAATACGTTAATACTGGACGTTTTGAGAAAAATATCTTCATAAAAAAAATTAACGACTCTTAATGCAGTTTACAGAAGGTGCTAATAAATGGAGACAAAAGGTTAAGTAAAAAGTTAACAAAGAAAGATACTCAAGAAAGTATACGCTATTGTTGCAGTTCAGAAATTCTGTACATCGCAAATCCATATTGCATTTATGTAAGAGCAATATTTCTGCATATGTTAATGTCAGATTACATGCATTTCGTTACCACTGTTTCATTTGTTATGGTTTGTAAAGGATCGATAATGTATAAACTGTGGTTCGGTTATGCTTCCAAATGTTTGAACATGTAATTTTGTGGTGAGTCTCCATATTGTTTTAACCGTATAAAAGGCTAACCCACGTGAACCAAACGATATCGGACTTTGAGCAAGGTCGTCTAGTCGGACTCCACGAGGCCGGGTGGTCGTATAGTCGTATTACGGAGCACATTGGACGGGAACTATCGGTGGTGGTATGATGGTGGCGTAGATGTCGTGAGGAACATTCCCACACGAGAAGACGTGGAACCGGAGTCACAGACGGAATGATGAGCGGACCGATCGACGCATATGTAGAGCGGCGTTGTCAAGCAGAACATCCACTGCGACGCAAATCTGAACTGCCGTTGTTCCTGAGGTGACTGTGCAAACAATCAGCAACCGTCTAGTGGATGCGGAACTACGTGCACGTGTGCCTCTGGCATGGGTACCTCTGACTCCAGCCCACCGTCCGGAACGGCTGCAGTGGTGTCGCCAACGTCTGCATTGGAGAACGCAATGGCGATCTGTCGTGTTCAGCGATGTAAGCAGATTCTGCTTGGGAGCCTCCGATGGCCGTATGTGTGTTCGCAGGCGCACAGGGGAGCGACTCTAACCTTTTTGCATCCGCCAGCGACACACAGGGCCTACACCTGGTCTCCTGGTGTGGGGAGCGATCAGCTATCACTCCCGTACACAACTAGTGTTTGTACCGGGTACGTTCAACAGCTCCTCCTAAATTAACAACATCATTCACCCCGTTGTTGTGCCATTTGTAAGGAGGATCCATCGTGGTGTTTTCCAGCAAGATAACGCACGCCCACACACGGCACGTGCAACGCAACATGCACTTCAGTGTGTAAGACAACTTCCATGGCCTGCACGTTCACCGAATTTGTCCCCCATTTAGCGCGTGTGAGATTTTATGGGACAACGACATATCCGGTCTGCACAGCCAGCCACGACCATCCCCGATTTAAGCGTCCAGGTTGAGGATGCTTCCAACTTACATATAACATCTGTACGACAGACTCCATGCCAGAATTGCACAGTGTGACGCAGTTCATGGTGGTTCAACCTCGTACTAACCATGTTACATGGAAATGTGTTTTTTCAGTTTACCAGGAAATACAGCTGTATTTTGCCATAATGTCTTTATCACCTTTTCCTCTGTATTCCGTTATTAGGATGTATAAATTTTGTTGGTATCAGGCGTCTCCTTCTTGGTGTTCTTTTTTCGCTTTCCGCCAGTGTAGTAGTACAATCCAGAAAGAGCTCCGATAATCACAATATTCATAGTAATTCTATTATTGGCACATTTTCACTGTATTCCTGTAACCACTTCCTTCAGAAAACTTGAAAATTTCATCGTTTTGTCCTGAAGCAGGAACCTAAAAAAAATATAAATAGATGGATTTCCTGCCGACCATGGTGGACATTACTCCACCGAGGAGAAAGGAATTTTAAGAAACTGAACACAGATATCTGAGAACCTTCAGCTTTGCGCTAGACGAAGCTATTCCTGTCCCATCGTGGCGTCTCATGACCTTTTCTCTCATACAGAATAGGACGTAGGACACAAATTCCAGTGATGAAATTACGTCATATGTAATTGGGAAACGAATTTCCAGGAAGAAATAATTTTTCAAAAATACATGATACTCATTGTAACGCTATTACCAGCATATTCTCACTGTATTCCATGTAAAAACTTCCTTCAGAAAACCTGAAAATGTTTTATATGGTATACAGTGAAAATACGGTAATGTAAGGATTACAATGCTTACCATATATTTATGAAAACTATTTCTTCGGGGAGATTCGTTTTTCAATTATATATGAAATGTTCATGGTGTTAATAATCGAAGAAAGCAATACATGGATTAAAATATTAGCAGTGAACTGAGATATTCAATACTTTATAAGACATTGTTCGCAGTACATTTATGAGTGTAGGGTATGGCGTGTATGGCTGCTGCCTTTTTTCAAGAGCGTGTGAAAATTCTGTTGTAGATAGTGGCTACAATAAAACCTTCCTGAAAGGTAGAAAAATTACAAAATCACGCACTTGGAGGAAAATTATTAATGTCTCGTGTTTTACTAACTTTATTTCTATTTCAATATCTTTCAACACGGAAATGCTTTAAACCTGTGGATGTAAGGTGCATTTATTAATTTGAAACATCAGTTACATATAAATTTGTTTAGTCGATTTTTTCTTCGAGTCTTTAACCAGAGCGTCATATAACTAAGTGAGCTTCAGCTCATATTCTAACTAAACAGGAGTTGTAGGAATGCTTCTACCTACATTTATGGCTTCCGAAAACTATTGTGTTGTTCAAATATATACTGTGTGGCCAAATTATTATTGCCGCATGGTTAATACGTTCCGGCGTACTTTCACCCTTAAAACTGCTGGAATGAGTCTTTGTATGGACTTGAACATCGGTTAGTGATGTGTGGTATATTAGCCCAAATCCGATTTATTTCACCGTCCAGTTTTTGAAAATTGTAAGGCAGATGATTCTCCTGTCTAATGCTCCTTTTGACTCCATCATGCAAATTCTGCATTGAATTTATAACCGGTTATTGAGGACACCACTATATGTACCCTGGAATTGTCCCCGTGATGCTCCTCAAACTCTTCGCGTTCAAATTGAGCACTATGAAATTGAGCCTTGCGCTGTTGGTAATATACCTCTCAACTGGACAAAACCATCAACGATAATAAGTGAACTTGGTCGGTAACGATATTTCCATAACATTAGGAGTTCAGACGTTGCTCCACACGAATCAAAGGACCCAAACAGTCTAACGAAAGCATGACCCAGACCATATGGTTGCCTACGCCAGCTTGAATAGTAGTGACGGTGCAAGATGGGTCCATTTTTTCGTGCTGCTGTTTCAATATCTTCATTCGTCCATCTGCATGTTGTAATTGAAAATATCATTAGTCGGACCACATCACACTTTTCATCTCGCGTACTGTCCAATTCTTGTGTTCTTGACCAACCTGGAGTTGTTTGTTTTTGTTCGCGGTAGATAGCAATGGCTGACGGCCTGGACGTGTACTTCTGTATCCCATATGATGTAATGTGCGCCGAACTCAAAGTTGAGAGGCTATGAGACTTGGTCCCAGCTTCAGATTAACTTCAGTCTGACGAAGAGTTGCACTTTATTTGGACTGAACAAGTCTCAGCTCTAGCATTCAGAAGCCGTGGACCATATCAGATGCACTTTTTGACTAGGGATAGTTTTTTATTACAAAATAGTGTGAAATAACTGGAAAGCAGAGTTCCACTGAAAGTCTTTTCCAGTGTTCCATAAAGATGGAATTTTGGACTTTGGAGTTCTAAGAACGATGTAATGTGCTTCATATCCCTGAGCACTCATATTTCTTTTTTTTTGTTGTTCAGTGTGACTTTGTATTCCAAGATCAAAGTACTCCGTGAGACACACTACAGAATGTGCCGCAAAGGGGATCTCAGAAGTCTACGTAACCCTCTTCCCCGAAGGCGAGGGAGACACGAAGATTAACAGAGAGAAACTGCGGTAAAACTTTCTTAGCCGCTCAATTACTCCAACAGCCTCGAGAGTAAATCTCTGAATAAAAACACTTATCCTTTCACACCCCCATTCACGCTCATATACACCGCGCACTTCATCTGCCTTTTCTCGACACCGTTTTGTAAACACCACTGGCACTCAGGAACCATCTTGAAAGCGGTCACGCACTGATGATATTGATACCTGCAAATAAACTACAGCTCCCGTGTCGCTAAATAAACGTAAAGAGGGAAAAAGGGGTTTAGAGACCGTTCCCCAAACGATAGGGAAAGAACACCATTTCGACCTCATGTGCCCCCAATTCATACTATTATTTTCAAAAAAAATATTAAAAATAATCTAAGAATTAGACAAATTTGTAAAACTAAATATTAAAGACCAAAAGTCTGAAGTTAAAAACGTATTAAAAATAAGAATTTACTTTGAATCTAATTTAAACACATTTAAGGTTTATTTACATATAAATTCTGCTATAGGTACATATACATCAGGGTAAACTAGAATGAACAACATAACTTTTTTTCTTGATATTTGCTCTCATTGTGACGTACCTGCCAGCAGGACGCACACGACATAAAGGCAGATAGGAATCAGAATAATCGTCTGCGTAGCTCAGTTGGTAGAGCGACTTGTTCCGGAATAAGCGGCCTCGGGTTCGAATCCCGGCGTAGACCAAAAATGACGGAGAAATTTACTTCGTTATAATGGCGCCCGAAGTATCCGGATGACCCGGCCGTTCAAAATCTCGCATTGGTGTGATGTTATTTGAACACGGCGAGACAGGAAAAATCAGATAATTCCTTCTCCAGCGCTTCGAAAAATAAAAATGCGTGGTGTTGCATTCCACACAGCAGATTGACTGGGAGTTCTCAAGTGCACGTTCTACAGTGGATGGCTGCCTGCAACGATTCATGGTCACGGCTGACCCGTGGGCCATGCCCCCGGCCCTCTTTCTGGGGGGGGGAGAGATGTGACGTACCTGCCAGCAAGACGCACACGACATAAAGGCAGATAGGAATCAGAATAATCGTCTGCGTAGCTCAGGTGGTAGAGCGACATTCCGGAATAAGCGGCCTCGGGTTCGAATCCCGGCGTAGTTCAAAAATGACGGAGAAATTTACTTCGTTATATCACTCTTAAATTTCTAAACCGGAAACACAAAGTAAAATGAAGAACTGTTTATTAAAATCGCATTTTACACAACACATATGACATCGTAGTGGTGCACAGCAACATAAAGTATTTGTTAATTTTCTTTAAATTACAAATTATATTAATTCCATATTTCGCCCACTTTTAGAATACACATAATTTTAATCAAGAACACTGTTCGTAATTGATTTGCAGTTGGTATCTTACAAACGGAAAATACTGTACCTGAAATCCACTGTAATATACTGTTATTATCATTCTTCCCATAACATATTTTTTTAAATAATTAACGCTTGAAATTTTTATTTTGATTGGTAGTTAAGGACTACCTTGAGCAATTCATTGGGCTATAAGCAGTCGCCCATTCCTAATTTAAGGCCACTGGTTCCACGGAAGGGAGAGAGCCAGTGCCGTAAGAAAAACACAACATCCATGCCGCACCGGGATTAGAACCCGGACCCCTTTCGCACGAATGATCAGGAGCCATCGCTTAGACCACTGCCACACCGGAGCGGCAAAGCTTGAAAAATATATGAAACCTTTAACATTTAGGAAATTTCATAAGTTATGCGAAATTTAAAATAAGAAGTGTTTTTCTTGAATACACATTTTTTTTACAGTGAGCCTCCAAAAAATTAACTAGAAATCCTTAATTTATGGGCTGAAATATTATGTCAGTTTCGTAGAAATGAACACCACGCTTGGAAAAAATAATACTTAACACCCCTGGAGTGTAGTGATACAAATAATACACTGATATTAACACTCCCTAGTAATATACTGATAGTCGTGTCCTAACAGAGAAGAACAGTAGTTTTTTTTTTTTCAGAAAACCTCTGCCATTTCTAAACACATAACTTTTAAGCCGTTTAACCAAGGACGAACAAAATATTTCTTTATCAGTGTAACATCACATATTTAGAAATGTTAGGGCAAGTTACAAAAGAACAGTTTTGCGTCCGTGAGCTGATATTGAGGTGCATTTCACCAGCCCCCACCACGGAATTTTTTAATTTTTCTGACACCATTCGTTTGTACCACGTATGAACCGGAATGAACTCGGTTTTTTTCGTTTGAACCGCAAAAGTTTTGGAGATATTTAAAAAACAAAGTGGGGGGGCTGGTGAAACGATAGCCCCCCCACCATGGAATTTTTAAATTTTTTTTGCACCATTCGTTTGTACCACGTATGAACCGGAATGAACTCAATTTTTTTCGTTTGAACCGCAATAGTTTTTGAGTTATTTAAAAAACAAAGTGGGGGGGGGCTGGTGAAATGGTACCCCCAAAAATAGATCTTTCAAATTTCAGCATAGCCATTCGTTAATAAATCGTATGAACCGGAATGAACTCCATTTTCATCGTTTGAACCACAATAGTTTTTGAGATATTTAACAAATAATATTGAGAATTTGCATATAATTATAGGAGGCCGACCATTTCACCAGCCCCCCACCATGGAAATTCAAAATTTCGAAATAGCCATTCGTTAGTAAATCGTATGAACCGGAATGAACTCCATTTCTATCGTTTGAACCGCAATAGTTTTTGAGATATTTAACAAATAATATTCAGAATTTGCATATATACAGAAAGACCGACCATTTCACCAGCCCCCCACCATGGAAATTCAAAATTTCAAAATAGGCATTCGTTAGCAAATCGTGTGAACTGAAAAGAACTCCATTTTCATCGTTTGAACCGCAATAGTTTTTGAGATATTTAAAAAATAATGTTACAGGCCTATCATTTCACCCCCCTCATCATGGAAATTCAAAATTCCGAAATAGCCATTCGTTAGTAAATCGTATGAACAGGAATGAACTCCATTTTTATCGTTTGAACCGCAATAGTTTTTGAAATATTTAATAAATAATAGAATTTACATATACGCACAGAGACCGCCCATTTCACCAGCAACCCACCCCATGGAAATTCAAAATTTCAAAAAAGCCATTCGTTAGCAAATCGTATGAACCGAAAAGAAATCCATTTTCATCGTTTGAACCGCAATAGTTTTTGAGATATTTAAAAAATAATGTTACAGGCCTATCATTTAACCCCCCCCTCATCATGGAAATTCAAAATTCCGAAATAGCCATTCGTTAGTAAATCGTATGAACAGGAATGAACTCAATTTTTATCGTTTGAACCGCAATTGTTTTTGAGATATTTAAAAAATAATATTGCGAATTTGCATATATACAGAGAGACCGACCATTTCACCAGCCCCCCACCATGGAAATTCAAAATTTCAAAATAGCCATTCGTTAGCAAATCGTATGAACCGAAAAGAACTCCATTTTCATCGTTTGAACCGCAATAATTTTTGAGATATTTAAAAAAGAATGTTACAGGCCATTTCATCCCCCTCCCCCCTCATCATAAAAATTTGAAATTCCGAAATAGCCATTCGTTAGCAAATCGTATGAACCGAAAAGAACTCCATTTTCATCGTTTGAACCGCAATAATTTTTGAGATATTTAAAAAAGAATGTTACAGGCCATTTCATCCCCCTCCCCCTCATCATGGAAATTTAAAACTCCGAAATAGCCATTCGTTAGTAAATCGTATGAACTGAAAAGAACTTCATTTTCATGGTTTGAACCGCAATAATTTTTGAGATATTTAAAAAAGAATGTTACAGGCCATTTCATCCCCCTCCCCCCTCATCATGGAAATTTGAAATTCCGAAATAGCCATTCGTTAGTAAATCGTATGAACAGGAATGAACTCCATTTTTATCGTTTGAACCGCAATAGTTTTTGAGATATTTAAAAAATAATATTGCGAATTTGCATATATACAGAGAGACCGACCATTTCACCAGCCCCCCCCATGGAAATTCAAAATTTCAAAATAGCCATTCGTTAGCAAATCGTATGAACCGAAAAGAACTCCATTTTCATCGTTTGAACCGCAATAATTTTTGAGATATTTAAAAAAGAATGTTACAGGCCATTTCATTCCCTACTCCCCCCTCATCATGGAAATTCAAAATTCCGAAATAGCCTATCGTTAGCAAATGGTATGATCTGAAAATAACTCCATTTTCATCGTTTGAACCGCAATAATTTTTGAGATATTTAAAAAAGAATGTTACAGATCATTTTATCCCACCTCCCCCACCTCATCATGGAAATTTAAAATTCCGAAATAGCCATTCGTTAGTAAATCGTATGAACAGGAATGAGCTCCATTTTTATCCTTTGAACCGCAATAGTTTTTGAGATATTTAGAAAATAATATTGAGATTTTGCATACATACAGAGAGACCGACCATTTCACCAGCCCCCCACCATGGAAATTCAAAATTTCAAAATAGCCATTCGTTAGCTAATCGTATAAACCGAAAAGAACTCCATTTTCATCGTTTGAACCGCAATAGTTTTTGAGATATTTAACAAATAATGTTACAGGCCTACCATTTCACCCCCCCCCCCTCATCATGGAAATTCAAAATTCCGAAATAGCCGTTTGTTAGTAAATCGTATGAACAGGAATGAACTCAATTTTTATCGTTTGAACCGCAACAGTTTTTTTTATTGGAGATTTAACGACCACCGTGAGCAACTCAATGGGCTATAAGCAGTCGCCCGTCCCTAATTCAGGGTCACTGGTTCCAGGGAAGGGAGAGAGCCAGTGCCGTTAAACAAACACAACATTCATGCCTCACCGGGATTCGAACCCGGACCCTGTTCGAACGAATGATCAGAGTCCGTCGCTTAGACCACTGCGTCACCGGAGCGGCCAACAGTTTTTGATTGATTTAAAAAAAAAAAAAAAAGTTTGAGAAAATTGGGGGACGACCATTGCACACACCCCCATGGAAAAATTCAAAATTTCAAAATAGCCATTCGTTAGCAAATCGTATGAACCGAAAAGAACTCCATTTTCATCGTTTGAACCGCAATAGTTTTTGAGATATTTAAAAACGAATGTCACAGGCCTACACCATTAACCCCCCCCCCTTCATCATGGAAATTCAAAATTCCGAAATAGCCATTCGTTAGTAAATCGTATGAACAGGAATGAACTCCATTTTTTTCGTTTGAACCGCAATAGTTTTTGAAATATTTAAAAAATAATATTGAGAATTTGCATATATACAGAAAGACCGACCATTTCACCAGCCCCCCCCCCATGGAAATCCAAAATTTCAAAATAGGCATTCGTTAGCAAATCCTATGAACTGAAAAGAACTCCATTTTCATCGTTTGAACCGCAATAGTTTTTGAGATATTTAAAAAAGAATGTTACAGGCCTACCATTTCACCCCCCCTCATCATGGAAATTCAGAATTCCGACATAGCCATTCGTCAGTAACTCGTATGAACAGGAATGAACTCCATTTTTATCGTTTGAACCGCAATAGTTTTTGAAATATTTAAAAAATAATATTGAGAATTTGCATATATACAGAGAGACCGACCATTTACCCCCCCCCCCCCCCACCATGGAAATTCAAAATTTCAAAATAGCCATTCGTTAGCAAATCGTATGAACCGAGGGGAAATCCATTTTCATCGTTTGAACTGCAACAGTTTTTGAGAAAAAAATAACAATATTGAGAACTTATGTATATATATATTCCAGACCGACCATCACACACCCCCTCTCACCATGTAAATTCATTAAAAATTTCAAGATAGTCATTCGTTAGTAAATGGTGTAAACCGGAATAAACGCCATTTTCATAGTTTGAATAGCAATAGTTTTGGAGATGTTTAAAAAAGAATGTTAGTAGCCCACGATTTCACCTGCCTCTTCCCCCCGCCCACCCCAACCTGGACATTTCCCATTACAGGATAGCTATTCGTTAGCATTTTGTGAATCAGAAAGACCTCCTTCTTCATCGTTCGAATCTTGATAGTTTTTGAGATATTTGTAATAAGGGTAATGGAGAATAATGAAGAAGTAATTTGTTTTGCACAAAGTCTTTCATTCGTTCCTGACATTAGCTGAAAGAACTCCCCGTTTCTAGCTTTGAACCAAAGCAGTTGAAAAGACATTCCAAAAACAACGTGACGTTGCTTTATTAGGTATCGAGGACTAGTACACAGGAGAACGGAAAATAAATGGCATGATAAAACAATAAGAATAACGGTACTGGACGAGCAGCATAAAGCAGTCTGTAAAAGCCAATCAGGACATACAAAGATAAACGAAGCTGAACGAGCAGCACAAGGCAATCTGTGATAGGCGAAGCACACTGGAACAGTCACTGAGCAGAAGGAACGACGGACATGGAGATGGAGAATACATCGAACTGGAGGCTGCTTTTCATGCTCCGGGGCGCAGCATGAAAAGCAGAAAACGAGGTGCAACAGATAACACTTGCAAAGATGGCATGGTGTAGGTAACAGTATGGGACAATCAATTAGCATGAGGCAAAGCAATAACGGTAAGTATCTGACGAGATGAGTCACACTGGATGAGCAAGTAACGTAGCACAACAGTAGAAGGTATGCTGAGGCACATGGCATGACATAAGACAAATACTCGACGAGACAGGAAAAACACCTGAAAAAACTAACTGGGTGCGAACAGCAACATAGGGCAATCCAGGACAGTGACGAAAGGTATAAGAGAAGAATCGCGCATAACAATGCACACGGGAAGAAGCTCTGTGAACAAAACGATGTGACGGGTTCACGGAAGTAGGCACCGGGCGGATGTTTGAAAGAACCGAGATGTGGAGAAAACATGGCGGTACATAGGATACAACGGAAAGAAAAAGGTTGGGTACAACGCATACCAGAAACATGCAAAGGAGTAAGACGGAACAGCAGCAAGGCAAAGACGGCAGGAAGCGAAACATCATGCAAGTGCAGACAGAAACTAATCGGTCAGAACCAGATCAATGAGGCGATTTTGAGTATCACCAAGGTAGCAATTAAGAAAACTTTAATAACGAAATATCTCAGGGGTAAGATCTCGTGAGGTCAACGAAAATTTGGAGGAAGCAGCGAATATCCTCGATCATATTCGAGTAATCAGCTGGATCATGAGAGTCAAGAAGGGGATCCAAACCAGCGTCACAAGAAGAGGCAAAGAACAAGGGTTGGCAGCATCTGGGAAGAGAATCTTCGAATACCCAGGGACAGCTTGGAGGCGAGCGACAATTGCAGTGGAAACGGAGGGAGTACCAATAAGGTCGGCGTAAGCAGCAACAGTAGAATTAGGAGCGGAACCTGAAGAACGATGAAGAGAAGGCTGAGCGACCGCGGTTCGCTTAGTACGAGTCTCTCGATTAGAGCGACGACGACACTTCTTATTAGAAGCAATACCAACAGGGACGTGGTGAAGAAGGAGTAACCGACAGCAAGTGAGAAGTCTGACAAGGAAGATCTGGATCATGTGCGCATAACGCAAGCAAAGAGGCAACTGATGGGGCAACAGGAGCTGGTGAAGGTAAGGCTTCACACAAATCCAGAAGAGTAGCTGTGCTGGAAAGCGGGGACCGATCACGGGACCAGAAATCGAAAGGCAGGCAACAATACTAGAGGCATCAGAAGAGCTCGGAGAAGGTGAAACGGGCGGAGAGCACACCGGAGTACTGGAACGGCTGAAGAAAGGATGAGCGTCTGAGGGTGGCGAAGCTGACGTACACAGCGAAGATGATGGAGCAGAGAATCCCGGGGTTGGGATTGACGAGGTGACGTGCGAAAACAAAGAAGGCAGCACCTGAACAGGCGGAGAAAGGTTGGCAACGGGATGTGACAAAGCACAGACAACAGACGACGAAGAAGAAAGCAAGACAGACGAAGGCACCGAAGCAGGAGCAGTAGATCCAGATGTATCCACAAGAGGCAACGCTAGTGGAGAAGGAAAAAGACCTGCAGAGGAAGGCAACGACAATCGAGATGGAGACTAAGAAGGTGGAAGCGAAACAAGCGCAGGCGTGGTGACCGGAAGTGAAGAAGGGGGTTCTGTGATGGGCACTTGAGCAGCCGTTGAGGAAGAACAAGAAGAGGTGAGCGGACACTGCAAGCGATGATGACCAGGCGTTTTACATGAGAAGCAATGATACGCAGTGAACACGTTTATAACGACGTTGTGATGAACACAAAGCACCTGGAAAACAGTGGGGCAGGAAGTAATGGAGTCCATATCAGGGAAGAGAACTAAGGCTTGGCGTCGGAAGCCTAAATAAGGACGATCACCTTGATCGGCGGGGAGCGATGCGAATAACACAAACAATGCGCCCACACCGAGAAAGAAATGCATGTAAAACCGTCGTCGGGGCTGACGTTCGCAAACGGAGGACTTTGCTATGACATTTGTTACAGTTCAAACTGTGGTTACGAAGATACTGCAATATCGGAAAGTATGTTTACAATTAATCCCGCGGATGCTGACTGACCACCATAAGGAAGAATGTATGGGTTGGAGTTTGAACCACTTGCTGCGTTACAAAGCAGAGGGTGATGCATTTATATCGCGCATAGTGGCAGG
This sequence comes from Macrothele yani, assembly GCA_039090855.1. Taxonomy (NCBI): domain Eukaryota; kingdom Metazoa; phylum Arthropoda; class Arachnida; order Araneae; family Macrothelidae; genus Macrothele; species Macrothele yani. Next base: position 69,271,903 of record CM077034.1, on the reverse strand, counting down.
TGACGAATTGCGGTGCCACGGCTTTGAGCCATCCAGCAAACCAGCGAGCATGCAATGGAAACATCCCGGATCACCAAAATACATAAAATTCAAGCCACAGGACTCTGTCGGGGAGGTTATGCTGAAGGGCTTTTGTTGGTGGACTTTAAAGAGCCTCACGTGAACAGCAATGCCAACCACTACATCGACACAGTGGACAAGCTGCATAAAGCAATCAAGAATGGGTGACCTGGCAGGCTTTCGCGTGGTGTGATTCTGTTGCACACATTATGCAGGATGCGTTAGCACGGAAAGGGTGAGAGGTTCTGCACCACCCAGCCTATAGCCCGGATCTGACAACATGTGACTTTCATGTTGGCATATCCAAATGATTCAAGGAGAAACTAAAGTTCCTTTTTCCAGACGGTATGCGTCGTCTTTCCCAGCGATGGGATGCGTCGTCTTTCCAAGCAATGGGATGCGTGTTAATTCTGCCACACCTGCGGATGTAACTCTTCGTTCGTTTATATATATACATATATATATATATATGTGGAATGTAAGGTCCGGTGATGCGTAACATCACAGCCTCTCCTTGACAAATGTCAACCCCGCCTTCTCGTGGTGCATCCTGTTCCCACTAAAGGGGCTCTGACGACCGCCAATAGCGGTATAACTATACCATCGGGATTAGAGGAAATGCTATCCCACACTCACCAACCCGCTTGGCCAGCGTGGTGAGTTATGGCCAAACCCCTCCAAAATGACTCTACAACTTAAATCTTGGCCCTCAGTCTCCGGCAGCTCGAATGTACCTGGCCAAGGCTGCGGCCAGTGCGACATGAAGGCAGAGGGTGCTAAGAATCCTTGGAGGACCGGACTAGGCTGCCATCTGATGCTGACCTTGGCTACTTACAATGGATGCTCTCTATCTCCTGATTCAAGGCTTCTTGAATTGGAAGAGGAACTACAAAGGATCAAGTGGGACATCGTCGGGCTAAGTGAGGTAAGGAGAAAAGGAGAAGATCTCATTGAACGGAAAAATGGACATCTCCTCTACTATCGTGGGACACATACTGGCAGAACTAGTGGTGTTGGATTTATAATAAACAAGAAACTGAAGGATAAAGTTGTAGAAGTTGAAAGTGCCTCTGACAGAACTGCGCGACTCGTTATCCAACTCTTGAGAAGATACAAGGCTCAGATTATTCAAACTTATGCACCCACCACAAGTCATCCTGAAGAAGAAATTGAAGAATTTTATGAGGAAATTTGTCATCTAAATAATAAAGCTAAGCACCACTTGAAGATAATTATGGGAGATTTCAATGCAAAAATAGGGCAATGGCAACAGAATGAAACTTCAGGAGGTAAATTCTCTCACGGCAACAGAAACCAGCGTGAAAATACTCTCGTTGAGTTTGCAGAGGCAGAAGGGTTTCTCATCTTGAACTCCTTTTTCAAGAAAAAGCCACACGGGAAATGGACATGGAGACATCTAAATGGGATAACAAGTGAAATTGATTTTATTATGTGTAACAAAAAATTCGTCAACGAAGACTGCAGTGTGCTGAACAAGTTCAAGACAGGTAGTGACCATAGATTGGTGAGATGTAAGATCCACCTCAACACTAAACTCGAACGTGGCAAGCTCATAAGACAAACATAATGTATTGACATAACCAACCTTAAAAAGCACCATAATACCTTTAAGTTGGAACTGAAGAACAGATTCTCTGCTTTAGAACGCCTAACATCGGAAGAAGTGGATATTTCTGAAGTTAACAGAAAAGTAACCAAAACTCTTATGGAAACACCAACAAAATGAGCTGGGTCTAAGAACAAGTTGCATGTGAACAAATTATCAGGAAAAAACAAAATGTTGATGCAAAAAAGAAGAGAGATGAGGACAACTAAAGAAGATGTGACTTCCAAAGTGGAATATATAGAGCTATGCAAGACAGTACAAAAAAATATCACTAAAGACGTAAGGAAATTCAACTGCGAACTAGTGAGGAAAGCAATTGAAAACAACCAAAGCCTAAAGATAGCAAAGCGACCCCTCAGTAAGGGAAGAAAACAGATTATGGCACTGAGAAAAGAAGATGGTTCTGTAACAAGAAATAGAGGCGAAATTTTGACAAGAGTGAAAGATTTCTACTCCAAATTATATAAAAGGGATGATACATGTTCTCCAGACATCATGAAAGGTACCAGTACCAGAGTTCTTCCAGTCCTCCCAGCAGAAGATGCGCATGCAATCAAGAACATGAAGCGGGGGAAAGCTCCAGGAGAAGATGGAATTACTGTAGACACCATACAAGAAGCAAGTGGAGAAATCGAAACAGTACTCGCCCAAACTTTCACTCGATGCTTTAATGAAGGGAAGATTCCTGAGGATTGGAACAACGCTACAATGATCCTGCTACATAAAAAAGGTGACATTGAGGATCTCAGGAACTACAGACCTATCAGCCTCCTATCAGTGGTTTATAAAATCTTCACTAAAGTTCTTTCACACCGCTTAAAGGTAACACTGAACATGGCTCAACCGAGAGAACAAGCTGGATTCAGGAGTGGCTACAGCACAATAGATCATATGCACGTACTGAGAGAACTAATTGAAAGAGCGAAAGAATATGAACTTCCATTGTGCATGGCTTTTATCGATTATGAAAAAGCCTTTGATTCGGTGAAACCATCAGCAGTTACAATGGCTCTGAAATCCTGCGGTATTGAAGATGCATACATTAATATTATTAATAACATCTATGAAAATGCAAGTGCAAATTTTCGGCTGTTTGAAAATACAACAAACATAAAAATTGGAAAGGGAGTGAGACAAGGTGACACCATATCTCCGAAGCTCTTTATTGCCACATTGGAAAAGGTCTTTCAATACTGAACTGGGAAAACAAAGGGATAAAGATTAATGGAGATTATCTAACCCACCTTCGTTTTGCTGATAACGTAGTCATTTTTGCAACTACCCCATCAGAGCTGCAGAGTATGATCCAGGAACTTGCTGACAAGAGTAAAGAAGTGGGATTAAAAATGAACTTCCAGAAGAGAAAAGTGATGTTCAATGCTTTTACAAGAAATGAAGATTTATCGATTGATGGAGATAAGCTGGAGATAACAGACACGTACGTTTATCTTGGACAGCAGATATCAAGTGAGGGTCACATTGATGAAGAAATTAATCGGCGTACAAAACTTTCCTGGAGAGCTTTTTGAAGAAACATTATAATTTTTAAGAGCAATATGCCATTATGTCTTAAAAGAAAAGTGTTTGATCAATGCATCCTTCCAGTGCTTACGTATGGTGCAGAGACGTGGACCTTAACTAAAAGAGACATACAAAGGCTGCAGACAACTCAAAGCAGCATGGACAGGTGCATGCTTGGTGTAACCAGGAGAGATAAGAAGAGGAACTCGTGAATCCGAAAAATGACGAGAGTGGAAGACACCATGATCAGAGAAAATCCCTGAAATGACAATGGGCTGGACATACTGCCAGAAGGACAGACCATCGATGGACAGCCGAAATTTTATATTGGATTCCAAGGGACAGGAAAAGACCTAGAAGAAGACCACATGGAGATGGGTGGATGAAATTCGAAAGTATGCGGGAGTGACATGGAGGAGACTGGCACAAGACAGACCGTTGTGGAGAAAATTTGGGGAGACTTTCGTCCAGCAGTGGATTGATAATGGTTTACAATGATATATATATATCATCATCTTTGAATCCACTACTGGATGAAGGTCTCCCCAAGTTTCTCCCACAATTGTCTGTCTTGAGCGTGTCTCCTCGATGACACACCTCTATGCTTTCGAATTTCATGCATCATTCTATCATAGGGTCTTCTTCTGGGTCTTTTCCTGTCCCTCGAAATTCATTCTAAAATTTCGGTTTTCCGTCGGTGGTCGTTCTTCTAGCAACATGTCATGCCCTCACCATTTCAGTGACTTCATTGTGGTCATGATGTCGTCAACTCTTGTCGTTTTCCTTATCCATGAGTTCGTCTGCTTATCTTTCCTGTTTACACCAAGCATGATTCTCTCCAGGGCTTTTTGCGTTGTCTGCAGTCTTTGTTTGTCTTTTTTACGCTTTCCAACCGTAGGTTGAAGAAGCGTATATGCTTCAGCGTTTTCCGTCCGTCTGTCGGCATGATAACTCACGTAAAAATGGTTCGATTTCGGTGAAATTTTAGTATGTGGTAGGGAACCCCTGGGGACAAACCCTATAGAAAATGGACAAAATAGGGTCAAAGGTTAGGACACAGGAGCGGGATCTATTCCATAGTCCTTATGCATCATAACTTACGTAAAAATGCTTCGATTGCGACAAAACGTTATCATGTTATTTCGGAGGTATACCGAACTGGTTCTGTTGAATATCATCGAAATGGGATCAAAGGTCAGGGCACAGGACCGAGATTTATTCCACAGCCATTATTCTCATATCTTGAGTAATTATTTCTGGTATGTTGGAAAGCGTATCATATTCAATGCATTGCATTATTTTACTAACTTGTTTAGTGAAGGTCCATGTCTCTGCTCCATACGTAAGCACTGGCAGGATTAACTGATTAAACCCTTATCTTTTAAGACACAATGGCATACTTTTCGTAAAAATTTTACTTCTTCCAAAAACTATCCATCCAAGTTTTACACGCCGATTAATTTCTTCATCAATGTGATAATTACTTCATATCTGCTGCCCAAAATAAATGTAGGTATCGGTTGTCTCAAGCTTTTCACCATCAATAAATAAATCTTCGTTTCTTGTAAAAGCAATATACGTCACTTTTGCCTTCTGAAAGTTCATTTTTAATTCCACTTCTTTACTCTTGTCAGCAAGTTCCTGGATCGTATTCTGCGGTTCAGAAGTCGTAGTTGCAAAAATGACAACGTCATCAGCAAAACGAACGTGATTTGAATTATCTGCATAAATATTTTTTTCTTTGTCCCAGTTCAGTAATTAAAAAATATTTTGCTATGTGGGATTAAAGAGTTTGGGAGATATGATTTTACTTTGTCACACTAGCTTTCCAATTTTTATTAGTGCTGCATCCTCAAATATCCAAACTTTTGCAAATGCATTTTCAGAGATACTATTAATAATGCTAATGTATGCATCTGCAATACCGCAGGTTTTCAAAGCAGTTGTAACTGCTGATGGTTTTACGGAATCGAAGGCCTTTTTATAATCAATAGAAGCCTTGCATAATGGGAGTTCATACTCTCTTGTTCTTTCAGTTAGTTCTCTAAGTACATGGACATGATCTTCAGTGCTGTAGCCACTCCTGAATTCAGCTTCTTCTCTTGCTTGAGCCATGTCCAGTTTTACCTTCATGCGATGTAAAAGAACCTAATTGAAAATTTTATAAATAACTGATAGGAGGCTGATGAGCCTGTAGGTCCTGAGATCCTCAACGTCACCTTTTTTATGTAGCAGGATCATTGTACCATTATCCCAATACTCAGGAATCTTACCTTCGGTGAGACAGCTGGTGAAAACTTGGGCGAGTGAAGTTTCAATTCTTCCACTTGCTTCTTGTACACTCGTGGACAAAAAATTTGCACACCTAGAAGAAAACATGCTACAACCGCGAAACTCTGCAAATAGCTAGGGTGCGTTTGGTGCGAGTGCGCATAACCGCACACCTTGTGGCGGCGCTGCAAGCACGAACCAGCAGCCTTATAAACCGGCGTGTAGTCGATGCCCCATGAAAGAGAAAAGCACCGGCCGGCGCAAGCAAGAGTATAGAGTGACAAGAATGCCGGGTAGACACCAGAGAAGTCGATGTACGCGACTTACGGGCTTTGAGAGAGGCCTGATCATCGGGCTGAAAACAGCAGGTCGGTCGGCGCGCCGTATAACCCACCACGTGGATCGTTCTGACCATACCGTCCGACTGTGTTGGGAGCAGTGGACACGTGACGGCACTGCCGCACGGCGGGTGTCTCCGAACGAACCAGGAGGACCATCCGTAGAGAGGATCGACAGTTCGTACGGCAGGCACGAATGGATCCCACGAGAACCCTGTCCTCTCCCCAGGCAAATGTAGCGGCTCTTGTGTGCCAACGAGCCATTTCCTGAAGTCTCGCGGAAGCGAATCTGCGATCCCAGCGCCTCTTACGTGTTCTGCCATTAACACCGGATCATCGCCGGCTCTGTTTGCAATGGTGCCAGGCGAGAGCAACGTGGAACGCCACAGACTGGCGACGTGTGGTGTTCAGAGATTGGTGTCGGTTCGTTTTGGCGACAGATGATCATCGTGTCCGGGTGTGGAGGTCCCGGGGTCAACGGCACAATTCCAACCTTGCTATCGAGCGTCCCACCTACCCCACTGCAGGCATTACGGTCTAGGGAGCCTTCATGGTTTATTGCCTACGATAGCCGATCAGCTCTAGTAGTGGTACGTGGATCATTGTCGGGCCAGCGGTATGTGGATGAGATCATATGGCCCCATGTGCTCCCACTCCTGGGCGGAATTCTAGGTGCGCTTTACCAGCAGGATAGTGTCATCCCGCACACTGCTCGGGTTTTCTAGGACTGCCTACGTCATGTCCATACAGTTCCATGGCATGCCCGCTCACCGAACATGTCCTCTATCGAGCATGCGTGGGACCAGTTGAAACGCCGGTTGACTCTGTGCCGCACTATTCGGGATTTGGAGCACACCGTCCAACAAGTGTGGGCCCTCTTCAGCAGGACATCAGGCGTCTGTTCGCCTCTATGCTGGACCATATTGCAACATGTATCACCGCACGAAGCGGTGCGACGCGCTATTGAAGATGACCGGACTACGTGCCAGAGATGCCTCTGTAATTGTCCTGCATTAATACACACAATCGACGTGGATTAGAAACATCAAACAGAAGTAATTTCTCTTTCCACGTTTTTAAGTGAGTCACGGAAATGAATTCAGGGTCTTCCAGTTACGCGCTGGACATGCTACCACTGCACCGCAGCGGCCTCGAATTCTCCAGACTCACATGTGATTAATTGCCAAACCACATGGCTGGTTGCTTCTTGGAGACCCGCACAATGGTGGGGATTCCTCAAAGATGGTAAGAAGCAATTGGTGCAGTGGTAGCATGTCCAGCGAGTAACTGGAAGACCCTTGGTTCGATTTCCGTTGGCGGCCGATGATACTTTTCCCGTGACTCACTTAAAACCGTGGAAAGAGCCATGCCATCTGTTTGATGTCCCAAATCTACGTCAATTGTGTGTATTAATTATTCATTTGTATACTAGTTATTTGTTCAGTTGCTGCCTAACATCTTTGGTAGGCAGCAACTGAACAAATAGTACTGAGATTTGAATTGACAAAATCTTCTATAGATCTAAAAATAAAATCAGTTATCTCCTGCAACATGAGGAATCTGTGATATAAATTTCTTTTGAATAGTGCGATTCTTTTTTGGCGTTGCAATTTTCACAAACAGTAATGTACGCATTTGCTCGTCGTAACAGAAAAATTCGGTAATATTAAGATACAATAAGCTGTACGTAAAAATGGTACATTCAATAGGCGTCGAAAGTGTTTCAATCTGATTTTTGAGCAACGATATGAAGCAAAATATATTTTGAAATCGGTGGAATTTGCATTTCGCTCTTGGCGGCGAAATTATGGATCAGATAAAGATTAAAATGCTAGGATCATCGTTCTCACTGTTCTAGCTTCCCAAAGCAAAAAGAGGCTGATATTAAATCAGACTTAGAGGTACACAGATAAACGTATACAGACAGATACATGTATATAGTGAAGGTATAAGTACATCCTTTAGTTTTCAAAGAACGTGCAGGAAACTTTTCCACTTTAACACGCTTCGGTCGAAAGGAAGTGCAAAGCAGATGCACCCTTAAATTTAAAACAAACATTCTTGAAATGGTCCCATCCAAACAATTGTCTTTGCACGATATTTGACTCACACAGCATCCCGTCACGTTGCTCTGCTGGCCACGCCCTTTCTAGCTCTGCATTTTGTGCTCCGCCTGTATCTAGCGCCCACCGCCGAATTAATTTGTGTTTCTCTCGTGCATGAATGTCTGCGCTCTCTTCCTAGTCATTCTTTCGAGTTGGTACATGCATATTTTGCCGATATTCCTTTATAATTCATCTCGTTGGGCCTGTTTACAATTCATTTCGTTGGGCCTGTTTACAATTCATTTCGTTGGGCCTGTTTACAATTCAACTCGTTGGGCCTGTTTACAATCTGCCCATCGTGACTCGCCTTGACTTTTTGCTCTAAAACTGTCTGCTGCATGTAGTAGCCTTCCTGCTGCTGTGTCTACGTTTGCCTTCCGTGTTTGCGCTCCAATCATCGTTAATGGTTCTCTGCGCTGCCTTCACCGGTGTGTGGATTACCTTCCTTGTGTTCCACCCATTGACAGTGGTTCTCTGCGCTGCCTTCTTAGGTATGCTGATCGCCTTCCTGGTGCCCCACCTTGTTATAGTGGATCTGTGTGCCCTTCGCCGTGCATTTCTACACATTGTCCATGGCCTGTGCTTCTGCTTCTAAATTCTATTTCCCTCTCACGTCACTATGTGCTGCTTCGATGACTTGTCCTCCAAGTGTGCTGGATGCGTCCCAGGACTGCTCTTCTCCTCATCCTGCTACAGATCCGTGTTCAACGTCTCCGACTTTCCTCGCGACAGCCTTGGACTCCTATATTTCACGTCAAGGTTCCACGCTTATTGCACACGTACAATACTTTCAACTCTTAGTTTAAGTGTCAAGTTCGACGCCTTACCCAATGTCAAGTTGCATGTCTATACAGTGTATGTCTGCATTGTCGTTTCTCCCTTCCGGTGCAATTACACATTTCGCCAGCAAGCCTAAGTCCATTCTTGTATATATTTTTTCACCTGAGTTTGTTCCTCAAGTCCTATCGACTAGCCTTTCCGTTGGAGATCATAGCTTGGTCCCTATCCTCCTTGCACATTCTCCCGTTTTTCTTAATTTGTAACTGTACCTCCGGACGTTTCCGATGAGTTTTTACATGCTTTTCCTTCTCGGTGTGGCCGCGTTCTTGGTGATATCCGCAAGATACCCGCCGCCCATGTTGATCAAGGTGATCGTCCTTATTTTGGCTTCCGCCGCCAAGACTTAGTTTTTTTCCCTGACACAGACTGTTTCTTACTGCCCCACAACTTTTCTGGTGATTTGTTGTCATCACAACGTCGCATTCAACGTATTCACTGCCTATCATTGCATCTCATGTAAACAGCCTGGTCACCATTTCTCGCAATGCCCCCTCATTTCTTCCTAGTCTTCTTCAACGGCTGCTCAAGTTCCCGTCACAGAACCTCTTTCTTCGCTTCCAGTTACCACGCTTTCGCCTGATCAGTTCACACCTTCTTAGTCTCCATCTCCATCATCTGCCTCCGTTGGTCTTTTTCCTTCCTCGCCAGCATCGTCTGTTGTGGGTACATCTGGATCTACTGCTCCTGTTTCGGTGCCTTCGTCTGTATTTCTTTCTTTTTCATCGTCTGATGTTTGCGCTTTGTCACATCCTGTTGCTGCACCTTCTCCGCCTGTTCAGGTGCTGCCTTCTTTGTTTTCGCAAGTCACCTCGTCTATCTCGATCCCGGGATTTTCTGCTCCACCATCGCCGCTGCGTACGTCGGCTACGCCACCCTCAGACGCTCATCTTTCCTCCACTGGTTCCAGTACTCCGGTGTGCTCTCCGCCCTTTTCACCTTCTCGGGGCTCTTCTGATGCTTCTAGTGCCGTTGTCTTTGTTTCACCTTCTGGTCGCCATGGTCTGTCCCCGCTCTTTCGCACAGCTCCTCTTCTAGTCTCGTTTGAAACCCCACCCTCCCCGGCTTCTGTTGTTCCTGCAACTACCACCTTACATGTGTCATCCGACTTTGTACCCTATTCACCTCGTCAGAATCCCGAGACGCCGCCTGTTGTTCCTTCTACGTCGTCTCGTCCTCTTCGTCAACATTTCCCTACTGGTATTGCTCCTAATAAGAAGCGTCGTCATCGGTCTAATCGCAAGATTCGCGCTAAGCGTGCCGCTGTGATTATGTCTCCTCCTCATCGTTCTTCGCAAGGCACCGCTCCTGATCCTGCTGCCGTCACTTTTGCTCGCGTTCTTGACAGTCCCTCTGTTGTGCCTGATCTTGTTGCTCGCCTTCAAGTTGTTCCCGAGTTTACGCAGACTCTTTCTCTAGATGCCGCTTTCCCATTGTTCTTTGACTCTTCTCACGATGCTACACTTAATCACTTTATTGCTTTCAACGATCCGGCAGTTTACTCATCTCTGGTTGACAATCTTAGCGCTTTTTACTTTGCATTTTTTCACCTTTCGGGCTCTTACCCGGAAGTTGAATGTTACTATGGTTGTCTTGACCACTTCATTTGTCATGCTCAACATCGTCTCCTTCTTCGGTGTCCACCTGATTAGCTCCTGTGTGGTTTTGTTTGATGATTGATTTCTGTTGTGTTTTCTTAGCTATGTTTCTCCCTGTCTCTTTGAGCCCTTGTTGTTTCGTTCTCCTCTTTGTGAAGTGTTTTCCCTCGTGCCTCGTTTTTTTCCCCTCATCATTCTGCTTTGTGACCTTTTTCTGTGTGTTTTGTCTTACGATGTCCTGCCTGCATCCGCTTTACATGACCATCACCAACTGCCTCGCACCGTTCGTTCTGCTTCTGTTTTTCTGTGGTTCAAGCATGACCCCTGCCCGATTTTCCCGGAGTGCCATGTGTTGCTTCCTACCCTGCTATGTTTTGTATAGTATGTCTAACTGCTATGCCACTGTTAGACAGAAAATGCCAATTTTAAAGAAAGTAACAGTTTTTCCTTAATGTTTTTCTTTTCAATGTGGCATTAGTACCATTATTTCTCTTTTTGTCGGAGGATGGCGCCCAATAACCACAGATGGACAGCAATAATTTCGCACCAATAATTTCGTTTTTTCCTTAAAAGGAAAAAGGAATAGTTCCTGGGTTTTCTACTCATCATGTTGCTCCCTGGTTCCAGGTATGGTGCTTTCTCTATTTGCTGACTCAGCCGTTCCTCTGCTCAGTGACTGTTCCCTGTGTGCTTTGCCTCGTGTTGTATCTGCCACCGACTACAGCGCACGATTGTAATGTAACGGACTGCTTTGTGCCTCTGCCATGCTCCCTTTCTTTCTGTGATGCCTTGTACTGTATGTTTACTACAGACTGGATTGCGTCGTTTGTTTCAGCTCCGAGATTTTGGCTGTTTTACTATGCCATGCATTTTCCGGTTCTCTTGTGTTCTGGTCCTTGAGACACATTGAAGAAATGTTGAAACCGTCACGTTCTTTTTGGAATGTCTTTTCAACTGCTGCGGTTCAAAGCTAGAAACGGAGAGATCTTTAAGATAACGACAGGAACGAATACAAGACTTTTTGAAAATAAATTACTTCTTCATCATCCTCCATTACCCTTTATACAAATATCTCAGAAACTATCCAGATTCGAATGATAAAGATGTAGCTCCTTCCGGTTCACACGATGCTAACGAATAGCTATTCTGAAACAGGAAATGTCCGGGGGTGGGGGTGGGGGCAGCTGAAATCGTGGAACATTTTTAAACATCTCAAAAACTATCGGGGTTGAAAAAATAAACATGGAGTTTGTAAGAACGGACACATTAACGATGTTAATTCATTTCAATGATAAACATTATGTGGTTTTTTTTTACCAAAGAAAACATCGCAAGTTCCCAAAATGGCGACAGAGAATTCGTAAATATGTTTAATCCTTTTTGGGGGGGGGGAAGGCGAGATGTATGACAAAAGACTTCAGGTTCTCACGCCTTAGAAAGGGCGAGGACTTGTTCTACGAACTGAAAGTATCGCCAAGGACGCTGTGACTTTCACAGATACATTGTTCATTTTCACTAGGCGCATACAAGTCTGAAATGCAGACATACTCTTTTGTATAGTTATAACAATGTGTATTGTATTGCTACGGATGTACTACGACGATAGGATTGCTTTCTCGGAAGGAGGCACTCAATAATGTATAGCCTGAGGATAAGCGAGGAATGCGCAAGGTAGATTTAAAGGTCTAGGAGCCCGATTCCCGGAAAACGACTAGGGATGGGGCAGGTGAAGGGAGCGAGAGGTGACACGTGGCGCGAGAGGAGAGCAGCATGTTGAAGGTCAGCGCCGTCGCCCTTGAAGAAGGAGCAGCGTGAAGGGGGGGGGGGGGGCGAAGAGGTCGCTCCGAGTGGACCTGTTTGAGCAGTCTGTCTTCGGAGAGCGAAGGTGATAGTCCTCCGATAGAAAGGAACGCGTTTGCGTGGATGGTGTGGTGGGCTCTCGGAGTCCACGGGGAAAGAGCGGGCACCGACCTAGATGAAGTAGGTCGCCGCTACAGAAGGAATCTACCCGAGTCAGGGATACCGGTAGAGTAGCTGATGATATACTACTGAATTACGGACTTAGTACAGTCCACTGAAGCATCGATTAGAGAAGGATAGCTAGAAGACTAGTCCTGAAGCATCGATAAGATAGAGGTATATCTAGTGTCAAGGAGACCCTAAGTTAGGACGCCAACGCAGGGTGAGATTTCTACAGAATTCGATCACCTTATCTTGCGCGTTCCACGATCTTTGCCAGGTCCAGTCATAACGAGGTCACTTTCAAGAGCGAGTAATCCGCCGCCATCAAAATTCTAGTTGATGAAGAATAAGTGTTTCGTATATGTGTTAACCAAGCGTTCTTTTCAAATTATGTCTGAAAGTGGATAAACTTCGGTATAACCAGCTGTTGTCGCTCTGCCTCCCCGATTCACAGATATATATATAGTAAAGTGGGGGAGGTTTCGTTTGTTCGCTCGAACAGAGTGAGAGAGAGAGTGTGTGTACTTCCGGGAAGAGTAAACGAACTCTCTGCTTGTTGTGAGCCCGCTGCGCGTGCTCTTCGGATGCTTAAGTAGGAGGCGGCGCTAAGTCACGTGACGACACGTTCGCTCTTACAGAGTTTTCCCGGTTCATACGATTTACTAACGAATGGTCATTTTTGAAATTTTGAAATTACATGGGGGGTGGGAATTGTCGGCTCCATATTTTCTGAATCCTTTTTTTTTTGTAGGTATGTCAACTCTATTGCGGTTCAAACGATAATAATGGAGTTCTTTTCGGTTCATACGATTTTTTTGATTGGAGGTTTAACGACCACCGTGAGCAACTCAATGGACTATAAGCAGTCGCCCGTTCCCAATTTAGGGTCACTGGTTCCAGGGAAGGGAGAGAGCCAGTGCCGTAAGACAAACACAACATCCATGCCTGACCGGGATTCGAATCCGGACCCCTTACGGACGAATGATCAGAGGCCAACGCCTTAGACCACTGAGCCACCGGGGCGGCCATACGATTTACTAACGAATGGCTATGAAATTTCGAATTCCATGGTGAGGGGGGGGGGTTAATGGTGTAGGCTTGTAACATCCTTTTCAATACCTCAAAAACTATTGCGGTTTAAACGAAGAAAATTGAGTTCTTTTCGGTTCACACGATTTGCTAACAAATGGCTATTTTGAAATTTTGAATTTCCATGGGGGGGGGGGGGGGGGTTGAAATGGTCGATCTCTGTATATATGCAAATTCTCAATATTATTTATTAAATATTTCAAAAACTATTGCGGTTCAAACGATAAAAATGGAGTCCATTCCTGTTCATACGATTTACTAACGAATGGTTATTTCGGAATTTTAAATTTCCATGATGAGGGGGGGGTGAAATGGTAGGCCTGTAACATTATTTGTTAAATATCTCAAAAATTATTGCGGTTCAAGCGATGAAAATGGAGTTCTTTTCAGTTCATACGATTTGCTAACGAATGGCTATTTCGGAATTTTAAATTTCCATGATGAGGGGGAGGGGGATGAAATGGCCTATAACATTCTTTTTTAATATCTCAAAAATTATTGCGGTTCAAACGATGAAAATGGAGTTCTTTTCAGTTCATACGATTTGCTAACGAATGGCTATTTCGGAATTTTTAATTTCCATGATGAGGGGGAGAGGGGGATGAAATGGCCTGTAACACTCTTTTTTAAATATCTCAAAAATTATTGCGGTTCAAACGATGAAAATAGAGTTCTTTTCTTTTTTCCTTAGCAAATTGTTTCATACGATTTGCTAAGGAATGACTATTTTGAAATTTTGAATTTCCATGGTGGGGGGCCGGTGAAATGGTCGGTCTCTCTGTATGTATGCAAAATCTCAATATTATTTTTTAAATATCTCAAAAACTATTGCGGTTCAAGCGATAAAAATGGAGTTCATTCCTGTTCATACGATTTACTAACGAATGGCTATTTCGGAATTTTGAATTTCCATGATGAAGGGGAGGGGGTAAATGGTGTAGGCCTGTGACATTCTTTTTTAAATATCTCAAAAACTATTGCGGTTCAAACGATGAAAATGGAGTTATTTTCGGTTCATACGATTTGCTAACGAATGGCTATTTTGAAATTTTGAATTTCCATGGTGGGGGGCTGGTGAAATGGTCGGTCTCTCTGTATATATGCAAAAACTCAATATTATTTTTTAAATATCTCAAAAACTATTGCGGTTCAAACGATAAAAATGGAGTTCATTCCTGTTCATACGATTTACTAACGAATGGCTATTTCGGAATTTTGAATTTGCATGATGAGGGGGAGGGGGATGAAATGGCCTGTAACATTCTTTTTTAAATATCTCAAAAACTATTGCGGTTCAAACGATGAAAATGGAGTTCTTTTCGGTTCATACGATTTGCTAACGAATGGCTATTTTGAAATTTTGAATTTCCATCTGGGTGGGGGCTGGTGAAATGGTCGGTCTCTCTGTATATGTGCAAATTCTCAATATTATTTTTTAAATATCTCAAAAACTATTGCGGTTCAAACGATAAAAACGGAGCTCATTCCTGTTCATACGATTTACTAACGAATGGCTATTTCGGAATTTTAAATTTCCATGATAAGGGGGGAGGAGGGATGAAATGATCTGTAACATTCTTTTTTAAATATCTCAAAAATTATTGCGGTTCAAACGATGAAAATGGAGTTCTTTTCAGTTCATACGATTTGCTAACGAATGGCTATTTCGGAATTTTGAATTTCCATGATGAGGGGGGGAGGGGGATGAAATGGCCTGTAACATTCTTTTTTAAATATCTCAAAAATTATTGCGGTTCAAACGATCAAAATAGAGTTCTTTTCGGTTCATACGGTTTGCTAACGAATGGCTATTTTGAAATTTTGAATTTCCATGATGAAGGGGGGGGGGGTAAATGGTGTAGGCCTGTGACATACTTTTTTAAATATCTCAAAAACTATTGCGGTTCAAACGATGAAAATGGAGTTCTTTTCGGTTCATACGATTTGCTAACGAATGGTTATTTTGAAATTTTGAATTTCCATGGTGGGGGGCTGGTGAAATGGTCGGTCTCTCTGTATATATGCAAAAACTCAATATTATTTTTTAAATATCTCAAAAACTATTGCGGTTCAAACGATAAAAATGGAGTTCATTCCTGTTCATACGATTTACTAACGAATGGCTATTTTGGAATTTCGAATTTCCATGATGAGGGGGGTGAAATGGTTGGCCTGTAACATTATTTGTTAAATATCTCAAAAACTATTGCGGTTCAAACGATAAAAATGGAGTTCATTCCTGTTCATACGATTTACTAACGAATGGCTATTTCGGAATTTTGAATTTCCATAATGAGGGGGGGGTAAATGGTGTAAGCCTGTGACATTCTTTTTAAGTATCTCAAAAACTATTGCGGTTCAAACGATGAAAATAGAGTTCTTTTCGGTTCATACGATTTGCTAACGAATGGCTATTTTGAAATTTTGAATTTGCAGGGGGGTGGGGGCTGGTGAAATGGTCGGTCTCTGTGCGTATATGTAAATTCTAATTTTTATTAAATATTTCAAAAACTATTGCGGTTCAAACGATAAATATATAGTTCGTTCCTGTTCATACGATTTACTAACGAATGGCTATTTCGGAATTTTGAATTTCCATGATGAGGGGGGTGAAATGATAGGCCTGTAACATTATTTTTTTAAATATCTCAAAAACTATTGCGGTTCAAACGATGAAAATGGAGTTCTTTTCAGTTCACACGATTTGCTAACGAATGCCTATTTTGAAATTTTGAATTTCCATGGTGGGGGGCTGGTGAAATGGTCGGTCTTTCTGTATATATGCAAATTCTGAATATTATTTGTTAAATATCTCAAAAACTATTGCGGTTCAAACGATAGAAATGGAGTTCATTCCGGTTCATACGATTTACTAACGAATGGCTATTTCGAAATTTTGAATTTCCATGGTGGGGGGGGGCTGGTGAAATGGTCGGCCTCCTATAATTATATGCAAATTCTCAATATTATTTGTTAAATATCTCAAAAACTATTGTGGTTCAAACGATGAAAATGGAGTTCATTCCGGTTCATACGATTTATTATCGAATGGCTATGCTGAAATTTGAAATATCTATTTTTTGGGGGTACCATTTCACCAGCTCCCCCACTTTGTTTTTTAAATAACTCAAAAACTATTGCGGTTCAAACGAAAAAAATTGAGTTCATTCCGGTTCATACGTGGTACAAACGAATGGTGCAAAAAAAATTTAAAAATTCCATGGTGGGGGCTATCGTTTCACCAGCCCCACCACTTTGTTTTTTAAATATCTCCAAAACTTTTGCGGTTCAAACGAAAAAAACCGAGTTCATTCCGGTTCATACGTGGTACAAACGAATGGTGCCTGAAAAATTAAAAAATTCCGTGGTGGGGGGCTGGTGAAATGCACCTC
This sequence comes from Macrothele yani, assembly GCA_039090855.1. NCBI lineage: Eukaryota > Metazoa > Arthropoda > Arachnida > Araneae > Macrothelidae > Macrothele > Macrothele yani. The sequence goes on along the minus strand of CM077034.1, from coordinate 69,255,103 downwards.
TGATATTGTTCCACAGATATGTCTACCCAAAGACAAAGGGAAACAGATGTAAAATATGCTATAGTGGAAGAAATTGTCATGCTTTTTAAAACAATAGAAAATATCTTGATTATATTACCGCCAGATTCAGTTAATCAAGGACATTCTATTTGCGTCATTAAACAAACATATCAAGCAAAGCCGATTCTGAAAATCTGAAGGTTCAAATAATACATGCTGTGCATGGTTTCCAATAAGAAAAAAACAGAAATTTTAAGTTGATTTCCAGAAAGATATAGAGTCGTTAAAAATGTCGTTACGCCCCGGGTGGGTAAATTGCGCATTCCTTCTTGTTTACGATATATGGAAAAAGTCATTAAAATGTTGACTCTTCTGTACGATCATTAGTACTGCCGCAAATAGAGATCATTATACACTCGCATTGTCGATGGAAATTTGACTTAGACAGATGCATACATTGTAGAGAAAATCTTCAAAACGAAATAATTCCGAGGAAAGGTTTATTTTTCCAATAATACTATTAGAATGAAATGTAGGGAAGAAACGGGTGATATACTCGACGCGCTTATTGGGAGTGACGTGAAAGTTCAAAAATAGAAAACGAGTGCAAAACGTACTATTGAAAGAACAGTCATATTCAGCAAAGACTTTAAAAGGAATTTAATCAGGGATATTACCATCATCATCATTGTCAACCACTATCAATCCACTGCTGAACGAAGGTCTCTCCAAGCCTCTTTCACAAAGGTCTGTCTTGTGCCAATCTCCTCCATGTTACTCCCGCATACTTTCGAATTTCATCCACCCATCTCCCATGTGGTATTTTTCTGAGTTTTTTCGTGGCCCTTGGAATCCAATCTAAAGTTTCAACTGTCTATCGATGGTCTGTTCTTCGGGAAGTATGTCCAGCCGATTGCCATTTCAGGGATTTTCCTCTGAACATGATGTCTTCCACTCTTTTCATTTTTCGGATCCACGAGTTCCTCTTTTTATTTCTCCTGGTTACACCAAGCATGTACCTCCCTGTCCATGCTTCTTTGAGTTGTCTGCAGCCTTTGTATGTCTCTTTCAGTTAAGGTCCACGTCTCTGCACCATACCTAAGCACTGGAAGGAGGCATTGATCAAACAATTTTCTTTTAAAACATAATGGCATATTGCTCTTGAAAATTATGCTGTTTATTCCAAAAGCTCTCCAGGCAAGTTTTATACCCCGATTAATTTCTTCATCAATGTTACCTTCACTTGATATCTGCTGTCCAAGATAAATGTATTTATCAGTTATCTGACTTATTTACTGCAACTCTCTGACTTGTTCCACAGCTACACGAGTGGAATTAGTCAGAGAGTTGCAGCCCACCTCTGGGTCGGATACAAGTGGTGACCGGGTAGGGCATACGGGAAGAAAGTTCGGGATAATTCAATAAATTTTAGCATGTCAGAAGGTGTTCCGAATTGTGGGCCAATACGCGACATTTCGGGATGTGCGGAGGTTGCGTGTCACATTGTCCCTAACCTGTTCTACTGATGATAGGTGGAGTCATCAGCATTGCCATGGAAGGCTGTCGACATTACGAAAGTAGGCTTCTGAGAGCCATGTCGTGTGTGGCCTGTCTTTACTCTGTTGACAAATTCGGCGGTGACACTCTGACAGGAATGGCAACATAACTGGTAGTAGAATGTCGTCGACGTAACTTTGAACCGCGAGGACGGGACGAAGGTCTACCAATGGTGTCCAGGTATCGTAGGAAATGTATGCACCTATAGTCACTCCAGTTCTCTGAGACGTGGGACTCTCCGCGGTAAAGGCAAGGTCCGTGAGCCAAGTAGCTCGTGTCCAAATCTGTATGCGCTGGTCATCGGCGCCAAGTGCAAACTATGACACATCTCTGAAGACAACACAACGCCGCTGGGCATTATCCCACGTCTGTCTGCCCAGACAGCTCTGCAACCAGTGCCGGCGTTGCTTGCTGCTCAGTTGTAGGCAGCAGAGTGGCGTCTTCAATTGTCGTCCTTTAACCGCAAGTCCCTCTGGCAGTGGCCACTTCTGAACCTGTAGTCGACGCAAAACGGCCAAATGTAGCTTAAAGCTACGAATCAGGTTCTGTTTGGGCAGCTATCACAATCGCCAGATCCTCGCGTTCCATCGTAACATTCCGCCGATCACTATCCGCGTGTCACTAGGCTTTGCCCTGCTCGAACCATTTGCGATTACCGCGTCGCTGCAAACAGGCTATTTCAAAGCCTGGCAATGGGGTGAGTTGATCAACTGGCTACTCTCAGCGCCATTATATTTCCTCTCGCAACATGCTCCACTGTTCGTAGTATTCTCAAATCCGACGTCCCGGCATCCTCAGAATCCGTGGAGTTTAATGCAGCGACAATCCCGTGTAACAATTGTCCCTGGTGTGAGCTTTGGGCTTGATATACCCTCTTCGATGCGCAGTTGTCATGCGGTCCGGCGGGCCGTTATGTAGGCATTAGTCGTATTATTTTAATTGTTGGAATATTGAGCCCTTACATGAGGTGCTTGCATGCAGAGTTTTATCAGGATAAAACGAATTACTCTGGGTTCTACGCTTACTTTGGGCAAATAATGTATAATACTCTATTCTTGGTCATCCTCACTTTTGTGCTACAATTTCATGCGGAAATTAATTTGGTCTGCATAGGAACATTTCAGTTCCTTCGCTTGAACTTACAAGATGCAGCTTAGCGATAGTCCTTTTAAATAAAAGTATTTATAAAGCTTGACATAAATATCTTTTCAAGTAAATTTTGGAAAGTTATCTTAATCTATTCAGAATGAAATTGTTTTAAGTGTAATCATGATTCCCGGAAATTATGAGTGCAACAGTAAAATCGTGGAATTTATAGGAATTGACGAAATTCGGCAAATGATCAGAGAACTTTGATCATTGACACATTGTCGGCGCAAGAGAGATGAACCATTCCAGGGTCTAAGTGGTAACGCAACTAGGGTTTAATGGAGAAACCGAATTAAAGGTATACTGCAAATATCCCATCGGTAGACGTACCAATGCCCAGAGAGTAATCTCTGGCGTACGTAGGCTAAAACAGGTTCGTAGAGACTGACTGATTGGCAAACGTGGGGCAAGTCACATCCAGGTGATATGTCGGAGGAGCATGCAGCGCCAATGAGCGAATGGTTCGATGCATGCTGCATTTCCTAGGCGATTGGAGACAACGACATACTCGTGTGCCTTTGTTGTCTTCTCATCATCGGAACATACGAATTTCCTGGTGTCCGAAACATCAACACTGGAGTACTGAAAAATAGCGTCATATTCTGTAATTATATAATTAAAGTTTTATGCTGGTCCGTGCTTACATGAAGATGCAACACTCAAAAATTCCGTGTAAAATATAAATTATAGACCACTGATTTCCATATTGAGCTACGTGTATTTTAGAGGGGGTATTGCACGACTCTCATTAAAATGTTTCAAGAAATATTTTGCCTAATTATACGTATAAAAAAACCTAAATTTGCCGTGAGATGGTCATCCAATGGGCTGCTGATTTCTCAGTTACACTGCTGCCACCCGAAATGCAACACCAAGATGGAAGCATCCGATTGGCCAGAAATTCGCAGCATGCGTCGCCCACGAGAGGACATGCAAACGATTAACATTGCAGGGCATACGCAAATCATGTGCGCCCGGCACGCCACCGAGAAGCACTATAAGAAGGGTGCACAGAAAGTGGGATGTAAGTAGTGGAAGAGTGTTGTGCTGCCGTACCTGTGCCTGGGAAGCTTCCCGATGCCTCGTCGCAGGATCCGGAAGTCATTCCAGCACGTTTCGGAGTTCGGCAGAGGAAGAATAGTGGCGTACCGAGACATCGGCGCCCGTGTGGGACGAAATCCAGCCACAGTGAGGCGAGTATGGATTCGGTGGGTGCAAGAGGGACGGACGGAAGGACTGACGTGAGGGATTGCCGCAGCCTCGGCACACCACCGAACGAGGGAACCGGCATGTTGTGCGTCGGGCATTGACGGCTCACACCGCTACATCACAAACGTTAGCGCGAAACTAAGGGTGTGTTGCGCAACAACTTGTTTCAGCACGTACTGTTCGACGTCGACTGCAGGAGCGGAGACTTGCCGCACGGCACCCATTGCTCCGATTACCATTGACGTTACACCACCGGCGAGTGCGGCGGCAGTGAGCCACTTAACGTAGCACCGGGACTACGGAATGGCATGACGTTGTCTTCTCCAGCGAATCATTCTTCTGCCTGCAAGAGCACGACGGTCGGATCCGCGTGTGGAGGCTCCACGGCGAAAAACTGTATGGCGCCTGCATTATGCATCGCCATACCGGTCCGTCGCCTGGAGTTATGGTTTAGGGTGAATTGGATATGACACCCGCACCGCTCTGGTACGCATCGCCGATACACTCAACTGCCACCGTTATATCTCCGACGTTTTGGAGCCCGTAGTCCTCCCTTACCAGTAGGACCTACCAGCGGCCATGTTTCAACAGGACAATGCGTGCCCGCACGTAGCACGCATCGCACAACCCTTCTTCACGGCCCACCAGGTGTCACTGCTGCCGTGGCCCGCCTGTTCTCCCGATATGTCGCCCATTGAACACGTCTGGTCGCTGATCGGCAACCGAGTGGCCTGGTAAGCACCACCCGCGGCGACGTCTGATGAACTGTAGCAACGTGTGGAACCAGCGTGGACCGACATACCCCAAATCCACATCCAAAGCCTCTTTCGCTCGATGGCGTGGCGTGTAGCGGCCGTTATTGGCAGCCACGGAGGCCACACGATCTATTGATGTATGTGTGTTTCGCAAGTCGCACGGACCTGTAAGCTCAATCGTTTCATCTTTGTATCTGTTCTTATGTGTCCAGAAAATCTGGCTTTGATATCTCGTGTCCTACTTGGTGTTGCAATTTGTGTGGCCAGCAGTGTAGAATGCATAATAAATGTTAGCAATTCTGGTAATATTAGTCAACGATAACATGTACACTGAAGTGCCAGAGAAATTGGTACACCAGTCTAATAAAATACGACGGGGCATGGACTCTACTAGCTTCTGAAAATATGCTGTAGGCAAACCACACGATACTTCCTGCAGGGCGTTCCACAATTCGTTTGTATTCCGAGGTCTGGCATTCCTGTGTTCGATAGCGCGCTTCATGGCATCCCAAATGTGTTCTATCACGTTAAGATCTGGGGACTTGGGTTGGAATAGCAAAACCCCAAATTCAGATGAATGCTCTTCTCCCAATAATGTGTCGCCATGACACTTGTGTGGAGGTGCATTGTGGTGTTGGAACAGGCCTAATCCATCAGCATGAATGCAGGACATGAACGTGTGTACCTCGCCAGAAAAGATGCGCATACAGCATTATCCGGTTACAGACGTTTGTAGACGTACCAGTGGTCCCAGTTAAATCCAGCCAAACACACACCATACCATTACGGACCCCCACCAGTCGGTAGAGTTTCCTGTTGCCATCCGGGATCCATGGCTTCATGGGGTTTGCGCCACACAAGAATCATTCCATCTGCCAGATGCAGTTGGAAACGCGACTCGTCATACCAGGCTACTTGTTTCCAGTCATCAAGTGCCCAGTGGCGGTGCTGCCGTGCCCAAGCGAGGCGCATAGCTCTGTGTCGTGCACCCATAAAGGGACTCGAGTTGGGCGTTGGCTCCTAAAGCCCGTATCGTGCAGGGTACGTTGCACAATCTGGAGCTTGATGCTTGTTGTGGTTCCAGCATGGACCTACGATGATACCAGCGAGAGTATTGCACGCCTTTCGCGTGAAACGATTTTTGACAGCCGATGATGGTCACGTTCACCCAATGTCTTTTTACGGCCACTCTGGTTTCGCAGTTTGTAGGATTTGCCGGAATTATTGTATTCACGGTACACCCTGGTAATGGTCGTCCAAAAATCCGAACTTCGTTTCTACCTCCGAAATACTATGGCCCACCTCACGAGCGCCAACTGTGGCAACGCGTTGAAAATCGCTAAAAATCGTTATTAATTGTCATTCTCATGCCGAAAACAGCCCCGACAGCTGGCAAGGATGTCTATCGCTTTATAAACGCACTGGCGGACGCAACCGAGTACGCGCATAGGTGACGTTGCTATGTATCTTGCATAAGCTCGTCTGTACAAGTTTTTCTGGCACTTCAGCGTATCTTTGTGTATTAATCGAATTATATGCAAAACGTTTGCAAGGGATTGAGTGTATCGAAACTCCAAAAAACGAAAGTAAGGATATTTTAACACGAAATCTTCAATCTTTTTGTATTAATATTTATAATTTTTTACGGAAATTATTTTCTTTCAATTAATTGAAGTTAAAATAAAATATAACAGTTTGCCCCAGTGGAGGTGAGTAGTGGCAATGATGATTATCCGAACCTTTAGCATTGCATTTTAAATATATTATTTCTCCTTGTGATTTCCCTTTTGGTCGCTTTGGTATCGTACTTAAATCTTCAATTCCAGACAGATATATAAGGTTTCCATTAGGTTGTTGGTAAGAAATTATCTGTACGTATAAATTACCATCATTGATGTGATTACCGCCGCGGTGGCGCAGTGCCTTATGATCATTCGTGCATGAAGGAATACGGGTTCTAATCCCGCTTGAGGCATGGATGTTGTGTTTTTCTTACGGACTGGCTCTCTCTCCTCCTTGGAACCAGTGACCCTAAATTAAGGACCGGCGATAGCCAATTGAGTTGCTCGTGGTGGTCATTAAACCTTCAATAAAAAAATGATGTGATTGCAGAAATGAAGAAAATCTCCCATTGGCAATGATTCAGTTTCAGTTGTACATATCGAGACCCCACATCTAGCTCGGGAAGGGAAAACAAGAGCGTTTTATTTAAGCACTATTTCTTATCGTATGTTTGTACGAATCCTTAGAGCTCGGCTATTTCGTCCTCCCGCCATAAGGTGGAGAAATTGGTCTTCACATATGTTCTTATGCTACTAGGATACTAGTTGCTCGCGTCGATGCATCTGACTTTCCTCTTCCAACTAACGCTGTATTTAGCATTACTGATTTTGCATTTTGTTTAACTCGAGAGACGCTGTCGTGGAAGGAAAGTCCGCCTTCTGAATTAAACACATCGGCCTAGCTCAAATTCCGTCAGCTCTACGTACTGGTAACGTCTGCTGCGACGGAGCGTATTCAGTTACTTTCCCTACACTACTCTCCTTACATTTCTCCTGAAATCTGCTAAGGTACCTGGCTCTGTGCATCTTGCCGTTACAATTCTTGCAAGACAGCTAAGAGAGAGTTGTTGTGTCTTCACTGCGGATGTAATCATTGGCGCACCATCACGTGACCTGCGCAACGCGTGTTTCAGTGTGTAGGTCACGTGATGATGTACGAGAAAAAAAGACAGTTTTTATTCTTTGTGTTGCATTTTCAACAAACTAGTATTTATTTACACGAGTCGCATTGTGAATGAAATCTTTTTTCCTGATACATTCGAATAACTGTTAAAGAAAACAAAATGTCTGCACATTATATATATTTATCAATTTAAAACACAATGTCAAACCTAATTTAGTAAGACATTAAAATATGTAGATCTGCTGCAAATCTTATAGATGAGAAATATGCATTTGCTTAGAAACAAAGAGATTATATAACTAGTAAAAATTTTATTCCTTAACCGTCAGCTGTGTACTTCCCAAAAATTCAGGCTCGGTCGAAGAAACGGAGTTAATGCAATATCTCTGTTCAATGCGCAAGATATTCGTACCGACCATACACAACATATACATACCAACCTCTCGTTCTAAAGTTACTTTACTTTTAGTTAGAAAATTTCCTTTTTTTCCAAACTCAGTTCCTGTCATGCAACGTATTTCCACTGTACAGTTAAAATATACTGTTTCTGCTGATCCCAGTGAAGAGAGTCATCCAAATAATCGATTTTCATAAACTAAATATTTGCTCAGTAGGCAATTTAGAGGTAATTCGTTATATTTAGAAAAACCAGAAGAAACGGCTGTTCGTACAAGCGAAACTCTGTTTTTACTACCATAAACTGATCCAAAACCTGGGCGATTACATTCTTTCTGTTTATAATCATCCCCACCTATGTTCAGATCTAACTTGCAAAAATATTACCTGCAGATGCGTGTGCTTAAGTATATGTGATAAGTAACATGATACATTCCAATAATTTAAAACTTTTTGGCTTGCTTAATTCTTAATTGACCAGTGATTTCAAATGATTTTTAATTTTCAAGTGATTAATCTTTTCTGGAGGGAGTTATTATTGCCATATAAGCCCAGCCAAAGGCGAGTTAAGACATATATGAAGCACAACCAATTCCATGATCCTTGATTTGGAGAATCGTATATATTAAATTTATTTCACAAGTATTATACTGAACATAAATATTGTGCAGCAGATGAAAGCTTTTAAGGAACATCCCAAATGCCCGTATCTTAAAAATGTACCATTTGATCACATACGTGACACAACGAATTAAACTACAATCGGGGAAAAACAAGAATGCATAAATTAATATGAAATAAAAATTAGCATTTAAGTTTGCAATTCTAAATAAATTTGTGAAACTCATTAACGGAATTCGATCAGCGTTTAAAAAATGTATTTATGGAAAATTGTTCCTATGAGCGCTGTTTGTACCTGTTTTTGCTTAAAAACTGCTAAATATTTTGAATCTGAAAACACTGCCAGACTGACGAAATGTCGCACCATGAGGGAATTCTCGAAAATAGACAAATTTGCCAACGCAGATATCCAAGCAGATTGTGAAAAAATTATTTAATTGTCACATACATACTACGCTCCATTGGGCTAATAGATTAGATGTTCAACTTAATTCTCGGCCACAAGTACGTCACGTTGGGAGCGAATTATAACAAATCGAATACGTACCTAATGAGAGAAATAATCCACGTCGTGCATGATACATTTACGCCGTCGGTCAGGGAGCAGCCGAATGCCACTGCAGGAAAAAGAGGGCTGTTTCGAATTGGTAAAGTCATCAATACTTGTGTGGACCTCTTCGACAGAAGTGAAGTGCGTATCACTCAGATGATGTTGCAGGGAGCAAAAGAGGCTTTAATCCGACGGGACGAAATCTGGAGAATACGTCGTGTGTGACATAATCTCTCATCCCAGGTCGGTGATCGTTTTTAAAGTCGTTTTCGCGGTGTGAGGAGGCGGGTAGTCCCGAAGCAATAGGACCGACCTTCTCCCCTTGCCTGCGTATGGCCTTTTCGTCTCCATTGCGTTACTCTCACGAATGAGGTGCTGACAATGACGCTCAACATTGAACGTTTCACCAGGTTTGAGCAACTCATAGTGTACGACACCGCGCTGATCGCAACATATGCACGGCAACAACTGCCTGACATGGATACTCGTTTTGGCGGTACTGGTGATAGGCTGACTTGGATAAACCCACGATTTTCACCGCTTAGGATTATCGTATAGGATTCACTTCTCATTACAGGCCAAAATCTTATGGAGGAAATACTTCTTCTTGAATCTGGAGAACGAGGGCACAGCATCACGTAGCGCCCAGACTTGTTCGCAGTTGTGTGTTGGTGAGGCATCCAACGTCCCTACTTGTGAATCCGTCCAAGCTTATGAGGGCGCTTTGCAATGGCTTGCCCTGTTACTCCGAGTTTCTGGCGAGCTCTGACTGTGTGCCACAGGGATCCGCGCCCAACAGTTGTTCCAGTTCCTCATCAAATATCTGTGGCTGTCCCTGACGTTCTGCATCACGGAGATCGAAAGTTCCGTGCTTAAACCGCTGGAACTACTTCCTACACGTACTGTAGGACACAGCAGCCTCATCCAAAGCAGCACAGACCGTTTGCTGGGTTTCCGCGGTACTTTTTCCCAGATGAAACGCGAACAGGAGGCAGTGCCACAAATGTTGATTCTCGAACGACATCATTGCTTTCACCGTCAACTTTCGTTCCTTCTATCACTACAGCTGTGAGCGGTTACGGTTGTCTGGAAAGCTGGTGGATGGCGCTGCAATCAGCCATTCTCGCACACAGCTATTTGTATTTGCCGACGTTCTATGATCGCTTGTGGTTAGGGGCGAGAATTAAGTTGCACACCTAATACATTAAAGGGCGCGAGTGATCTAAGTACATTAAACGAGGCTCATCCATTTGAACTGCTCTTTATTTATTTATTTATTTTTTCGATATGCGGAGTTATCTTAACAGATACCTAACATTTCACGGAAACTTTGAAACTTGAAAAAAAAATGAAGAAAAGAAAAAAAAATGCCATATTTTTGCTGGTAAAATTCTCTAAAATGTACTTCGGAGATCTCATGACGGAATCACTTATGTCTGCTTATAATATGGTAGTGCGGCAACAATTTTGGTACTGGGGCCGCTACTGGCCAAATGGTCAGCTTTTGTGACTGCTACGGAATGGTCTCAGGTTTGATCCAAGCAGGTACGAACTGTCGAACTATTAAATATTCGCCATGCGTCGAATGGGTACATAAATCCTTCGGATCCCGAGTACCGCCCCTACCTTTACAAATAAGGGCGGCATACTCCTCTTTTCTACATCACTTTCTTATCGGGCACCCTAGCCCAAATCTCCTATCTTCCCCTTTCTAAGTGTTGTTTAAGACCTTGGGTCAGACACTCCATTCCCAAAATCCTCTACATATGATCTGATCTGATCTGAATTTTGATATTGATCGAGCTAACCAATTTCGTGTTCATGTATTTATGTCGTTTAAAGGATATTGTTAAACACTGACTCCGGTTCGGCACTCACATTGTTCAAATTTATCGTCGTTAACATATGCTCTTGATAGCAAAACGTATTTTCTAAAGTTTAAAAGAAAATGATTTACTTTTCCGGGAAACGAAAGCGGAAACAATCGATTGTAATGAAATACTACTTGCTGCCAACTATGTAACATGTTTTCAATACACGGATGTCGTGGTAGTGGAAGCCTGAGAACATGCTTTTTCGATATACAGCTCTGTATTTTAATACATATTTTTGGCATTTTCTTAAAGCCAATCCCACACTGATGAATACATAGAATAATGCGGATTAAATAGATTTGCACAGCAAACTCGAAACAAGTATATTTAGAATACACCGAAGTGACAAAACATTATGATCAACGAGCGTTTTTATCAAACCAAAGCCAATGCAGGTTAAAGACTGAGGGTGTAAATAACTCAAACAGTATAAATAACAGCTGATGCTCAGCTCTCTTCATCAGCGGCCGCGTGTGGCCTAGTTGTCAGCGTTCGTGACTGCCACGGAGAAGAACTCAGGTTCGATCCAAGAAGGTACGAAAGCTTAAACCACTAAATATCCGCCGTGCGTCTGATGGGCACGTTAAGCCGTTGACCCTAGGTACTTCCCCCCTGGAATAAATAAGGCGTTTTCCCCTCTTTCTACCTCGCCTCCGTGTCACTTTCCTAACGGACACTCTAGCCCAAATCTTCTACAGCTTCCTATTTCTAAGGGTTGTTTAAGACCTGGAGTCAGACACTTTCTTCTTAGATCTGATCTGATCGCTCTTAATCAGTGCTGTTCTTGTTCTTCAGATGGAAAATGCAGCGGACTTAGGGGAGTTTATCAATGGCCAGACGATTAGGACCGAGCATTTCCGAGAACACTTGGTTCGGGGCGTACTTACGGTCAACCGTATGTAGTAACTTTTAAATGGAGGAAGTGAAAACCACTTATCGAAGATAGTCGATGAACCGGTGATCGGTGTGGCCTGACGTCGGCTTATTCATGCTAGAAGTAAGAGAAAAATATTCGTATGTTTCGAGCTAACAGAAAGAATATTGTGGGCAAACCCGTGGCATTTGAATGCTAGTGACGGGAGAAATGTACCACTAAATAAAATTCGTTGAACTCTGCCGAATATGATTATGCGTATCCGTTACAGCTCCGTCTGCGAATGCTAACCACGGTTCCCTTTGAAAACGCCTAGAACGGGAATGCGAGTATCACAACTGGACCTTGAATTACTGAATATAATTCTTCTGGTTAGGTGAATGTCGTTTCCTGTTACACCAAGTGGATGATTGCGTACGTGTGCATTGTTCATCTGGAAAAGTGTTGGCAGCTGGATACAGACTGGGACGAGAAAAAGTTGGTGGAAGGAAGGTAAATCTTTCGGCATTGTCCTGATAGGGAACACTGAGTCCTGTTATTAATGTGCAGGAATCCATTACGTCTACTACCTAACTATACATTACTGTAGAGCAGATATATTTTTAATGGCAACGGTATTTATCTCTAATAGTACCTCATCTCAGAAGGGAAATGCGCCATACAAAACTACTGAGATTGTTGTAGAATGGTTGGTTCGCAAAACTTATGGTTGACTAGCAGGTATTATCTTGGCTTGCAAACTCCACAAAGATCAATCTAATCGAGCATTTGTGATTTGTGTTAGAACAGGAAATCTCTGCTGCATCGGCTAAACCTCCTAATTTACAAGAGTTAATTATTTTAGTGGTAACGTGTTGATACCAAATAACATAAGACACTTCGAAAAATCTTATAACGTCAATGTCTGACCCGCGATAAGGGCTGTTTGGCGACACGTACAGGGCAATCATCATATTAGGCAGTTGGTCATAATGTTTCGGAACTTCGGTTTATTATCAGGAACATAAGTCATAATTTATTTGAAAACAGACAATAAAAAATCATTCGCTTACTTTTTTGGTAAGATAGGTATTAGAATATTAATTTAATTTCCGTAATTATTTGCTACACTAAATAGGCCATGATACATATTTACCTGCGTTTCTGTATGCGCTCAAAAGATTAATGACACACAGATAATACACAGTCGAGTCACATTATTGTGACCATCTCCTACTAACTTTAAAATTATTTTAAAATAACTACTGCCATCTTGAAAACTATCATTGCAAACTTGAAAAATGTATTTTTAAACGTGTCACATGGTGGCAGCAATATCTTTTAAAATACACAGAAGTTTGTAACATTTGAATGCCTGTGTAGATAGGGCTCGTCAAGTTAACTAACTGCCGTTTCTGGTGTGATTCTCGTGCGTGTCCTTTTTGTTGGCCGAATGTAAATTTTTTGTAAACACCTTTTTTCAGGTGCTGTAAGATGTAGATTTGGAAGAAATATTTCTGTGAAATTGATTGGGATGAGGCTACGTGAATGACAGGAATTGTCACCAAATTCAAGATGTTCAAAATGTCGCCCAACGATTTTTACAACGGATGCGCCTCATCGCTTTGGACAATTCATGGGTTTTAAGAGGCACGTTTCAGGGAAGGTTGAGCAGTGTTCTCGTACACTTGGGAGTTGGATACATAACGATCGTATTCGCCACGATACAATGATTATTTTGGTATATTGTTTTTGCCGAAGGATTTTCCTACGAAGAGATAATCGAGGAATCGAAACAAGCTGATGACACCACGCCCAATGAGTCAGTTAGCGCCTGAAATCAGTATTGCAGAGAGGTAGTCTTAGAGTTCATAACAGTCTTCTACTGTGACGAACGAAGGATTGGTACTGAAGGATTTATTATACAATTATTTCCTGGTACGTAATGAATTGATGTTGAACTGGCGTAATCAAATAATCTGTTTTGCCAAATAATCGTTTCAATCATAATAAATGTTTCGGCCCAGGGACACATTTTCAACATCCATAAAGTTTATTTTAAAAGCAAGCCCAAATAGTTGCGGACAAAATTATTTTCAAATTTGACGTACATCATCTTTCACATCGGCCGACAAATGGTAGCACGTCAGCGCTGACTCGTCAGCCGTTAGAGCCATCTAGGATATTAAAAAACAACGAAATCATCTCCACCACAAATAATGTTTTCAGTTTGTCCTTTTCCCAAAATTATACCATTGTAAAAATTTGAACATGAAGTGTGTTAAATGTAATATTCTTATTCAGGAAAAAAATGTAATCCTTTTTTTACAAAACAAATTGCCTATAGTTTCGGTTTACGATTAAAATGAGGTTTCAACATTCAATCAATAACATTGCTAATGCAAGGAATTTTGCCAATTCCTATTTTATGACAGCAACTTGCTTTGCAATAACCTCGAAATGAAGCGTTGCCTTCACCATCTTGAATTCCCCAGATAAGGGGGTTAGGAAGCATGTTCAAAGGCGTGTGCTTTTAAAATATCAAAGATGTATTTCGCTTTTGTGTCGAGTAAAACAAGTCTGGATACATTTCGTATTTACTGTTTTTTATAAGTTTTGCAAAATTATTTTAGTTTGACGTGTCTTTTATTTTCTAAATGTAACTGAACGCCTCGAAACTCTTGTATCATGCAGCTTATTGTGCAACAGGAAGACAAAGATAAAAATAATGTTCACCTTACATTTACTGTACGCATCACATTTTCGAAATTTTTGAAATCGAATCCAAGTACAAAATTTTTTCACGTTCATTTCAAATGATAATTTCTTTTTTAAATCCAAATGGAGATACATTTTGCAAAATGATTATACGCCATTATACCTGTTGGTTAATTAAGAGAATTTTAAAGTTAGTTCTTAATTAGTTAAAGAGGCTCTGTTATTTATTGAACTTACTAATATTGTTCCGAATTGTTGCCTGCCAATGGGCTAGGAATATGAAGAATTTTGCCGATATGTGTTGTTTGCTTTATTTTTGCTTTCAGTCAAAAACTAAGAAAATGAATTATTTATATTACATAAACCTAAGAACTGTATGTACAATTTAAACAATTGTATTATGAAGAAAGGCTGGCTGCTAAGTATATGGTGCAGTCTGCAGGTAATCTAGCAGAGGCGCTGTAAGATTGGATTCAGAATATAGTGCATTATATTTTACTATGCCGAAATGTCTTCTGCTAATGCTTTTCACAATTTCGTACTCAGAGTGGAACTTTTAATCAATACGGTCGTGGTACATTTCGAAAGGAAATCGCGCTACTGAAGATTGCACAATCGATTACAAGCGTTTTACTGCAATAGAAGAAATACCTTCCTCAAAACAAATATTATTCTCGTTAACATCACAAACTGACATTTAGGACTTAACAAGGGACATAGGTCCTGGATTATGATTCAACTGTGAGATTGAAAGCGATAGCTGAGATTGAATATATTTTCCGAGAACACTGACTCAGGTCCGGTGTTCTCGTAAAAGATATTACCCTTTGATTTCGTGAAAAGGAAATCAAAAACTTTTTTCCTACGTTTGAGAAAAACAGTTCCATGAACTATTGCAGATGATAAAAGCAGCGATATACCAGAGTTAACAGGTTACGTTATGATAATCTTGTGCTTGCCATGAATGTAGAAAAAATATCCCAACGTGTGCAAATGTCATAGGGTTTGTTAATTTCATACAGTACGAAGGCCAGCAAAAGACCTATAAAAAGTGTTTATCAATTGATTCTCATATACCAAAATGCCCTTCATCCTATTTCCGGAATTGCGTGATGTCTGGTCTTCTCAGTTTAATTTTCCAACTGGATTGCCAAACGTGTGCCTCAGAACTACACCAAACATTTAATTTTAACTAATATATGAATTATGCTAAAGCAGCTAATAGGGAGGTCTCTTTTATACCACACGTACACTGGATTTGGTGTTTTCCCCAAATACATTGTAGAAACAAAAACTGTAAATACTCCTGATAGTTTGGAATTCACTCTGTTAAGAAACAAAATTCAGTTTTGAAAATAAGTCAAAACTCGAATACTTGAGCGAACATAGTGGTTGGTCCTTAAGCCAAATTTTATGTGATAAACTAATCTCCGTAAAAGTTTCCTCTCTTGACCCAAAGGACGCTAAAAAAGAAACTATAGATACACTTTTTTGAAGGTAAACAATAATAATAACTTTTTTCACCACACATTTTGTTTCGTGTACGAAAGCCGGTGTTTCTTACAGAGCTTTACCAGCTGAATCTAAACCTGCAACCCTTTTTGCTCTATCATTCAACATTTCTGAAAAAAAACCAATGGTTACAGTATTTACAATATTGCCCAATCGTCGACGGATGCTCTCAAAACAGAAGTTCCCGTGCTGGACTCTGTTCAGTGCTGTTATCGCAGCACAGCTTCGGTCATTGTGCTGTAAGATCAACACACTCCATTCACACACCACATCAGTCAAAATCACTTGTTTGTAAGAGAGAGATATACCAAAGTGCGTTCACTCTCTCTTCCTTTTTTGTTCTGAGGTTGCACCGAAGAGAAACAGGAAGCCGCTCACACGAGTGATAAAACAAGCCTATGAATATTATTTCACATGTAAAGTTGGTAACCAAGACAAAATGTTAGCATCACGTTCTTGTAGTGTAAATTGCGTTGTGAATCTCTGAGCACGGTTAAAAGGACAAGGGCGTAATGTGTCATTTGCCGTACCAGCTGTATGGATGGAACAGAAAATAACACGACAGATCATTTTTGTTTAACGACATTAGCCGGGCTTCTTGAAACTTTTTTTCTGTTGTTCATCCTAACGTGCCTTCAATCATAAGACCTGTACCGCATTCAGAGGAACTGCCAGTGTCACATTTGATGCCGATGCACGATCGCGAGGAAAGCCAGCAATGTTTTTCAGATATTTCTCAGTTTTTTTTTTGGTATTTTTTAATATTTTCTGATATAGTTTCGTTTTGATATTCATTCTTCACTTAGGCCATAAGCGGAATGAGATGTATTGTACATTCAAGTGAAAAGAAAATGATAAATGATACGGGAGGGGAAGAACAGGATATTCTTAATCATGCCTTTTTGTCAACATATTGATGATACATATTTATTTTCATGTTTAAAATTAAAATTCATGTCACTCGAATCAATTTACCAGATAATTATCTTATTTTATAACCGTATGTTTTTCACCTTTTCAAAACTACCCCTTACCACTATAATTACCCATTGCCATTATTCGGGAAACCCCTGGAGCCATCCGTTCAGGCAATAATTTTTAGAATTATTTGTAAATATGTTGAACGAAACTGTTCGATAAAGCAAAACACTTTTTAGAGAGGTACTGTGATGAGAAAACAATGAATTCAAAAATTATGATGTTGACAAAACTGACTAGGCTTCGGAAATGCTGCAAATCGTCTGTGCAAAGTTTCAAACAGGATTTTCCTTATAGAATATATGGAGAAAAACGACATACTCTAAACATTTGATCATCACAAAAAAATATGGTTCAAAGGCAACATTTTTTTCTTGGCATTTTCAATCTTTTAACATTCTTATTGTGAAAAAATAAGTTTTTTTTCTTTGAGCTGGGTAAGAATTTGGTATCCCCGATATTTCTTCTTCGTATTTTGTATTTGGGACTTTTAAATGAGTTCTAAGAACATACGACAAATGGAAAAATGTTTGGTAAAAGCGAATTATACGAACTGCAGCAAAATCCGCTAAAAATGTTGTAGAGTGATTGCACAAAACATTCATCAAACAGAAAATCAGAGATACTTCTCTGTATAAGAACATAAGGCACTGAACATAGAAATAGGTGTACAGACACATATCGAATAGTAAAAATTTTGAAGCTGTTAAGTTTAAAAAAATATTAATTTTCTACAAATGTTTCTCTAATCTTATAATTGCCAAAACAGAAAAATGTTTCTTCGTCATTCCTGTTTTTCATTACTCTGCATCGGAAAGAAGAAAAAAACTCCTCAAAAAAAAAAAAATAAGGTCATGTTTTCTTTTCATGAGAAATGGTATAATTGAAATTAATTGAATTGCGTTCCTATACAAAAAGCTGAAAACATAAAATCCTTGGATAACCTCAATGGAAAACTTCCATCCAAATTATTGTTATTGAAATTGTTTTCTAACAACTTTCCCTAAACATTATTACACTTTAAAAAACCTTTTCGTGGAATTTCACTGGAATTTTCAACGAGGTATTGAAGAATGTGAGCATCACACAGTTTGATAACATTCCCAAGTAAATTATACTCTTTGCCGGAAAAAACGAAATACACCGAGACATTCGTACGACCAATGATTAAATATTTGCCCTCAGCAGTAAATTGGAACCGAGGAGGATATAATAAAAGCAAATGTTGCACACAGGGACAATTGTGACACAGGAATGCTGTTGCATTCACCTCTATGGATTGTGATGGTGCCTCGACGTCTGATCCGCGCACACGAGGAGAAGAGTTTTAACAAGTTTGGGTAAAAACATACTATCCGATTTTTACAGAACTGTCGGTCAAAGCGCCGAATCGGAGAGACGTGACACTCGGTTGAATGGCCGCCAATGTGTCGAAAAGGGCCGGGGTTCCCGGTACTCGCCTCTTCTCTCTTTACGGGCTTGGTCATCGTTCATGGGACGTCACGCTAAGGGACGGAGTAATGCACCGAGAAGGTTACAGAGCTTTGCGTCTCTGGGCATTCAGTCGTACTTAATGCCTGAAGAAACATCTTAATAAGGTCTACATTTCAGTTTTCTGCATATTATTTTGTGATATATTACTTTATTATAGTAGGTCTACCGAAATTTAAAAAAAAAAAAAACATGGAAAGAAAGAATTCAGATTTAGTTGTCGTGTACCACTCGAATAATCCAATAATAATGGACCGTGAATGATATATCGACACGAAAGATCTAGTAGATTTTAACATTTAAGTAACATATTTTAATGTAATAAGCCTTTAATGTGATCTTGTTAGATCAGATTTCAAATCGTGTTGTGGCAGGCAGTGACAAGTATTATTGGATTATTTTTGAAGGACAGAAATTTGCGTCTGTTTCAACTTTCTCAGGAATTGTGCTTTCTCTGTTCTGTCTGAGTATAAACGGTCATACCAAAAAGCTCGGTTAATACAGTTTTAAGCAGACGCAGAGAATAACTAACACGCAAATTATTAGTACGTAGACATAGTGTTATATTGTAATTTGCATGTGTAAAAGAAAACCCAGCGAAAAAATTAATAAAATAGCCTTTAAAATTACGATTTTAGACCCTGATTTTTTCTGGTCAAATAATGTTGCTTTCATCCAAAAAACAATAAATCTGAAGGGGCAAAGTGTTCCACAATCAATACATTCAGAATGTGTTTGAAAAAGTAATTCACTAAAGAAAAGTTATAATAATGCTGCACAAAGTCAATATGACAGTACACCCAGAAATAAATAAGAAAAAGAAAAATGACACCCAATTTGTCGGGGGCAATAAGCACGTCTTTTGAATACGTTTTGAAGCAAATTAAATTTATCAAAGCTATTCAAAGTCAATGGAACCGGTATGGAAAACAATAATATCTGACGGAAGAAAGATGTTTTTCAATAGGGTCTTTAATCCCTCAGATATTGCTCTAAACGGAATCGTTAGCTTACGCCCTGTGGTCGCAGACTTGTGCTCTAAGGTAAACATGACTTTATATGAGAAACATTTTGCACCGGAAAGGCTCTCCAACACAGAAATAAATTTTCAAATTGGACTCTCAGAAACAGAGATTCCGACAACAATAAGATGTAACTTTACGTCCCCTGGCGGGAAAACGATGCATTATTTTAGGAAGAAATTATTCTCAAAAGGTTTTTAAATGAGCGGTATCGGTACAAGAAAAAAAAATAGTAGAGATTTCAGGAGCCGAGATTTTGCTACAATTACATCTGAATCAGAAATTAACGCTTATGCCCCCTGGTGGCCAAAACATTCTTTACCAAACATTAGAAATTATGTGAAAATATTTTCCATCAGGCCTTGTATTCGATACAAGAAGATTTTTTCAATTCGGAAAGAACGCAGAAATCGCAATTTACCTTTGTGCCCCTAGCCAATAATCTATGATTTACTTGAAAATTATGAATTTATACGAAAAACATTTCGCATCGGAAACACTATCCAACAAAGAAGGAATTTTTAAAATCGGTCCCCTTGAAGTAGATATATTGGCAAAAATAAGATACACGTCTACGCCCCCTGGCGTAGAAACCATACATTATTTCAAGACGAAAGTGTTCCTAAAAGTTTTGTCGACATGAGTAGCATCGGTCAACAAACGACTTTTTTTGAAACCGAGATTTTAGAAGCTCATATTTTGCTGGAAGTACATCACAAGCGGAAATTAAATCTTACGCCACCTAGTGGCCAAACCATTCTTTACAAAAATTTGAAATTATGTGCAAAGGATTTCTCATCAGGAGCTGTATCCGGTGCAGAAAGACTTTTTCAAATCGGAGATTTAGAAGCAGAGATATACGGGGGAAGCAATTTAACTTTACGCCCCCTAGCGTAAAGTATGAATTACTAGAAAATTTTGAAATTATATGAAAAACATGTCATACTGGAAACACTATCCAACAAAGAAGGAATTTTTCAAATCGATCCCTTAGAAGTAGAGATATTGACAAAAATAAGTATATGCGTCTACGCCCCCTGGCGTAGAAACCATGCATTATTTTAAGAAGAAAATGTTCCTAAAAGGTTTGTTGACAGAAGTAGTATCGGTCAACAAACGACTTTTTTCAATCGAGAATTTAGATGCTCATATTTTGCTGCAAATACATCAGAAGCGGAAATTAAGATTTACGCCCCCTGGTGGACAAATAATTTTTTTACAAAAATTAGAAATTATGTGCAAACGATTTCCCATCAGGAGCTGTATCTGGTGCAGAAAGAAGTTTTGAAATCAGAGATTTAGAAGTCGAGATATAGGAAGGAAGCAATTTACCTTTACGCCCCCTTGCGAAAAGTCTATGAATTACTTGAAAATTTTGAAATTATATGCAAAACATGTCACACTGAAAACACTATCCAACAAAGAAGACAATTTTTAAATCGGACACCTAGAAGTAGAGATATTGACGAAAATAAGATATACATCTACGTCACCTGGCGGGGAAACTGTGGAATAGTTTAAGAAGAAAATATTCCAAAAAAGTTTATCTATATGAGTGGCATCAGTCCACGAAATAAAACTTTCAATCGATATTTTAGAAGCTCAGAGTTTATGGTAAATATTTCAGGAGCGAAATTTAACGCTTACGCCACCTGGTGTCTAAAGTACTCTTTATCAAAAATTTGAAATTATATACAAAAGATTTTCCCTTAAGAGGTGTATCCGCTGAAGAAAATTTTTTTCAAATCAGAGTTTTAGAAGAAGAATTATCGGGGGAAATGTAATTTACTTTTACGCCCCTTAACGGAAAACCTATGCGTAATTTGAAAACGGAATTACACTGCTGGCCACCCAAAATCCAACACCAAGAAGGAAGCATCCGATTGGCCTAAAATTCGTAGTATGCGTCACCCACGATAGGACATGCAAACGATTGCATTGTAGGCCATATGCAAATCATGTTCGCCCGGCACGCCACCGAGAAGCACTATAAGAAGTTTGCACAGAAGGCTGAGTGTAAGTAGTGGAAGTGTCTTGCGCTGCCAATCCTGTGCGTGGGAAGCTTCCTGATGCCTCGTCGCAGAATACGGCAGTCATTCCAGCACGCTTCGGAGTTCGACAGAGGGCGAATAGTGGCTGATCGCAACGGAGGTTTATCGTGCCGAGATATCGGCGCCCGTGTTGGACGATATCCAGCCACAGTGAGGCGAGTATGGATTCGGTGTGTGCAGGACGGACGGATGGACCGACGTGAGCGATTGCCGCAACCGCGGCTCACCAATGAACGAGAGGACCGACATGTTGTACGGCGGGCACTAACGGCTCGCACCGCCACATCACGAACGATAGTACAGGAATTAGGGTGTGCTGCGCAACAACTTGTGTCAGCCCGTACGGTTCGACCTCGTCTGCAGGAGCGGGGACTTGTTGCACGACGCCCATTGCTTCGATTACCATTGACGTTACAACACCGGCGAATGCGGGGGCAGTGGGCAGTTGAACGCCACACCTGGACTACGGAATGGTACGACAATATCTTCTCCGACGAATCCCTCTTCTGCCTGCAACACCACGATGGTCGGATCCGCGTGTGGCGGCACCACGGCGAGAGACTGTATGACGCCAGCATTATGAATCGCCATACCGGTCCATCACCTGGCGTTATGATTTAGGGCGCAATTGGATATGACACTCGCACCCCTCTGGTACGCATCGCCGGTACACTCAATAGCCACCGCTACATCTCCGACGTTTTGGAGCCTGTAGTCCTCTCTCACCTGCCGGACCTGACAGCGGCCACGTTTCAACAGGACAATGCGCGCCCGCACGTGGCACGCATTGTGCAACAATTCTTCACGGCCCACCAGGTGTCACTGCTGCCGTGGCCCGCCTGTTCTGCAGTATGTCGCCCATCGAACACGTCTGGTCGCTGATCGGCAACCGAATGGCCCGGCAAGCACCACCCGCGGCTACGCCTGATGAACTGTGGCAAAGTGGGGAAGCAGCCTGGACCGACATACCCCAAGCCCACATCCAAATCCGCTTTCGTTCGATGCCGCGGCGTGTAGCGGCCGTTATTGCAAGCCATGAGGGCCACACAAACTATTGATGTCTTCGTGTTCCGCAAGCCGCACGGGCTTGTAAGCTCAATCGTTTCCTCTTTGTATCTGTTGTTATGTGTCCAGTAAATCTGGCTTTGCTATCTCGTGTCCTTCTTTGTGTTGCATTTTGGGTGGCCAGCAGTGGATATCTAAAAAAAATTTAACATAAATAGAATCAAAAAATAAAATGAAATTTTCAATCGGATGTTTAAAAGCAAATATGTGGAATAAAACGTATTTTTGAATTCCACATGATCTGCCTTTACGCCATCTAGCTGCGAAATTGTACATCGTAAAAAAACGAAATAAAGGATCGTCATTCGCACATTTTAAGCTTTCCAATGCAAAAATAATTTTTGAAACCGGAGTAATAGTTGCAGAGATATCGTGGATACAGGCGGACGGAAGAACGGGTAACATAAGCACGATGTTTTTCTGCAAAACAAGTGCTAAAAATGGGAGACGCATGTGTCAGAAGTGTGATGAAGTAAACATACTTACACTTAGATACTTTCGAAGTGTTCTTCCTCTACCTGAATGTACCGATCCCACATAACTATCCAGTTACGGAAGATGTGTGCGTGTGAATCCTATCCTCAACATGTGGTTTCGGATTCCCATCTTAGCGTTGTTCAGTTCAGTATTTGATACAAAGTCAAGACCCCGATTTTGTTTTTTCGCTTGAGGGATAAGTGGAAGTCACACGACCCAAGTCAGGTGAATACGGAGGATGCGCTCTCACGTCGTTACTGGCAATTCCATAGGCGACAAGTGATAACACGATTTTTCTTGTGTTCATTCATGAGTAAGCAGATAATCAGTTTTGCAGCGACTTTTCAGTACTCCAATCGTTTTCTTACGATATCATCAGTGGAAGAAACGGACATCTGCAGCACATTAGGAACCTCCTGAATGGTAATTCGCTGGTCTTCGCGCAGGAATAAATTAATTGTATTGAATTACTTTAGCCACTCGCAAAGTCTTGCCTGGGACACTGAAACTTTTTATAGGCTATTTCAATCATACTGTGAGTTTCTGCGGCGGTTTTATTCAGACGTACTCAAACATTTGTAGTTGCTCTTTGCCCCAGCTTTGAACCCATACTGGGTTACAGAAACAGGTCTTATCTCTAGGCCAACTTCTACAAGAATGAACTAGCAGATAGCTGTAACGAACCTTCGTCACGTGACTAACCTTGTAGGGGTTCCGAGTTCCGAAACAGGCAGTTGAATTTTTCTATCTGTGTTCGGTTTGGTGGTATGACGCCAGTCCCGTTATTTTTTGAAACACATACGTATACGGGTTGAAGTAAAAACAGACAGGAAGAGACGACGAAGACCACGGTGTGGGAGGAATGATTGAAATTCGAAAGAAAGCCAAGCAACATGGATAAAGATTTCAGAATATAGAGAGCTGTAAAACGTACGTTGGGAAATCATTTTCAGCAATGGAATCAGAATAGCATATCATTTTACCTGCTGATTTGTTGATAATGCTTATGTACACATAACGTTGATGATATTTGTGGCAGGCATTCGATTTTATCGTTGCAATTGCTGCCATTGGATATTTTTGTTCTTGCAAAGCTTATATCATTTCATCATTTTAAATAACCTTCGGGGAAAATTATTACCTTGCATATCTGTAGTTAGCTAGTATAATTGCAATTGATTATTTCTTTCCTTGTGTGTTTGTCAAAAAATATTTATTATTTGACTCCTCTCCAGTGTACTATTTTGTTGCTACAGAGTATTTACTCAGATAGTTGAAGTAAAATATTTTCAGTTTGCTGTTGGTAAAATAAATTATTTTTATTATTTCATGTGGTTATAAGTCAGCATGCATCATTAGTTTCTTCATTTCGCTTTTTACCATTCAATTGATCTCCTACGTGAATGCATCAGTGGCAGTCAATTTTGCAAGAAGCAAATATTCTACATACCCCGTGTGACGTCGTCTTTGCTGTGTGTTTTCATTTTGCCAATTTTGGTCTATCAGGCTGGTCTTTCGATTCGGTCTACTTTTGTCTGTTTGCATCTTGTAGTCGACTCGCTCACTTCCCTTGGGGCAACACAATAAGAAAGCGGGCATTTCGTGGATTTATGTAGATTTTGATTTGCAAAGGCTGCCTGGAAGCTTTTGAAACACATCAAAACAATTTACGTCTTTCATGCTCTGAATTTCATAGAGAGCACAGTATTTAATGACAGCGCATTCTTTATGCTACAGCTGAATTCCAGGGTCTTCTTTTGAATCCCAGAGAAATAAATAAAAAAAATATCAGAAAATAAATAAACTTGTTAAAAACAGACTTTCATATTCACTTCTCAATTGCCTTTAGATCCAGTTCTCAAATTCAGTTTTTCTTCTCTGTATGCCGGAGAAACACAGAATCAACTGTATTTCATGTCCACTGAATACCGGACAGTTGAGTGTATTCTGTAATTGGATTTTTAGAAATCCAGTTGGCCTCACAGAATTTATTCCTTTGGCAATTCTATAAGTGAAACTGTATTCCATAAATTTTCATGACCACGATGTGGCGATGATTCTCATTCTACAAAAAATTAAGGTGGGCTTGAGTAATAAGTAACACTTTGTGTTGTAAGCAATAATATTTCAATCTTACACTGCTGGACAATTGCTAAGGACGGATCATAAACGGGTATATAGCGCATAAAAAAGTAAGTGTGGTTGGATGCCAAGTGAAATAAAATAATGTCAGAATGCCAGGACATTACAAGAAAGACAATTTATTGTGCTCTGAAATCCAGAAGGCTTTGGAACGTGTTCAAGGGACAAACAGGCCGTTTTGTGCAGAATACGTAAAAATGAAAAAAAATGCAATTACCGTCAGCAGGTGTTCCGGCGTAAGATGTCAATACGGGATATCGCCACAATGGTGGGCGATGCAAGATTCCACACGTCGTGTCATGCTTTGCACAACATTATCAAGCAGCTGTTGGGGTAATTTATCCCATTCCTCTGTCAGTGCACGGATGAGGGTGTCCTTGTTTATTGGAGGGCATTGGCGACCAGCAAGACTCCTCCCCAAAGCACCCTACACATTTTCAATTGGATTCAGATCTGGAGAACGTGCTGGCCATACGAGGCGTTGAATATTCTTGCTCTCAAGACACTCCTGGACAGCGACTGTTCGACGACATGTTGCGTTGTCATCCATGAAAATGAATCTATCACGGACAGCTCCACGGAACATGCGAACAAGAGGTAGCAGAACATCATTAATGTATCGTTGGCCAGTCATAGTCCCAGGTGGAAGCACATAGAGCGACGTACGGCCATTGATCATGATGCCAGCCCATACCATGACACTACATGTCGGATATCGGTCCCTTTCCTGTATGTTTGCTGGACAATATGCAGTACCACTATCACGCCAGATCAGTTGTCGTCATCAATCAGACGATAGACTGTATCTACTCTCATCTGAGAAGAGGAAAGCAGACCAGTCGTTATCAGTCCAATTGCGATCTTGATGGCACCATTGCAAACGGGCGGTATGGTGACGTCCGGACAATGGGATGCACACAACAGGACGGCGGACGTATAGTCCTCTTTTCATGCAAAAGTCTGGCGACAGTTTTTCGAGAGATCCGCTTGCCAGTAGCAGCCATGAACTGATTTGCTATTCACTAGCTGTGCTGCGCCGGTGCCTTTTTGTTGATAGCACTATGTACCGATCTTCTGAAGGTGTCGTACAGCGAACACGACCTCCCTGGCAACATCTGTTATTTTGCGCCCTTCTTCAATCTTGCCAATAATACAACCACGCGTAAATTCATCTAGGTGATGTCGGGAAGACATACTGAAAATTGCAAGTTCGTCATTTGATTCTTTCCCTTTCAACTTTGCGTTTGAACTACAACGGTCAATACACGTCAAATCCTTTATATCTCTTATCAGCGCTATGACGTCACGAACAAGTTCGGCAATCCAAAATTTGCATACGCACAACACGTCTTGCTGTATCCCGCACTTATGCTAATTTCCACATTTTCCTGCCTTCCATTTTATGGTTGCTATCGTTGCTATTGTCATCCGTCCTTAGCAATTGTCCGGCAGTGTATAATCCCACTAAAACAATCAGACAAGAAAGAAGTACAAATCACCTTAAACACTACTTTGCAAATCGTACTATTTGTGCAATTTCCACTCCTACCACAAAACTGAAATGCAAATAAAATCTTGAAACGCTTTTGTAAAACAATAAAATTATGTTTTTTACAACACTCTCACGAAAATGAAATACAAATTATTCACCCTTTCTAATTTTATGTATTGATGTTTTCAGAAAAAGTACCACTGGGAGGCATGCGTTTTTTAACATGTATTGACGAAACGCATATTTCAGCTGAGATATTCGTGATAATTTCTCAATAGCGGAGCGACTTATGCACACAAAGAAAAAATGCTTAAAAGCCTACAGAAACATAGATTTATCTAAATGAATGTTTATGAAAATATTTTTTCCAAAAATATAGTAAGAATTGTTAAATTTAAAATTATATTATTTCACATTGAGAATTTCGCCGTATGTTTCATTCTTCAGTCCATATGAATATATTTGTTCAACCGCACGAATGAAAATCATGCTGTTTTAAACTTCTCCTGTGCTGTCGTTTAAATGTGATACTTCATTCAATGGATGTAAATTAACAAGTTTTTTAAAAATTGTGATCCTTTAGATTCGGCGATGAAAGTTCCAAAAAATGATTCTCGTATTATGTCATTTTATTTATATTTAGTAATAATTTGCACTCTTTCTCTTTTTTGTATCACAGTACTTCCCAATTAGAAACATTTTGAAATAAGTTGTTGAGAAAATATTTCCTGAATGAATATTATATATAAAATGCAAAGTGTTCTGGCTCATAACGTCATCCAAACAAAGAAGCAATTAATTCAAAAATTCATCATTATGTGAAACCATATCAAAACAAACGTAACTGGTGAAATTGCATTATTTTTCTTTTCCTATTCTTTATTTCTTGAATGATTAAAATGTTTTGCTAACAGCAGACCTAATGTTTACTATTATTGGTTTTGCTATTATAACTGTATTATCAAATCAATATTGTAAACATAGACATCAGTACAAGTTTTATTTACTCTGTCCCTCCCTGGAACCATCCATACACAGGTCGAGCCCGTGGCACCTTGTTCAAGTGTATTAGCGCAACGTTTACTTGAGTAAACATGATTGCTGAGTTTCATGTAACCCTGTAGAGCTTGCTATTAGGCGGAATAGGATTACGGTTTTCAGTGTCTGCTTAACTTCTGTTAATTGATAAAAAATATATATGACTGCCAACTTTTAACCAAACATGTATACTACAACATAACAAAACTTTGTTTTTCTTAAGCTGTTGAACTTTAAGTAAATTAGAGCTTTTTTCAACGGTTTTATTCTTTTCGTCAACTCCGGTACATAAGTATACAAATGCATTTTTGTAAAATTCCACAAACATATTTCTCACTACTCGATTCCCTATGCATTTTAACGCATTCTTCTGTAATGTAATTCTATTCTCTAAAAAAATCCCAAGAATGAATCATGTAACAGATTTTTGCAAGCGGATAACTGACTGCACGCTTTAAACAGAAATTATATCGTGGAATTATCAAATTTGTGCTCGAGTGCCACATAAGAAAGATACACAGAATTTAGGTAAAAAGTCAGCAGGAAGAGATTAACTTATTTGTTATGAAAAAGGCAATACCCAGGGAGCTGTATTAAAGTGCTCTCCGGGGCTCAGGTAAATTTAGCTATTAGGCCGTCGAACTGGAATCCGACTTCTATCCTAAGCATTGCAGCATGCTGTGGTATAATGGCGAGGCTATAGCAAGAAGGGTATTATACATTAAACGTAACGTATTGTTATTCATTACGAAATAACTCAAATCAATCAATATAGCAAGAAGGGGAGCGATGATCCTTCTTTCAATTCATGTTCTTGCTCATAATCTATAAACTCAAACCAGTCAGTATAAAAAGAAAGGGAACGAAGATCCTTATTTCACTTTACAGTATGGGCCAGAATAAAAGCCACCCTAAATATAGACCACACCCACTACTTTGAGATCTCTTTAAAAGAATTCCATTAATTAAGATCATCTAAACCGGAAAACCTATGGTAAAGACCGTGCTCACGTAAAAAGTAGCAACACAAAATAATTTCTTTCTCTAAATTCTATTGTCCACGGTAGAATTCATTAGAGAAGTACAAGGCTACATTGTTATTAATAATAACACAAATTATTCAATACGCTGGGAAAGAACTCGTGATGTAGTGTTGCACTTTGAAATATGCGTTGATTGTAGTGGTTTAATTTCTCTCCAGAACTTCAACGGCTACACTACGTAGAATTTGGACATTTTATGAAGATCGACATTTTTGAAGATATTTGTTTGTAATACCAACATTTTATAGTGCAATTTGGGACACGTTTGCTCATATCTTAGATCAGAATTCTACGTGCGGTTTTTGAAATTTAAAATTAATGGAACACTGCTATGTCATCCGATGAATAATTTCACATCAAGGAGGTTCGGCAATAATTTTAGGATAAAGCAACATTTCTCTCAGTAGGGATATTTCATTAAGCGATTGAATGAGAAAAAATTATTCATAGTATTACACTATGCTTTTAAGAAGTGCATTATAGCTAATTATTATGCAACGTAGAATCCATGAAAACATAAGAGAATGATTTGGATTTTAGTAGGTTTCAAAGGATTACAAGGCAGGTTTTGCAAATTCAGTAAGCCGCCCCGGTGGCGCAGTGGTCTAAGGCGTTGGCCTCTGATCATTCGTCCGAAGGGGTCCGGGTTCGAATCCCGGTGAGGCATGGATGTTGTGTTTGTCTTACGGCACTGGCTCTCTCCCTTCCCTGGAACCAGTGACCCTAAATTAGGGACGGGCGACTGCTTATAGCCCATTGAGTTGCTCACGGTGGTCGTTAAACCTCCAATCCAAAAATTCAGTAAGTATGTTCACTAAATGTTAATCTAATTGCATTTGAATTCATATTACCTAAGTAAGCAGGAGCAGGTTGAGCTTATGTCACTAATTTTTCACAATGGGTTGCAATTATTTTTTACATAACATTTCTGTAACATTATTCCGAATGCAACACATAAATCACTATATAATTCTTTCGTGGAAGATTCGCAATACAAATACTAATAATTCCATTTATCGTGAAATATTAGAACATTTCTACGATGAAAATCATTCGAAATCGCAATGAAGCTGAAAGGTACAGAGTGTACCACTTGCTACTTTCCCCAAGTTTTTATTAAAGACATCGTGATTAATTACAGTAATTGAATAATATTTGGTAAGAAAATTTCTTCATTCATGGAAAACAGAACCCATAAAGAGATCAGCATCCCCATAAAAAAGTGGAAGATAAAGCTTCAATTCTCTTTCCAAATCAATAGAAAAGTCAAGTATGTTGAACAGGTTAAGAGCTATTGCCTGAACCTTTACCTGGTGTTATATTTATGCAGTTATTATAGGAATATTCATTTTCAATTAAATGTAAGTAGCAGTTCTTTCTTCGGTATATCAGGGGTGATAGCTGACTATATGATGCTGTACTTCTGCTTTATTACGCTTTTATAGCTGTTGTACATTCGACATAAGTACCTATTCTACAATGTAAAGTCGAAAATGCGTGTTTCCCCAATTTTTCTGATAATTGAATTTCATTTTAGAAACGGTAATTTTATCCATAGCGTTTGAGTAGCTTTGAAAACTTCTTCATAGTTAATATTTTTGCACCTGTAAGACTTCCTGAATGAAATTTCTCAAAATCAATACATTCATTTTCATAGAACTCCGTGCACCAAGTAGGAAGCATCGGATTGAAATGAGATTTTAGTAGTGAGATAGTACATACCAAGCATAGAAGTGATTACAATATCACAGCAGCATGACCATTTCCCGCGGGCATACGGTACCCATTCTGGTCATCTTTAGTACCGGGTAAGACCGCCTCGTTCTCAGATACATGCGGTGATACGGTCCGGCAAGGAGTCAAAGAGACGCGGTATGTTATCCTGGGACACATTGGCCCACACTTATTGCAACTGACGCTCTAAATCGCGAACATTGGGACATGGAGGACGCTGGCGTCCCATATGGTCTCCCACACGCTCGATGGGTGCGAGATCAGGCGAACTGGCAGATCATGGAAGCATAGACGAACGACGTTGACAGTCCTAGGAAATCCAAGCCGTGTGCGGATGGGCATGATCTTGCTAAAAATGGCTCTGCCCGCTTCTTCAGGAAAGCGACTGAATGAGAAACAAAGGGCCACAGGATATCATATACGTAGCGCTGGACTGTCAAGGACCCTCGGATAACCACGATGGAAGTACGCCTGTCATACGCGATTGCTCCCCAGATCATCTCGCCTGCAGTTCGGGACGTGTGCCGCTGTACAGTGTGGTTGGGATATTAGCGTTCACTTGTGGACTTCCACACTCTGACACGGTCATTGTCCGTTCCCATACAGAAGCGGAATTCGTCGCTGAACATATACATCGCCGATTTGTGGCATTTCACGTTGCTTGTTGCTCACACCACTGCAATCGACGCCGACAATGGTCTGATGTTACTGGCAGAAAATGTAACTTCTGTTGAAAGCGACGATTTGCCTCCGCCAGGCGTCTGGAAATATTTCTGGTGGACACAGTTGCCCTTTGTGCAGCCGCCACATGTCTCTGGATATTGGACGAGGAAGTCGTTGCATCTGTGATTGCCGCTCTCACGATGCCACGGTCCTCTGTACTGGTGGTGTGTCTGGGTCACCCGGAGCCAGTCCACCATGTCTGTGGATCTTTCCGTGTACATCAATCCCAAAACGATCGCACAGTATTCTCCGACATGCCCAAATGGCGGGCGATGCCCTCGCCGGCCACGCTGCCTCTCTTATCATGACGATACGGTCTCCTTCAAGCTCTGTCAGTTGGTCGTACGCACATTTACGGTGGCTCCTCGACATGTCAATCGCTCAGCGATCTCATCGGATTTACCGTGTACTTCGGCCCGAATGTGGAGTCCACTGCGCGTCGCCTTATAAGACCCAAGGATTGCGATTGCGTCGCCGGTCTTGTACACGTCGGCATGCGGAAGAGCTCGAAATTTAATCATTTGAATGTCTGCTCTCCCCGTAGCTATTCGCGGTGTTTCGTGTTAAGCACACAGTTTTTCCTTAGTGCGTGGATTTTTATAACCAAATAATTCGTTATTCGCCGAGCAGCGGGTGCGACGGATAAGAAAAAATCCCGTGCAAGGTCATCAAGTGAAAGCTGATAAAATTATTTGTCAGTACTCAAGTCTCCATGGTTACATGCTTAAATATAAAATCATATTTACAAATATGTCTTCTTTTTTAACACGTCTTTTGTAAAAAAAGATCGTGCTTATGTTATCGGTTGGCGTGTCCGTCCGTCAGTCTGTACCCACGGTATCTCTGCAACTATTAGTCCGATTTGCAAAATTCGTTTTGCATTCGAAAGCTTGAAATATGCGAATGATGATCCTCCATGTCGTTTTTTTTTACGATGTACAATTTCGCCGCTAGAGGGAGTAAATGCAGGTGATGTCGAATTCGAAAATAAGTTTTATTCCACACATTTGCTTTTGAACATCCGATTGAAAAAATCATTTATCTTTTGATTCCATTTATGTCGAAGAGAATTTTGGATATAGTTTCTTTTTCAAATTACGCATATATTTTCCACTAGGAGGCGTAAAAGTAAATTTCATTTTTTCCGAAAACTCTTCTTCTAAAACTCCGATTTGAAAATTTTTTTCGACGGATACATCTCCTGATGCTCAATCTTTTGCATATAATTTCGAATTTTTGGTAAAGAATACTTTGGCCACCAGGGGGCGTAAGTGTTAATTTTCGCTTCTGATGTATTTGCCATAAAATCTGAGCTTCTAAAATATCGATTGAAAGAATTTTTTCGTGGACTGATGCCACTCACATCGGTAAAACTTTTCGGAATATTTTTTCCTAAAATATATCACAGTTTCTCCGCAAGGGGGCGTAGAGGTATATCTTACTTTTATCAATATCTCTACTTCTAGGGGTCCGATTTAAAAAATTCCTTCTTTGTCGGATAGTGTTTTCATGTGACACGTTTTTCATAAAATTTCAAAATTTTTAAGTAATTCATAGACTTTCCGCTAGGGAAAGTTTATGAATTACTTGAAAATTTAAAAAATGAATGAATTGCGTTTCCCCCTATATCTCTGCTCGTAAATCTCCGATCTGAAAACTTCTTTCTGCACCGGATACAGCTCCTGATGGGAAATCGTTTGCATATAATTTCTAATTTTTGTAAAAATGGTTTGGCCACCAGGAGGCGGAAACGTTAATTTCCGCTTCTGATGTATTTGCAGCAAAATATGAGCTTCTAAATTCTCGACTGAAAATAACGTCGTTTTTAGACCGATACTACTCATGCCGACAAATTTTTAGAAACATTTTCTTCTTATAATAGTGCAGGGTTTCTACGCCAGGGGCGTAGATGTTATCTTATTTTTGTCAATATCTCTACTTCTAGGAGTCCGATTTGAAAACTTACTTCTTTGTTGGATAGTGTTTTCGGTGTCGCATATTTTTCATATAATTTCAAAATTTACACGTAATTCATAGACGTTCCGCTAGGGGGCGTAAAGGTAAATTGCGTTGTCCCCTGTATCTTTGCTTCTAAATCTCCGATCTGAAAAATTCTTTCTGCATCGGATACAGCTCCTGGTGTAAAATCGTTTGCACATAATTTCTAATTTTGGTAAAAAAATGGTTTAGCCTCCAGAGGGCGTACATCTTGATTTCCGCTTCTGATGTATTTTCCGCAAAATATGAGCTTCTAAATTCTCGATTGAAAATAACATCGTTTCTAGACCGATAATACTCATATCGACTAACCTTTTAGAAACATTTTCTTCTTAAAATTGTACACGGTTTAGACCCCAGGGGGCGTAGATGTACATCTTATTTTTGTCAATATCTCGACATCTAAGAGTCCGATTTAAAAAATCCTTCTATGTTGGATAGTGTTTCCGATGCGAAATGTTTTTCCTATAAACTCAAAATTTTCAAGTAAATCATACAGTTTCCGCTAGGGCGCACAATGGTAAATTGCGTTTTCTGCTCCTAAAACTCCAATTTGAAAAATTCTTCCTGTATCGCATACAAGACCTGACGGAAAATATTTTTCACGTAATTTCTAATTTTGGTAAAGAATGGTTTGGCCAACAGGGGTCATAAGTGTTAATTTCTACTTCTGATGTATTTGTAGCAAAATCTGGGCTCCGGAAAACTCGACTAAACTGTTTTTTCTTGGACCGATACCGCTCATATGGATAAACCTTTTGTGAATACTTTCTTCCTGAAATAATGCATGGTTTTCCCACCAAGGGACGTAAAGTCACTTCTTATTTTTGTCGATAACTCGGTTTCTAAGAGTTCATAAGCTCACGATTCCGTTTACAGCAATATCTAAGGGATTAAAGTCCCGATTGAAAAACGTCTTTCTTCCGTCAGATACTATTGTTTTCCATACCGGTTCCATTGACTTTGAATAGCTTTGATAAATTTAATTTGCGTCAGAATGGATTCAAAGGACGTGCTTATTACACCTGAAAGTTCGGTGTCATCTTTCTTGTTTCACTTTCCGCCAGTGTATGTTAGCCGACAATTTCCTGTAAGAAGTAAGCTAAAAAGAGAGCCTCACGTAACAGAAAAATTTTACGCATGAAGTAAACCATCATTTCTAAGAACACCATCAGCGACACAGCTTGACGGAATCATAAATCTCTGCACCTTTCATCCGACTATCAGGTGTAAGCTTCTTACAGGGGGAAGTAATGTCCAACAAGTTCCAAATGAGCTCAGTATCCCCAGCATTATTTTCACGGGAAATTAGGGAGTGGTGCATTACAGGGAAGCGGATTTATCTAACACTAAACTGAATGCGTCTTAAACACATGATAAAATAAAAAGCACTCACAAAGTATCGCATAGGCTAAGTACTGGTGTCTTGGTGAACCAGTGTAATAGGTCTTTACCCCGAAAGGTATTTTGAAAATGTTATATCATAAACCCACAACTTTCAGTGCCCCAAATGAGGAAATTGCAAAACAACTACAATGAGGCCTGCATCCTGGGCTCATCCTGGGCCCATTTTAAGGGCTTGATGACTGATATATTGTTTCCTACTTATTACTTTTTATCGCGTACTTAAGCATATCCATGATCTCACCGAGTTTAAGGCGACTGACCATACGGACAACTGGTCACAAAATGTAATGTGGCATTATAAAAATTGCATTTTATCCCTTTCGTATCCACTTTTGTGTAGTATGACCACAAAACTGTTAGCTGGTTGCACAAAAATCACAATCTTGATATTTCCTTGTCAACTTCCAGGAAGGTCGCCTCTATAGATTACAATTTTATTTCTGCCCCTATACCGTTCTGGTACCCAGAGTAGTATTTATTACACCGATTTCATATTCATGAAGTTTATGTAAAAAGTCAAATTAATCCCACCTTATCGTCCTTTTATAAACACAGCATGAGCCATGTTGTAATTCTCCCTTGACTTACACAGAACGATTTCTCGAAATTTGTTTGGTGTTCCCAATTCAATTATCAATATAGGCCAAGAAACGGCAATCTTTGTATCCCCTTCTTCCCGTTGAAGTTTTGTGGCCAGTTCCCTTAAGTATGAACCGGCATGAAAATTCAGATAAACAAGAGAGCTCCTTCCCGTTGTTAGGCACCTTGGAAAACTGCAACACATAATTCGGAAACTTGGAAAACTGCCGCATATTCAAAGTGTTTCTCAGAAGAAAAGCAATTTGTGCCCGGCACCTTAATGAAAAATATGTGGCAGTTTTCCTGTGTGGCAATTTTCCGGTGTGGCAATTTTCAAATGTGTGGCAGTTTTCCAAATAGCTGAAAGATGTGTGGCAGTTTGCCTGTGAGGCGGTTTACAGTGAACCAAAAATTATTCTCTGACTTCAAATCGTTTTCTATTAAATTATATAATGAATTAGTTTTACTAAAAGTAATGAGCGTGCCACGTAGCATTACGATTTCTCATAGTGAAACGTTTCTCAACTTCTCCCACGTCACTGATACTCGTATTAATTTATCAACCGTAAAATGTGATTGACGCGTCCTACCACCCCCGCTTGGCACGTCCCTGGTTCCCAATTCAATTCTCATTATAAGGCCAAGAAGCTGCAATTCTCATAAGGCCCCTAAAACGTTTGTGGCCAGTTGTCCAAACCCCGATATTGAACAGATAGTTGAAATTAAAGCATTTTTAATGAAATAATAAAAAATAGGCTATGACTTTAAGAGACGTAAGAGATAGTCGACAGTGACATATTTTCGAGAAGTAGGAGAAGTGGAAATTTTTCCGTGAGCATTCTTTCATACATTGAAACAATAGGTTCACTTTTAGGACAGTGGAAAGTTTTGAAGTGCAGAAATTAAAACAGCTGTTTAATATAGACGTATGCGTTGTTGTCCAAAATAGGCTGTGTACGGAGTGCGCAATCAATACTTGTTACAGGGAGTTTAATAATTAAGTTTCCGTTACTTTTTAAATACTGGAGCGTTAGTTTAGCAGTTTATGTTTTAAAATATGTTTTATGTAGTCCTCATGCCTCTCTGGTATGCTGTAAGTTACAAGGTAAATACTTGTTATGTGCACATATGTTAACGAAAAGTATATTTTAAACCTGAGAGGAAATTAAAAAATTCCCGTTTGACGAAATTCTACGTCTTCCATTTCACATAGCCCTGATGATGTTGCCCTCTAAGAGCCCGCCCAAGGGGATAGGGAGTAATCGGGAGTAATTGTTTTATAATTGTTATAAAGAACACAGCATATGAACGTAAGAAATGAATAATGAGACAAATTCTGCTTGCTACAAAAAACCGCATTTAACGAAAAGTAGTGTGTTATACATTTTTGTTTGCTCTTTGTTTTCGCCTTAACTGCAACAATATTTGGCATTGTGCGTAATAAGAGCACTTTGGTTGTGTCTGCTTCGTTTTGTTTCTTAATCCAATCAATTAACTTAGAGTGCATTGTCTCTGCTACGTCATGACTGACGTTGAAACCTGGCTCATCATTTCCGAGTCATCAGATCAAATTATCTGGATTCAAAATATGTTGAAAAATTTAGTGATATGTTAATTTTTTTACACTCATATCCTAAATTCGTGACATTGGATCAATGGATGGGAGAGAGCGAATTGCGTAGAAAATGCGTCTCATTCAGGATTTGGGTTAGGACATATATCCGATGAATGGTTAGGAGCCAGCATGTCATACAATACCGCCACAATCACCGGTTCAAAAATTTAGGTTTTTCATATTAAAAATCCAAAAAAATAGAATAAATGCCACTAATGTAAGGAGTTTCTTTGTTGATCCCTTACCGCGTGGCATAGAATACCCATTCGAAGAACAAAAGCCTCATTTACTTTCTGGATTTACTAGTGCATTGCATGCTGTAAGTTAAAAGTGATGCATATGATGATTGCAATACTGCGATATTTCTTTATTTAATCTTTTTTACCAATAAATTACTGTATATTTCTTTCTGGTAAGTGTTTAATGTACTTCAAAATTAATGGGGCTGGATAAACTCATTGTAAATTAAACTGCGTAATAAGTTGTTTTAAATGCTTTCGTTCAACCACAAGAAGTTGAAATTTTAAAAAGCGTAGGTTACTCACATTTCTCGGTATAATATTTTACATGTTTTATTCAGGAAGGATATTGTTCCATGCATTTTTTTACTAACTATTCCTGTTAAGGTAAAATTATTATTCTTATTCTGTATGACAAACAAAGTAAAAGTTTATCATTTCCTTCTGCTTGTATGTGATTCGTGAAATGTATTACAAATGTCATCCTCAGATGACGAAAATTGTCAATTTTCCACGACGATGGTCAAGCAGTATTAATTTTTTACCAGATTTTGTGAAAATGGTGTGTGCAAAAGCAGATGTTTTTCTGCTTATCGCATTAGTTTCATTGAAATTTAGGTGACTTACTCAAACTACAAGTTCGTGATCTTTATTAGCACCTCACATAAATTCCTTTGGATTATTTTTTGTTTAAGAACGCAAAATTAAGATCACGATCTAAGATCATCGAATGATTTAGGATCACGATCTAAGATCAATCTAAGATCACGATCTAAGATCATCGAAGGATTTAGGTGGTAAAGGCAGTCATAAACAGACTTACCGTTATTTGCTTGTTTTGTTCCAGTAGCTAACGATATTCATGAGCAACTCGTATGTTTATAAGCTTTCCCCGCCACGATCTAAGATCACTGGCTTCTTAGAAAAAGGAAAGTTTTTGCAGCTGAGAATGCCCACCTCCAATAATACTTCGAGAATAGAAATAGAGTTCGTTACAGCTGATAGGTTTTCAGGTAATTCTTCCAACCCTTTCGAAATCCAGGCTGCAAAGAACAATACAGTATTCATGTTTTATTCAAGGTAAAAACCGGTTCCAGAGTAAATGTGCATAAGTCATATTCAATATCAATCTGTCTTGATAATATTTTAGAACACTTTGCATTTCTGTCAGTGTTTGATATAATGAAAAAGGTTATATTTTTGGTGTTCTAACAAATGATAAAAGTCCGTTGTACTTTCAGCTCTCGCTACTATGTGCAAAAGGGCCCATATATATATATATATATATCATCATCATCATTGTCAACCGATATATATATATATATATATATATATATATATCATCATCATCATCATCATTGTCAACCATTATCAATCCACTGTTGGACGTAGGTCTCCCCAAGTTTCCTCAACAACGGTCTGTCTTGTGCCAGTCTCCTCCATGTCACTCACGCATACTTTCGAATTTCATCCACCCATCTCCCATGTGGTCTTTTTCTGAGTCTTTTCCTGTCCCTTGGAATCCAATCTAAAATATCGGCTGTCCATCAATGGTCTGTCCTTCTGGCAGTATGTCCAGCCCATTGCCATTTCAGGGATTTCACTCTGAACATGATGTCTTCCACTCTTGTCATTTTTCGGATCCACAAGTTCTTCTTCTTATCTCTCCTGGTTACACCAAGCATGCACCTCTCCATTGTTCTTTGAGGTGTCTGCAGCCTTTATATGTCTCTTTTAGTTAAGGTCCACGTCTCTGCACCATACGTAAGCACTGGAAGGATGCATTGATCAAACACTTTTCTTTTAAGACATAAAGGCATATTGCTCTTGAAAATTATGCTGTTTCTTCCAAAAGCTATCCAAGCAAGTTTTGTACGCCGATTAATTTCTTCATCAATGTGACCTTCACTTCATATATGCTGTCCAAGATAAACGTACGTGCCGGTTATCTCCAGCTTTTCTCCATCAATCGATAAATATTCATTTCTTGTAAAAGCATTAAACATCACTTTTCTCTTCTGAAATTTTATTTTCAATCCCACTTCTTTACTCTTGTCAGTAGGTTCCTGGATCACACTCTGCAGCTCTGATGGGGTAGCTGCAAAAATGACTACGTCATCAGCAAAACGAAGGTGAGTCGGATGATCTCCATTAATCTTTATTCCTTTGTTTTCCCAGTTCAGCGATTGAAAGACATTTTCCAATGAGGCATTAAAGAGCTTCGGTGATATGGTGTCACCTTGTCTCACTACCTTTCCAATTTTTATGTGTGTTGTATTTTCAAACAGCCGAATCTTTGCAATTGCATTTTCATAGATGTTATTAATAATATTAATGTATGCATCTTCAATACCGGAGGATTTCAGAGCCATTGTAACTGCTGATGGTTTTACCGATTCAAAGGTTTTTTCATAATCGATAAAAGCCATGCACAATGGATGTTCATATTCCCTCGCTCTTTCAATTAGTTCTCTCAGTACGTGGATATGATCTATTGTGCTGTAGCCAATCCTGAATCTAGCTTGTTCTTTGTGTTACCTTTAAACGGTGTGAAAAAACTTTAGTGAAGATTTTATAAACCACTGAAAGGAGGCTGATAGGTCTGTAGTTCCTGAGATACTCAATGTCATCTTTTTATGTAACAGGATCATTATAGCGTTGTTCCAAACCTTAGGAATCTTCCCTTCATTAAGGCACCGAGTGAAAATTTGGGCGAGTACTGTTTCAATTTCTCCACTTGCTTCTTGTATGATGTCAACAGTAATTCCATCTTCTCCTGGAGCGTTTCCCCGCTTCACGTTCTTGTATGCATGTGCAACTTCTGCTGGAAGGACTGGAAGAACTCTGGTACTGGCACCTTCCATGATGTGTGGAGTACATGCATCATCCCTTTCATATAACTTGGAGTAGAAATATTTCACTCATGACCAAATTTTGCCTCTATTTCTTGTTACATAACCATCTCCTTTTCTCATTGCCATAATCTGTTTTCTTCCCTTACTGAGATGTCCCTTTGCTATCTTTAGGCTTTGGTTGTTTTCAATTGCTTTCCTTACTAGTTCACAGTTGAATTTCCTTACGTCTTCAGTGATACTTTTTCGTACTGTCTTGCATAGCTCTATGTATTCCACTTTGGAAGTCACATCTTCTTTAGTTGTCCTCATCTCTCTTCTTTTTTGCATCAACATTTTGGTTTTTCCTGACAGTTTGTTCACATGCAACTTGTTCTTAGACCCAGTTAATTTTTTTGCTGTTTCCATAAGAGATTTGGTTACTTTTCTGTTAACTTCAGAAATATCCACTTCTTCCGATGTTAGGCCTTCTAAAGCAGATAATCTGTTCTTCAGTTCCAAATTGAAGGTATTATGGTGTTTTTTAAGGTTGGTTTTGTCAATACATTTTGTTTGTCTTATGAGCTTGCCACGTTCGAGTTTAGTGTTGAGGTGCATCTTACATCTCACCAATCTATGGTCACTAGTTGTGTTGAACTTGTTTAGCACACTGCAGTCTTCTATGACGAATTTTTTGTTACACATAACAAAATCAATTTCACTTGTCGTCTGATTTGGATGTCTCCATGTCCATTTCCTCTGCCGCTTTTTCTTGAAAATGTTCAAGATGAAAAACCCTTCCGCCTCTGCAAACTCAACCAGAGTATTTCTACACTGGTTTCTGTTGCCGAGACCGAATTTACCTACTAAAGTTTCATTCTTTTGCCGTTGCCCTATTTTTGCATTGAAATCTCTCATAAATATCTTGAAGTGCTGCTTACCTTTCTTATTGAAATGTCGAATTTCCTCATAAAATTCTTCAATTTCTTCTTCAGGGTGACTTGTGGTGGGTGCATAAGTTTGAATAATCTGAGCCTGGTATCTTCTCGAGAGTTGAATAACGAGTCGTGCAGCTCTGTCAGAGGAACTTTCAACTTCTACAATTTTATACTTCAGAGTCTTGTTTATTATAAATCCAACACAACTAGTTCTGCCAGTATCTTTCCCACGATAGTAGAAGAGATGTCCACTTTTCAGTTCAATGGGATCTTCTTTTTTTATCCTTACCTCATTCAGCCAGACGATGTCCCACTTCATCATTTGTAGTTCCTCTTCCAATTCAAGAAACCTTGAATTAGAAGATAGGAAGCGTCCATTATACGTAGCCAAGGTCAGCATCAGATGGCAGCCTAGTCCGGTCCTCCGGTGATTCTTAGCACCCTCTGCCTTCATGTCGAACTGGCCGCTGCCTTGGCCAGGTACATTCCTGCTGCCGGAGACTGAGGGCAAACATTTCATTTGTGGAGTCATTTTTTAAGGGGTTTGGCCATAACTCACCACGCCGGCCAAGCGGGTTGGTGAGAGTGGGATAGCATTTTCTCTAATCCCGATGGTATAGTTATACCACTATTGGCGGTCGTCAGAGCCCCTTAGTGTGAACAGAATGCACCACGAGAAGGCAGGGTTGACATTCGTCAAGGAGAAGCTGTGATGTTACGCATCACCTGACATTTTTCTAGTGTTAGTAAAACCTGTAAACTATTCGGCAATCCATTTGATAGGTATTGAATAATTTCTTTTGAATGGTATGATTTTTATTAATCTTATAAAATTTGAGCTGCATCAAAAGCGGAAGACAAAGCAAATTTGCTAAGGATTTCTGTAAATAAGAGTTAAAAAGTACGAATATATTTGCATTTTAACAATACCCGTTTCCTTTCCAATGCTATCGCATTAAAAAAAACAAAAAAATCTTACTAACTTTTTGGGGAATATTTTGATCTCTGAAGAACGATATTTAAATATATCTCGGAAACATCTCATCATTATCTAGGTAAAATGTATTAATTATCTTTAAGCTGCGTTTTCGTGTCAGCGAGCTTTGTAATCCCATACACTAATACAGTATGTGCACACGTGTACATACATGTCTTACAGTTGCAACATTTAATTTTTGTTTAGTTAATTTCTAGCATCCCGTTGTCTGAAATTGTAAAATCAATGGAAACATTTTTTTAATACTTAAATTTCGCGGATTCATCTGCCGCGGCAAATCCTAGGCTCGGTCCCGGACGATTTAAATACCTACTACTATAACCAAGGGGAAATTGTTACGCACTATTACATTTCATATATTTGGTACGGTATAGAGAATACACTCCATAATTTTACTTTATTAGCCTCTGAAATCCATTTTATTGAGGAATGCATGCTCGTGTATAATCAAGTGAATTAAACACCAGGGGTTTTAATTGAATTCATGTAAAACTAATTTTCTAAGAAAACGTATTCTTTTCCGTGTTTAACGATTAGCATGAAGAAACCTAAGATCTACAAGTAGTCTCCCAGTCCAAATTTTAAGGTCAGTGTTTCAACGAAAGAGGTACAAGATAATGGAAAAAGTCATGATCTTATAGGAACCCAGACCTGATCTATTTCGCTTGAATGTTTAGAAACCAGTACTTCAAACCACTCTGCAGCAAGGGAACCCAAGAACACCTGTCTTCGACGTGTATATGTCGAAACTATTTGAAGAGTTGCGAAAACAAGACTCATGAAAGCATATAAAACAAGAAAGCATTCAGCAGAAGCCAATTTCGGAACCATAATTATAAGAATACCTTATTTAAAGTCCGTGCACAAATAATGGTTAATTTGAATATCACATGTTACTTTCATGAACACGAAAGAGCTCCATTAGCATTCACACTGTGGTAGCATTGCACAAGAAATCCGGTACCCGGCGTCGAAAAACCGAAAAACACTCTGAACATGGTTTAAAGGATACCTAATACTGTTCAAAATCGCAGATTCATAAGAAATCTAAATTTTGTTTTCCATTCTGAGTTTCTTTGTTTATTGAATTAAACCGCTGCAAATGAAATTTTTCTTTTGAATTCTATTGGGCGGTGAAAATTATATTTCAAGATCTTTAGTACGAAAATAGGTAGTTTTTTGGGATAATCTTTCCTTAATACCTTAATAGAAATAAACGATTTGTCAGCTCTCCGAAATTTTGTGTGGCAATTTCACATTTAAGAACAGGGATAATAAAAACATTTTATGTAAAAAATGACATGGTATAATTTATATATATTATTTTTCACATAAAATACTCAAAGTAATTTGTTAATGGTTTTCTAAAATACATTCTACTGTTTACTAAAATTTTAATAGCATACAACATGGCAAAACCCAAGATTTTTAAATTTGTGAAATGTAAACTAATCATTTAAACGTATCATATTTTTTTACAAGGTAATTTAAACTATTTGCGTATGCTGCCCTCATTTTACTGTCAGAATTACTTACCCTCTACTTACCCCAGAACGTTCCTCTGTGATTATCGTGAAAACGGACAAGCCGTTCGTTTCTTTCCTTTGCGTCTTTAAAAAATCTTAAAATTCTGAAAATGACTTTTTCTTTTTTTTTTTTTTGTAATAAAGGGATGATGACTGAAGTTTATGCTGTAAAATTTGCAATGCCTGATGATTTGTAGTTTGCTATATATCCGTTTTTTTAATGGATCCCATCGCGAAATAGAGAATTTTGTGAAACTTAGAAATTTAATTTCTCCCAATATAAATCGAAATTCAAAAAAAAAAAAAAAAAAGTGGATGAGGTGCAGAAATTCGGTCATGGAACTACATGCCTACAAGTTTTCGTGGTTCTGTTGCTGTTAGTGTGTCTGAAACGTGACCTGATAGCACTTTTTTGCTTAACATAAATTTGAAATACAATGGCTCTTGAAGTATTACCAGAATCGAACAAGCGTTTATTTCAGCGTGTTCTATGCGTATTTCATATTTTTGTGTTCTATGCGTTTTGCGCTGCAAGCTAGGAAAACAAGAGTGTCGCGAAATTTCTAAAATAGCGCCAGTTACTTTTTTTAGAATATAGAGAAATTAACGCAATAAAACGATCATTACAAATCACAAGGAGCAACATGGTTTTGATGAAAATAAAGCTTGCTGTCTTCGTCTTTGCTGAAATGGAAGCAATATGTTCTTGTCTTTTATTATTAATACCATAAACACATTTGAAAACACCCAATACTTCTATCATACTGACATATGTTGTAAATCTAAGTATAAATTATTCTGAATTTATATCATATGAAAATAACAAATTTTGGTGATACTTTACAGCAAATAATTTGTTTCTCATTGAAAGCTCTTCATTAT
The DNA here is from genome assembly GCA_039090855.1 of Macrothele yani. Classification (NCBI taxonomy): domain Eukaryota; kingdom Metazoa; phylum Arthropoda; class Arachnida; order Araneae; family Macrothelidae; genus Macrothele; species Macrothele yani. The sequence goes on along the minus strand of CM077034.1, from coordinate 69,210,956 downwards.
CCCCTCCTGAACATTAAAATTAAGTACTGGCAGTTTCTAAGAATTCAGAATTACGAGACCATTCTCTTCTTAATCCAAAAGAAAGGGTGCACAACCTACATACAGTATTATGTGGTACATACAAATGTCTTGCTTTCAGCATAGTTCTACTCCACACAAAGATCTGAAAATTTTAAGTGGAGCCTGTAGCTCTGTTTAAGTTAATTGCCATTTAAAAAAAATGACAGCAACATATATTGAATATAAATTTATATAACACTTTTTTCTCAATTATGAACTGAAAACTTACATACCATCTTTAGTTAAGATTAGTACTTCTGTTGTAAAATATGATTTATAATTCTTTATAAAACACTTTCAAGAAATGAGTAGGAAAGAGAAACATTTAATTGTGTATTCAAATAATATTACTAATTTCTAAATAATTTCGGTTTCTCTTGGTGATAACGTTCATATAATTATCCAAAGCTTGTTCTCATTTGATTGTAATTTTTCTAAAGTTAATGAAATGAAGATAATCTATTTTAATAATATTTTTCTATTTTTTCATTATTATTTGGAACTGCAACTGCTCTTTCGTTTTCTCACGTATTAAAGATGTACGTGTGTATCCTGATCTTCATTGCCCGACGTGAAAAAAACTTTTTGCAGGTGACAATCAAAGAGTTTCCTTTCGAATAAAATGATTGCTTTGATCGCATTCGGACCGGCTATCACGAAGAACCGAAAAATGTTCTAGGAACGCCTTTACCGTCTAAAATTATAATAGCTTTAATTAATAATTATTCATATGTTTGATCGTATCACATATTGTAAAAGCTCAAAAAGCCAAGGACAGTTCTAAAAGTGTGTAACACATATTTTCCTCGAGAAGCTTCAATGTATAGAGAGAACGGAAATGCCGCCATATAAGCGGCTCTAAGTAATTATTTTGATGATCACTGATTGTCATAAGTGTTTAAAACTTAAATAAGTTAAAATACAAAATGTTGAAAAATGAAACTATGTTGGCATTGGATATACACGGACGGAAAAAAAATCCCAACACCAAGAAGGGGTTGTGTTAGATAAACGACAGTTGGTAGGCGGTGAGAGTACATCTGTAAGAGGACGTCTATGAAATTTCGCGCTCTGCGCATACGTGTGGCGCTAGTAGCGCCACTCGGAACATGCAAAGCAGGTTTGTTGTAAATACGCGCTGTAGCATTCGTGAGCGTTAGTTATCGTTGAGGTTCGACGTAGTGTGTTGATGTTAGTCAAGAATACCTTTAAGAAGACGAAAAAGCCATTATCAACAGCTCACGGAGTTTGAACGAGGTCGTGTAATAGGGCTACGAGAAGGTGGATTTTCTTTCCGCAATATTGCAAAACGACTTGGCAGGAATGTAACCACTGTGCATGATTGTTGACAGCGGTGGTCAAGGGAAGGTGCTGCCTCAAGAAGACCGGGTTCCGGCCGGCCACGTGGAACTACTGAGAGGGAATACCGCCGTGTACGGCGTATGGCCGTGGCGCATAGTACCGCGTCTGCGGCAGCAATTCGAGCTGCAGTTGCCACCACATTGACACAACGAACTGTTACAAATTGGTTAGTTGAAGGACAGCTCGGAGCCAGACACCCTGTAGCGTACATTCCACTTACTCCAAACCACTGCCGTTTGCGACGTCAGTGGTGTCAAGTTAGAGCTCATTGGAGGACGGAGTGGAGATCTGTTGTGTTTTCTGATGAAAGCCGGTTCTGCCTGGGTGCCAGTGATGGCCGTGTGTTGGTTAGAAGGAAGCCAGGTGAGCGCCAGCAACCAACCTGTCTGCGGTGAGACACGCTGGACCTACACCTGGAGTTATGGTCTGGGGAGCAATTTCCTATGACAGCAGGAGCACTCTCGTGGTTATCCCACGCACCCTGACGGCACAGTTGTACGTCGGTCTGGTGATTCAACCTGTTGTGCTGCCTTTCATGAACAGCATTCCAGGTGGTGTTTTCCAACAGGATAACGCTCGCCTTCATACCGCTGTTGTAACCCAACATGCAGTACAGAGTGTCGACATGTTGCCGTGGTCTGCTAGATCATTAGATCTTTCACCAATCGAGCACTTATGGGACATCACTGGATGACAACTCCAGCGTCACCCCCAACCAGCATTAACCATCCCTGTATTGACCTACCAAGTGCAACAGGCATGGAACTCCATCCCACAAACTGACATTCAGCACCTGTACGACACAATGCATGAACGTTTGCGTCCTTGCATTCAACATTCTGGCGGTTACACCGGTTATTAACGCACCAGCATTTCACATTTAAAATGGCGCTTCTCGCGCTTACATTAAGCTGTGATCTTGAAACCTTAATCGATTCAATATGTTACCTATACAAATGTATTGCAGCCATTTCATTCCTCTTCAACTATTTTTTCATGGTGTTGGGATTTCTTTTTCCGTCAGTGTATTTTTAGAACAGTTTTTAAAATAAAATACAAAAGCTATATGCTTATGATATAAATGTAGAGCTAATGCAGAATATGATATAAGCACAGAAGCACTGACCACTAGAGAAATAAACACTATCCTATCCATTATCCAAAATCTCTGACTTTCAGACAAACGAAGACCACGATAACAATAATAAGGAATCCCTGACCTTTAGAAAAAACAGCGGGTATAAAACACAAACCAAAAGGAGTGCTTTTCAAAAAACAATTTATTGTGCAGTCCATGCACAAAACAAAGTAGCACTGAGGGTTAAACAAATGATCAGTTGGAGACTCTCCATACTTCTGGTTATCACTGCTCGGTAACTCCGCTTATGTGTCGAAGAACGTCATGAGACCTTCGAGATGAATAAAATTGCATTATTGATCAGTGTGGTGCAGATGGACTCATGTTACAGGCGATACTTTATGGAAGTTTGCCGGTGTAAAAATACAGACGTTAGGTCTGCCAGCGTAAACAATAAAAGAAAGAAGAAAAGAAAAAATTACGGAGTTCGACTTTTGCTTAAAACATCTGACACCAGTAGGTAATAGACTGGTGTGACTTTTAAAACTTTTAGAGTATCACTTATGTAACTTAGAAACGTTTATTCAGAAGCGTTATTATGTTCTAGGAATTAAATGTTTTTGTAAATGATACCTATCCGCCAGGAAATATCACGAAGCTTTCACCCTAATTTATATGTAGTCTAAATATCTGTCAAACAACATATTTTACAGAGGTTCATTAACCAGATTTGGAGCTTTTTCACATCCTTTGAATTTTGAAGCGATAAAGTTGCATATTATATTTGTAATTTCTTGGTCCATCTATTCGGATAGTCGGAGACGCGAAAGAAATAAAACATTAGCTCCCAATACAATGAAATAGTGGAAAGTTTTTGTTAGTTTTCATACCTATAGATAAACATAAGTGGCGGTAAACATTTTAGATGAAAATCCTATAAAGTTCCATTATTATTTGCATTTCTGCCAAATTCTCTGTGATTAGGAGAAATTAAAATCACACTCCAGAATTTTTTTGCAGGGGACAAATAAATAAAATATTTGCAATAAAATGTACGAAATGTTTGAGGAAATTTAAAGGTATATTTGGGTTTCCAAAGGAAACTCAATCTCATGTTCATGTCGTATGTGATTTTCACAAAATATTTGACAGCCTGCCAGTAACTTCTAGACAAAAGGAAATTCATAAATATTCCATTTAAAGATGTCATTTCATCATATAATTTGGTAGTTGTAATGTTTTCAAATGACACATGTATGTTAAACAGATCAAATGATGTAGCTTTGAAATTCGAATTTTAGCGGTTTCAGTATATTTCCACAAAGAAAAACTGAGTTGCTCTATTTTGAAGTTACAATTGATTTCCGATCAATATTGTATAGAAACAAAGAGTTATTGAAACACGTAGCACAAGTAAACGGTTAAAATTCCATTCATAAACGGCTTGTATCGTTATGTCATGACAACGGATAAGTATTTTTTCTTGGAGAAACTTGGGAGAATCATGGCTGTTCATGGCAAAGGCAAATTTAATGAAATAATATCTGCACATTTTCTTTCAGTAAAAGAAATTTGGGATGTCCATTTTTAGAAAATTCGATATACTAAATAATTTGGCACTTATTCGCTGTGAGAAATATTCAACAGTCACAGTAGTACCTTTCTTGAAAGGAACAAATCTGTACACTTTTCGAGGGAAATAGGAATTTATATAAAGGGTGCATAGGAAAGTCCCTTTAGCCTGAAATAACTTGCGAACGGAGAGAGGTACAGTTATACAAGTGAGATACCGGTAGAATAAAGCGACTACTCCCGATCAAATGCAACCAATAGCAGCGCCCCTAGTGGCGAAATGAGGAAAATAGCCATTACAAATCGAAAACGAAAAGAGATAGATCAACATTTCCAATTACAAAGTTCTATGGCATCAATTAATTAGTACAAACGACATTTGTTTCACACGGATAAGATAAATTGTCGCCTGAATACCCTAAAATGTCCGAACTCGATGCGCGACGATTCGAATCTGCATATTTACTTTCGCAAATGTAGCCGTATGCAAATGCAGATTGTGACCTTGTACCGCACCTACGATATGAAAACCAGTAGTAGGATGTACCCTCATGAAAAGTTTAGGTCTAGGTACGCTGTGTGAGAATGGCGAGCTTCACTCACTCCCAGTATTGCGGGATTATGCTTAATTATGGCGAATGCCAACGAAACGCGGCGTTAGCTGCACGGCAATTCTTCCCCATTACAAACATGTGAGGACACAGGAACCTCTGTCTTTCGAAACAGCGGTCTAGAAATATTATTTTTGATTAGCAGCAATGTAACCACAACGCCTACAGTATTTTACTGGTAAAACTTATTATTATATATAAAAGATCAATAGCAAGCTTTAAGTTCAAATAAAATTATGTCAATTTTTTAATCACTGGCTGCTAGTTTGAGCTGGTGTTATAACCGACTGATTACCGGGACACTGCAAGTTATATAATTTAAACCAGGAGGGCCCTGCTTGGGCTGCGCAGTATCAGACGCGGGTATTTTGAAACCACGCATGACGTAGGTGTGGACGCAGGACTCTCAGTCTTTCGACTTCTTGCATCCCTGTTTGTTTACATTTGGTGTGCTGTCGTTTTCTCTATTAACGCAGTTGATTTTCAACCGCTTGAAGTTTGTATCGTATAGTTCTATGTTTATGTTTTGTTTATTTTGATATTTACACGTATTTATCACTGAAATTCATTGCTTCTGTGTTTCGTAAGAAACGCAATAATGCCGGGTTGTGCAGTGTCCTGTTGTACTACGTACAATATGAAAACCAAGAACACTGATATTATGTACCATGTATTTCCGAAGGATTTATTACTACAAAAAATTACGGATTCAGAAATGTAAGCGTCAGGATTCCTTCAAAATGCCCAATGCAAGAGTGTTTTCTCAACATTTCACACAGGATGACTACCAGCGTGACTTAAAGGCAGAGATACTTGGGTTAACTAGCGGGAAAGTGTTGAAGCCTGATGCAGTACCTACACTAAACCTTCCCACAAGCAATAATACTGGTATTAATAAGGTAAGTTTGAGAGCCAGTGCTGAGATTTCTGGACCTGAGACTACAACGCCTACTGCACTTAGATGTCATGACCGTGGAGTTCGGAAACGTGCATTGGAAGCCCTTGATAATCTATCACCAAAGAAGAGGAATGTAGAGAAACCGATGGGAACTGATCAAGAAACACAGTGCATGCTGAGTGTTATAAAAACAATGGAGAAAAGAATAAAGAAATTGGAGGAAGAAAACCAAAGACTAAACACAGCGTGCATTCAGATGAGAGTAAGAAGCAAGTACCTTTACAGTCAGCTCGTAACAACTCGACGACGTTCTCAGGAATACTTGAAAAATTTGACACGGAGTTAGAAACCGAAGTAAGGAAAGTTTGAGCAAAACTCTTCACTGCAAATCAGGTCCGTTGTTTAATAAAAGGTAAGAAATGTGTAAAATGGGAAAGGGAAGACATGTGTAAAGCCATTACTCTTCGTGCAATGTCATGAAAGTGCTATATTTTCTTGAGAGATAAAATGGGGTTTCCATTGCCAGGAATTTCAACACTGAGACGGTGGACTGCTCTCTCATTTCACTGTCGCCCTGGCATTCTACATGATGTCCTTCAGCTAATGAAGGCACAGGCACAAAGACATAGTACTTTAGAGTGTACATGTGTTATTTCCTTTGATGAAATGAACATAGGTATCAGAATTTCCTATGACCAAGAAGAAGATAGGATTGTTGGTCCACACAGTAATGTGCAAGTAGTCATGGTACGAGGAATGTTTGCAAGCTGGTAGAAGGTAATATATTTTGATTTTGACATACTGATGACAGCCTCATTTTTGAACAAAATAATATCATATCTGGAAGATATTCAGTATAATGTTGTTGCTGCTGTAGCTGACCTCGGTGGCAAAAATCATGCTGTATGGAAGGAATTACAAGTAACACACGCAAACACATGCTTCCCCAATCCTCAAATACCAAATAAACGAGTTTGGGTGTTTGCAGATGTTCCACACCTTTGGAAGCTGCTAAGAAATCATTTTCTCGATGATGGACTAACACTTCCAGGTAATAAGAAAATTACAAAAGCTACTATTGAACAGCTCCTTACTCTGGATTGCAGTGAGATGAAGATATGCCCCAAGTTGTCACTTCATCACATTAGTGTGACGGGCCGTGACCGCCAACGTGTATATTTGGCAACTCAGCCCCTTTCGAACCACACTGCAGAAGGGATACGCTTTCTTATGCCACATGAAGAACACGTCGCGAAATTTGTTCAGCTTCTGAACGACTCGTTGGATGTGCTAAATTCAAGAATGCCTACAGATGAGAAGTCACTGGCACGTATATTTGGAAGTCATCGTGAAACCCAAGAGATGATTCTACGACAGCCGCATGAATGCATCCGAGGAATGAAGGTAGGTAATGCAACATATCTGTTACCCTTTCAGAAAGGATTCATCACAACCATTTTCTCATTACTGGGAATCTTCACTGATCTGAAGCCTCTGAACATAAAATACATCCTAACTGCTCGACTCAATCAAGACTGCCTTGAAACATTTTTTTCACAAATACGTGGGCTTGGCCACTTCTATGATCATCCATTGCCTACAGAAGTGAAATCCCTTTTGCGTCTCTTGCTTCTAGGTGCCAATGTAAGTGACATTCCATTTTCAAGTGCTGCTCCTGTTTCACAAGGTGGGGGTGATGATGATTAGTTTTTGACATCTCAATTGTTTAGTGCCGTTTTACCTGATATGTCAGAACCCCTGGCAATGATTGAAGGTGAAACTGAGATTCGGGATATTACACTTCATGACTCTACAGGTATTCAGGTACCACCTGCTACTCCTGGCTCTGATTGCTCTGTAGAAGGCTTTCGTTACCTTGCAGGTTACATAGCTTACCGAGGAAGAAAATATGACCGTTCGCCGGGTAAGCCAATTGGCCAGCTACTTAATCCACCGTCAACTACAGAATCAGTACCTGTTAGCTTGATTGAGACCCTTTCATGAGGTGGCCTGCTTGTTCCATCAGATCCATGGTTGGAGAAAGTTAGCCAGTTTGAGTTGATGTTTGCAGAAGTGCATGGACATGATTCTTTATCCCAGGAACACAAGATTGTACACAAACTATGTGTGAAAATTGGTCAGAAGTTTCCAGATGTTCCTACAGAGGTGATAAAGTTGTATGTTAGAACCCGAACCTTTGTACTGCTAAGACATTTAAATGCAAAAGCAAAAGTAAGGAAGGCAGAAGAAGCACAACGCAGAAAAGCACGTAAGTGGCAGGCTTCATCAAAGTGAAAATTTCCTGGATGCACATGGCCAAACCAGATTTTTCATGCCATTGAGAAAATGTAAGCAACCTGCAGGAATAATGCCACGGAATTCTGCAATCAAAAAGCTAAGTTTTTTTTTATTTCAATTTTTCATTGTTTCTATGCATGTATGCAAGTATTTGCAATTTTTCTGATAGCTATTATATATACTCATCTGAGAAAGAAAAGTTTTATTTCAATACATCTGTCATGGGCACATTGTGTTAAGGATCAAATCTGGTAAAGGAAAATTTGTAGAATTTAATTAGCACAGCATCAGTGGTAATGAGTATACCAACTTATTTGCTAGTCATTAACATAAACAAAATGTACCACACACATATATAGGAGAGACAGAGTTTTTAAAGATGAAAATTTTTCACCATTCCTTCATGGTGTGTGTGTATATGCATGTATATATGGCGTGTGTGTATATGTATGTATATATGGTGTGCGTGTATATGTATGTATATATAGCATGTGTGTGTATATATATGTATATATGGTGTGTGAATATGCATGTATATATGGTGTGTGTGTGTGTGTATATGGTGTGTGTATATGTATGTATATATGGTGTGTGAATATGCATGTATATATGGTGTGTGTGTGTGTGTATATGGTGTGTGTCATCATCATCATCATCATTGTCAACCATTATCAATCCACTGCTGGACGAAGGTCTCCCCAAGTTTCCTCCACAACGGTCTGTCTTGTGCCAGTCTCCTCCATGTCACCCCTGCATACTTTCGAATTTCATCCACCCATCTCCCATGTGGTCTTCTTCTGGGTCTTTTCCTGTCCCTTGGAATCCAATCTAAAATTTCGGCTGTCCATCGATGATCTGTCCATCTGGCAGTATGTCCAGCCCATTGCCATTTCAGGGATTTAACTCTGATCATGATGTCTTCCACTCTTGTCATTTTTCGGATCCACGAGTTCCTCTTCTTATCTCTCCTGGTTACACGAAGCATGCACCTCTCCATGCTTCTTTGCGTTGTCTGCAGTCTTTGTATATCTCTTTTAGTTAAGGTCCACGTCTCTGCACCATACGTAAGCACTGGAAGGATGCATTGATCAAACACTTTTCTTTTAAGACATAATGGAATATTGCTCTTGAAAATTATGCTGTTTCTTCCAAAAGCTCTCCAGGCAAGTTTTGTACGCCGATTAATTTCTTCACCAATGTGACCCTCACTTGATATCTGCTGTCCAAGATAAACGTACGTCTCTGTTATCTCCAGCTTTTCTCCATCAATCAATAAATCTTCATTTCTTGTAAAATCATTGAACATCACTTTTGTCTTCTGAAAGTTCATTTTTAATCCCACTTCTTTACTCTTGTCAGCAAGTTCCTGGATCATACTCTGCAGCTCTGATGGGGTAGTTGCAAAAATGACTACGTCATCAGCAAAACGAAGGTTGGGTTAGATAATCTCCATTAATCTTTATCCCTTTGTTTTCCCAGCTCAGCGACTGAAAAACACCCTCCAATGTGGCATTAAAGAGCTTCGGAGATATGGTGTCACCTTGTCTCACTCCCTTTTCAATTTTTATGTGTGTTGTATTTTCAAACAGCCGAATCTTTGCACTTGCATTTTCATAGATGTTATTAATAATATTAATGTATGCATCTTCAATACCGCAGGTTTTCAGAGCCATTGGAACTGCTGATGGTTTCACCGAATCAAAGGCTTTTTCATAATCGATAAAAGCCATGCACAAAGGAAGTTCATATTCCCTCGCTCTTTCAATTAGTTCTCTCAGTACGTGGATATGATCTATTGTGCTGTAGCCACTCCTGAATCCAGCTTGTTCTCTCGGTTGAGCCATGTCCAGTGTTACCTTCAAGCGGTGTGAAAGAACTTTAGTGAAGATTTTATAAACTACTGATAGGAGGCTGATAGGTCTGTAGTTTCCGAGATCCTCAATGTCACCTTTCTTATGTAGCAGGATCATTGTAGCGGTGTTCCAATCCTCAGGAATCTTTCCTTCATTAAGGCATCGAGTGAAAATTTGGGCGAGTACTATTTCAATTTCTCCACTTGCTTCTTGTATGATGTCTACAGTAATTCCATCTTCTCCTGGAGCTTTTCCCCGCTTCATGTTCTTGATTGCATGTGCAACTTCTGCTGGAAGGACTGGAGGAACTCTGGTACTGGTATCTTTCATGATGTCTGGAGTGCATGTATCATCCCTTTCATATAATTTGGAGTAGAAATCTTTCACTCTTGTCAAAATTTCGCCTCTATTTCTTGTTACAGAACCATCTTCTTTTCTCAGTGCCATAATCTGTTTTCTTCTATTACTGAGATGTCCCTTTGCTATCTTTAGGCTTTGGTTGTTTTCAATTGCTTTCCTCACTAGTTCACAGTTGAATTTTCTTACGTCTTCAGTGATACTTTTTCTTACTGTCTTGCATAGCTCTATATATTCCACTTTGGAAGTCACATCTTCTTTAGTTGTCCTCATCTCTCTTCTTTTTGCATCAACATTTTCGTTTTTCCTGATAATTTGTTTACATGCAACTTGTTCTTAGACCCAGCTAATTTTGTTGCTGTTTCCATAAGAGCTTTGGTTACTTTTCTGTTAACTTCAGAGATGTCCACTTCTTCCGATGTTAGGCCTTCTAAAGCAGAGAACCTGTTCTTCAGTTCCAACTTGAAGGTATTATGGTGTTTTTTAAGGTTGGTTATGTCAATAGATTTTGTTTGTCTTATGAGCTTGCCACGTTCAAGTTTGGTGTTGAGGTGCATCTTACATCTCACCAATCTATGGTCACTACCTGTGTTGAACTTGTTTAGCACACTGCAGTCTTCTATGACGAATTTTTTGTTACACATAATAAAATCAATTTCACTTGTCGTCCCATTTGGATGTCTCCATGTCCATTTCCTGTGTGGCTTTTTCTTGAAGAAGGAGTTCAAGATGAAAAACCCTTCTGCCTCTGCAAACTCAACGAGAGTATTTCCACGCTGGTTTCTGTTGCTGTGACCGAATTTACCTACTGAAGTTTCATTCTGTTGCCGTTGCCCTATTTTTGCATTGAAATCTCCCATAATTATTTTCAAGTGCTGCTTACCTTTATTATTTAGATGACAAATTTCCTCATAAAATTCTTCAATTTCTTCTTCAGGATGACTTGTGGTGGGTGCATAAGTTTGAATAATCTGAGCCTGGTATCTTCTCGATAGTTGGATAACGAGTCGTGCAGCTCTGTCAGAGGAACTTTCAACTTCTACAACTTTATCCTTCAGTTTCTTGTTTATTATAAATCCAACACCACTAGTTCTGCCAGTATTAGTCCCACGATAGTAGAAGAGATGTCCACTTTTCAGTTCAATGAGATCTTCTACTTTTCTCCTTACCTCACTTAGCCCCACGATGTCCCACTTGATCCTTTGTAGTTCCTCTTCCAATTCAAGAAGCCTTGAATCAGAAGATAGGGAGCGTCCGTTGTACGTAGCCAAGGTCAGCATCAGATGGCAGCCTAGTCCGGTCCTCCGGGGATTCTTAGCACCCTCTGCCTTCATGTCGCACTGGCCGCTGCCTTGGCCAGGTACATTCCAGCTGCCGGAGACTGAGGGCCAAGATTTAAGTTGTGGAATCATTTTGGAGGGGTTTGGCCATAACTCACCACGCTGGCCAAGCGGGTTGGTGAGTGTGGGATAGAATTTCCTCTAATTCCGATGGTATAGTTATACCGCTATTGGCGGTCGTCAGAGCCCCTTTAGTGGGAACAGGATGAACCACGAGAAGGCGGGGTTGACATTTGTCAAGGAGAGGCTGTGATGTTACGCATCACATGGTGTGTGTGTGTGTGTGTGTGTATTTTTCAAGATGTCATTTTTTAAGTAGATATTCGATATAGCTTCTATATCTTCACTTCCAGAAAAAATTTCAATCTTCTTAAATGATGTGTGTGGCTGTGTACAAACAATTTTAAAAATAAAAACCTAGAAAAAGAAGAATATCAAAACCCAATCACCGAGCTATATTCTCCCCTTGATGAGGGCTAAACCTAAAAAACTGTAAACTCTAAAAGTGAGATTATAGAAGGAGACATGTAATGTAGAACATGTTGAGAATAATCACTTAGTCCTTCTTCAGGGTCAAACAGAAATGATCCCTCTCTCATTTCTACAAAGACCTGAAAGTGGGTTTCTGCTATATTACATCTGCTTTAGTGCACCAAATATAAATTTTGTAAGTTAATAAAATATTTGAACATTAAATTCTACTAAACCTGTAAATTACTAAAACAACCAGCTAGCACACATGCTGGTAAAAAAAGGTTTAAAGTGAAAACCACATTCTTAAGCTTAGAGCAAAATAATAAGCGTATTTAACTTTACAGGAAAAAGCAATTTTGAAAAAAAAAAAAAAGGGCGTATAACACTTAACTCTTGGTTTTCTTGCGCATATATATATATTTTTTTGTTTTTTTTTGTTTTCTTTTTGTTTTTTTTTCTTGTTTTTTTGCTTCTTTTAGCTTGCTTATGTGTTATATACATTCACACCGTGAAGGAATGTTGAAAAATGTTTCAAGAGTGAATATATAGAGAGACAATATTTTTCGTGTTGTTTCACAGTACGAAACTGATTGATTTGGCAGCGATACGTATCGCCGCCCTTGTTGGCATTTTTTGATGAAGTAAATTTCAGGTTGACATCTTCAAAATTAAGTATCAGTGTTTAACCTTAATTCTTGTAGTTGTTTATTTTGTATAGTGGCTTGGCGGTAAGTATTAAAATCTGAGTTCACACATATATGCAAATTAATAGGGAAATGTTGCGCTTCACGGAAGGTAAATGGTTTGATTTCATGATTTTGATTTATGTATGAGCAGTTTTTTGCACTTTTATTTCGTTATTATCATAATAAGTGTGATTATTACGATCGTTTCGTATGCCGTAACCCAACGCCACAAGACGCTCAAAGCTGCCATGTTGGCTGCGGAGTCCCGAGCGGCCACGCCGACGTCATTTCAGCAGCCAATGAGAGGCGGACATTGTAGCGAGCCCAACCTTATACCATGAGATATATCTAAAGACCTTGATAATAACTGAGGCAGTAATTTGCAGGGTAAATTATGAATTTTTCGCGAAATATTCGCAGCCGATGATATACACTAACGTTTCCAAAAAAAAATCTAACAAGTTACGAAGCAGTAATAAATATTTCTAGTACTAGTCATTTTATTACTGCTTCGTAACTTGTAAATAAACATTTTAACTTTATACGTTTTTAAAATGTATAATTACATTTATAAACCATTTAAATTTCTGGCAGTGTTATCAACACCGTTACACGACAGCAAGATTTCCATTTAAACGGACGGCATTTTGATACATTATATTCTACATTCACAGATTTTCTTCTTTAATGCTATGTCTGTTGTCCTGTAACACGTTTTGAAATTTAGAAAAGGATCTTTCAGCATCGACACTGTTTGTGGGTATTGACAGACAACGGATGGCGGCCTTATGCTGCTTAGGAAAACGACCTTTTTTCGTATTCCAGAAGTCTAGCAATCCTTTGCTGACACGAAATTATTTCGTGTTTTTATGCAATCGTGACATATCATCATTATTAAACTCGCTTTATATGGACGAAATTTACATTTTAGTTGGCCCTCATCTTCCAACATAGGAATATGGTTGAAAACAAACAAATCTTTGTCTTCTAAAAAGTCCAAGGACTTAAATTGATCGGGATCAAACACCCTACATGCTTTAAAGAAATTTGCGGCTGGCTGAAAAAAACGATGCTTTCTATGTTAAAAAAAATGCTTAATTTTTTCATAACAAATGGATAGAACGAGCTGTTTTTGCAGCTACGTCATAGCAATCTTGACTCTTGCTAAAAAGACTGTCGGCGATGTCCAACATTTCATTATATACACTGACGGAAAAAAATCCCAACACCAAGAAGGGATTGTGTTAGATAAACGACAGTTGGTAGGCTGTGAGAGTACATCTGTAAGATGACGTCTGTGCCAATTTCGCGCTCGGCGAATACGTGTGGCGCTAGTAGCGCCCCTCGGAGCATGCAAAGCAGGTTTGTTGAAAATACGCGCTGTAACGTTCGTGAGCGTTAGTTATCGTTGAGATTCGACGTAATGTGTTGATGTTAGTCGAGAATGCCTTTAAGAAGACGAAGAAGCCATTATCAACAGCTCACGGAGTTTGAATGAGGTCGTGTAATAGGGCTATGAGAAGGTGGAATTTCTTTCCGTAATATTGCAGATTTATTTGGCAGGAATGTAGCCAATGTGCATTATTGTTGGCTGCGGTGGTCAAGGGAAGGTGCTGCCTCAAGAAGACCGGGTTCCGGCGGGCCACGTGGCACTACTAAGAGGTAAGACCGCCGTGTACGGCGTATGGCCATGGCGCATCGTACCGAGTCTGCTACAGCAATTCGAGCTGCAGTTGCCACCACAGTGACACAACGAACTGTTACAAAACGGTTACTTGAAGGACAGCTCAGTGCCAGACGCCCTGTAGCGTGCAATCCACTTACTCCAAACCACTGCCGTTTGTGACGTCAGTGGTGTCAAGCTAGAGCACATTGGAGGACGGAGTGGAGATCTGTTGTGTTTTCTGATGAAAGCCGGTTCTGCCTGGGTGCCAATGATGGCCTTGTGTTGGTTAGAAGGAGGCCAGGTGAGCGCCTGCAACCAACCTGTCTGCGGCCGAGACACACTGGACCTACACCTGGAGTTATGGTCTGGGGAGCAATTTCCTATGACAGCAGGAGCACTCTCGTGGTTATCCCACGCACCCGGATGGCACAGTTGTACGTCGGTATGGTGATTCAACCAGTTGTACTGCCATTCATGAACAGCATTCCAGGGGTGTTTTCCAACAGGATAACGCTCGCCCGCATACCGCTGTTGTAACCCAACATGCTCCACAGAGTGTCGACATGTTACCGTGGCCTGCTAGATCACCAGTTAATTCACCAATCGAGCACGTATGGGATATCATTGGAAGACAACTCCAGCGTCACCCCAACCAGCATTAACCGTCCCTGTATTGACCGACCAAGTGCAGCAGGAATGGAACTCCATCCCACAAACTTACATTCAGCACCTGTACGACACAATGCATGAACGTTTGCGTCCTTGCATTCAACATTCTGGCGGTTACACCGGTTGTTAATGTACCAGCATTTCGCATTTAAAATGGCTCTTCTCGCGCTTACAATAAGCTGTGATCTTGAAACCTTAATCGATTAAATATGTTACCTATACAAATGTATTGACGCCATTTCATTCCTCTACAACTATTTTTTCGTGGTGTTGGGATATTTTTATCCTGCAGTGTATTTTGTGCACGGCAATTCGCTGTTTTCCGAATAAAGTGAGATGTCCAGAAATATATGGCTCCTGAACTTCAACTTGCTTCACATTTTCATTTGAATTCATATTTTGACAATACCCAATGGTTTTATCCACAATACAAATTCTATTGTTGTCTTTTTCTTTTTCAAAAACTCTGCGTAGTGTTCTAAATGTTTGCAGTGAAAATGCATGGCCTCAAACCAACTGTTACACCTAGTCTGCACAGGTACTGGTGGTAAGCAAGATATTTTGCACTACTCTAGAAAAATTAGCCGAAAACATCCCTTACGGGAGGGACAAGCGGGGAAGGCACGTTCCACAGCAACTACTAAAGAGTTAACATTTTCAAATTCATTCTGCCAAATTTCGCGCAAAATATTTAAAAAATGCACATTGCAGGTGACGTAAACATCATTCAAAAATACTGATTTTCAAAATCTTTTGCCATGCTTTGGACATGTAAGATGCATTGTCTGTCACAAAAGCGGTTATATTAGAAATAGGTATTTCATACTTATTAACGCATTGAAGTACTGCCTCGGTGACTGTTTTAAAATCTACGGATACCAAAGTGATGCACTTAAGGAAAATGGTATTCAAAGAGGTACCATCATTCCAGCTTTCAACATTCAGTTCAGCAGATGGAACTTCAAGAATATTCAAAATGCATCTATCTTCAGAATCAGTTTCGTCTGCTACAACGCTTTCACCGGATACTGATTTTAAAAAGATATTTCACTTGCTGCTTGTCAATATCATGTATTTTCGGCAAATAACATTTCCGCATCCAATGTGCATTTGGAATAACACTAATATCTTTCAAAAATGTTTCAAGTAATTTTTTAATGTAGGGTCATCCAATTTGGATGTGGGATGTTAGCTGCACAAAAAGGCACCAGCTAATTTCTAAAGTTCCATTGAGCGATGCAGCTCTTATGCCGTCTTTTTCTCAAATAATTAATCAATACATTTCTGCATTATTTTCGGTTCGCTGTTCAGACACACTTTTTTATGCAGCTTGCTTGCTAAATGCTTTTCACAACTGTCCTTTCTTCAAACATCCACTAGTATGTTGCAACAAGAACAGAGCTATAGATTTTTATTCGCATGAAACGTTCCCTTGCTTTATTGCTTGCATCTTTTAGATGCACCCGTTTTACTGACGTGGCTCATACTCAAAATTAAAAAACAATATCCAGAAACTTTATAGCTACTCACACGAAAGCACAAATTTTCTAAGCTAAGAGTCTGCGAAACACTTTTTTCTGTGTGCTGCTTTCCCAGCTGAAATTACTAAAACAATTGAAGACATCCGGTTTACTAGTCAGGCAAGTCGCAAAGGTCATTCAACAGTAGCGGGAGGAAATCACGAAAGACTACGTGCGCACTCTTTAGCAGAATATATGTGACCTTGAATTAGCAGTCAAGTTTGTTCGAAAAGATTATCTTCGTAACGATCAATCTTGAGAGGGAATGCAATGATTCAAACTCTGCTTTGGACTTTCGAGTAGGATATATTGGGGTATATTTTTCGCGTAAAATTTAACGAAGGCAGTATTAAAATCATTAAATTATGAAAAATACAGTAATCGAAAACTTATAATAGTAATTAGGCAAAAATAAGCAAAAAAACTAAAATTCGCTGATATATTTGATATTCGCGAAACAAATCCGGGAAATTCACGCGCGACAGAATTAATGCTCTAAGTATCGGTAATCACCTGATCAAGGCTTTCTTCGTACCACCACGTTTGAAAGAATTTTAAGATACGAATCTTTGCGACAAGGTTGAGGTTCCTGAATCTTATTTTACGAGGTGTTTTTCACCCTCACATTAACAATGTTGCTACACCAGTATATAAAATAAGAAGCTTTAGTTTTTTAATGGAATTTCTTTTTTTAATATAATACTGAAAGTGATTTGCTCTGGATTTGAGAAACTACAATGGATTTCCGTCTGTGAATTTATATTAAATTCAACAGTACAAATATTTTTCCTACTCAAAACAATGATAATTTTCAGGAACGCATTTCCGCATGGAAATTTCTCTGCGCATAAAGGCTTTGGCAAGGTATTTGAAGAAAGTATCGCCTCTGATTAAGTGGGTATTTTGTGAGCTTAATAGATTAGTTTAACGAAAACCCAAATACAAACATTTAGCAGTTTTCAAAATGATCTTTAAACTATAACTAAGTTATCAAAATCAAAGTCGATATATCACTGTATATAATGGAATTATCTTTTATATACAAGGAATTCTTCACAGATTGGTCTCAAATGGTTTCAAAAATATATAAAAGACGCAGTGATCAAAATTAGAGGGATAGTTCTCAAATGATCCATTGATATCAAACTCAAGAATTTTTGAACCGTGGTTTTATTACATTGTGCCTTCAGACTCTTCCTTTCTCTTTCGGTTTCTTTGTTTTCGCCCTTAAATACATGGAACTCTTTACAGATTGACCTCAAACGGTTTTCAAAAACAAATAAAAGACGCAATGATTAAAATTAGGGAAACAAGTCTCAAATGATGCAATGTTATCAAACTCTAGAATTTTTTAACTGCGCTTTTATCACATTCTCCCTTTAGGCTCTTACTTACTCTTACGGTTTCTTTCCAATTAAAGAGCCCGTGCATCAGAAATTTCAAATGCAAAATTGCAATTTGAATTTTATTATCTTTTCTTACTATGGTTATATTTGATTTGGGATTTTTATTCTCGTTTCGATTTGTAATCATATGTTCACCACTGAGTGTTTATGCTGGATAACGAGAATTACGGACTCGAACTCATGAACTGAATGTTTCATGAGCCAACAATCGGTCACTTTTAAATTTGGATTCCATTGATCATATGTATTTTCTCGGTTTCAATATAGTGACGCCATCTGATTTATTTTATCGGTTGAGTTAGCACAATCTTCTCCTACAAGTGCGGATCTCCGTTTTAGGTAGGTTTAAAACTTACTCGGATATGAAGAGCCTCATTTTCTCATAGGTGTAGACGTAATTTTTACTCAAAAATCTCTATATATTGATGAATTTCCCTACCTGCTTGGATATATCTGTTTGACTGAGAAAATGGCTGAATAACGAACGTGAAATATTATGGCAGTAGATTTTAAAAACCCCATATAGGTTTTATCTTTAAATGAAATTAGATTTATAACTCTTGATTGGTATTACATTTGAGTTGTACACTACCTGATAGAGAATGCTCGGAAACAGAAAAAACTGCACACAGATAGCCAAGTAGGTCCTGAAGAAGTGATTTACTTTTCACATACAGACTAGGGTCTAGTGGTCGAATATAGAGAATGATCAATAAGGAGTGTGGCCCCCATTTTGGGCGATACAGCGTGGAATCCGACGTGGCGTCCGAGCAACGAGGGTCAGAATAGAGTCCTGGAGTATCGTGGACCATATGCTTTTGATCCAAGCCCCAGTAAATCTTCATTTTGCGAGGGTGGGAGGGTACTCAAAAGGCATTCGATCGTGTCCTACAGACTATGGGTGAAAGGTCGGGGGAACGTGTAGGCCACTGAAGCATTCGCACACCGTTTAAATCATGCAGACTGAACCGCGAGGTATACGATCGGGCTTTATCCTGTTGATAAACGGCGTTTAGGATGCCCTGCAGATACGGTAGTGTCACGGATTTTATCTGACTTACCATGCTTCTTATACTTACACCAAAAAACAGATAGTCCTGTTCAAAATTTGTAATCACGAATAATTTGATGAAAATGACGTTTTCTGTGTTACATCAACGTCAATGTTAAAAAACTATTATTATTCTGTGCAGTAGAGGGAAGAAGCCACACGTTATAAAGCATATTGCTTACTTCAGTGGCATGCGGAGCTGAAGATATGTCGTGCAAATAACAATACCTCTACTTATTATCTTTGGGGTTTCTAAAATGCTTGCAACCGCACTTTTAAGTGTACTATAGTATTAAAAGAATGCAGTTTCAAGGAATTGCAGATATAGCTATACCACCGAGCAGAAAACTATTTATGTGGAAGGCTTTTTTCATTAAGTGAAAAAACAGCCTTGTCCTTTCATTGAGAAATTACTGCAGAATATATTTCAGTTTGTTTGACACAAAGTATTGTAAGAGCTTTCACTTGATATCTAAAATTGATATAAAAAAATTGTCGTCCCAGCGATAAGTATAGTCTGTTTTCCAATTATATTTTGGATTTTGAACACATAGGCATTTTCTCTTTACCGCTACACCGATAGCGATCACATTGAAAGATTTCCTGAATTCTGATTGAAATATTCAATTGATTTTACACTCTTTTTAAAGAAGTTCCTGGTTTCTTTTGAGGAAAATTTCCCTCACAAAATGTCATGTTTTAGCATTAAATTCTTAAAAAATGATCAATCACTTTATGTGCAAACATTAGAAAAACAGCAGTGAGTGTCGTTTTATTTTAATATTCAGTAACAGTCCGAAAAACTTCATATTTTAATTTTCTATTCAGAGAACACTTCCGCAAAATTGTTTTAAAATGTCAGTGTTTTTCTTATTGAAATTTCGTACATAACGTTTAACGAATGTTAGTTGTGCACACCTATAACTTCCACAATTTTGTCTAAGCACGTTAATGAAAATTTAAATTACATTATTTTATAGGTTCCAAAATTAGCCACCACAGTGCATCTCTCCATGAATTAAATTATTTTGAAGTATGTTGCTCGTTATATGACCTGCAGTTCTAGCGACTTTGTTTCTTGTCTGAAACGAGTATTTCTTTTGTGACTCATTGACAACATTTACAATCATCGTTAAACGAATACTTGAATCCGTGTCTTTCGAAAAAAAAAGTATTTCCACGGTATAATTCCCAAAGATCATCAGGCACTGATAATTAAGTTTCTGTAGTTTGTTACTGCTTTAAATATACAATAATAATAATAATAATAATAATAATATACAGTCGAGTAACATTATTGTGACCACCTCCTACTTTTGACGTCAATAGTGCGTACCCAATGAAAGAAGGAACGTGTTGTGACCTGGCTTACAAGGTATATAAGGTGTGCTGTAGGCAATCTGCAAACATATCACTCGTTGTACTCATGGACAAAAGGAGCGATTTATCAGATTTACAAAAAGGAGTGATTATCGGCATTCGGCAAAAGGTGGCAATATTTCTGAAATAACGCAGTTTGTGAACTGTTCGCGTGTTGCTGTGGTTAAAGTGCATCGTGATTGGAGAAATGGCAAAACTGCGAATGAGCGAAGTGGAAACTGCGGAGCACCACGTAACATTGATGTGAAAAGTGAACGTCGGCTTCGAAGGTGCGTGAGTGCCGAGCAACGCTACAGTGGAACAACTCACTAGTCGAATGAACCAGGGGGCTCCCGGAAGTGTGTCTAAAACTACAGTTAAGCGAACCCTGCTGCGTATAGGGTTCCGGTGCAGGAAGATGGCCACTGCACCTATGCTAACGAAGGTGCATCGGCGGAAAAGGCTTACATTTGCTCGTCAGTATCGGAATTGGGCGTCTGCTGATTGACAAAGTATTACCTTCTCCGATGACTGGACCTTGGCGTATAAAGAGAGAAACATCGAAGAACAACCCTATTCACCAATCGCAGGAAGCGGAAAAGCTGGTGGGAGTAGCGTTATGGTCTGGGGAATGTTTTCGTGGCATTCGCTGGGTCCACTCATACCTGTGGAACTCACTATGGACCGAATTCGTTATGAATCCATCCTTGCACACCACGTATACCCATACATGCTGATTGTCTTCCCTAAAGCGGATGGAAACGTCCAGCGCGACAATGCGACGAATCACTCGGCGAGAAATGTCCGAAAATGGTTTCAAGTGCACTATGAAGAATTCAAAGTAATTCCCTGCCCCTCCAAGACTTAAACCCAATTCAGCATGTGTGGGACCACCTCGATCGTGGTGTTCGCTCTATGGATACTCCACGACACACCCTCCAGCAGCTGTCAGATTCGCTGCAGTCAACAGGTCTCTACATACCTGCGAAGACCTTCCAGCTTTTCGGTAGCATAATCACTTCGCAAATGGGATATGTTTGTTTTGTTACACAAATCGGATTAGTTACGGCTTTTGCTTGTTCTTCAGTATTTCAGAAACATTTTCAGCAATGCCAAATACAAGATAATGTCTGCAGTTTGTCCGTATCCTTAGGTCTAGCTATTATATTGGCTAACATTTAATTTTAAATGTAATATTAATGTTATTGAATATCTTTCTCACCAAAATAAGGAATGGGTGGGATATCAGAAAACAGCAACAGCAACAACAACAAAAAAACTGCTCTAAGCTCATAGTCATCAGATCGAAGGAAAGCATCGTGGATCAAAGAAAAGCTTCACTGCCGTATTCCCCCTAACATGTTTTGCTCCTGAATGTTAACTTTCCTGCAGAGCATATTACCTGTTAAGATGTGGTGGCGCTGTTGTCGCCTGCTTTACGTTATATCTATGAGAGTTGGCGGTCTACACGCGAAGCTTAATATTCTTTGGTTTAACAGAGTAAGTATCGATGAAATAGCAAAGAATGGAAATCTGTTTAATCAATTACTTACAGGAATGGAGGGATTTACCGCATCATGTGAAGTACTTTGCATTTAAAGTTTTTGTAGAGCATTATCACTAGCAAGAACATTACGTGGTCGGTTTATTTTGCAAAGATAAAAATTCTTAAGTTTAAATGTTTGGAGTTGTATTCCATGAAAGGAAGAGTAGTACATCCTTACCTGAAAATGTATGGGCACATACTAAAATTAATATGTAAAAGTAAATGTTTTTTCTCACTTTTTAACGTGCCCATAATATCAAAATAGAATAACAAATATTGTACGATCACAGAAAAACGAGGAAAAGTGTCGAAAAATCTTCTTATGCTATGTTTGCTATTCATGTTCTGCACGCAGATTTATAGCAGTTACGTACGGCACAAAACGGAGATGTAATTTTGAAAATCTCTTTGCAAATTGTTGTACAAGAAGCAATCGGCATATCATTTATAAATTTGATGGAAACATTGAATTCGTATAATGTATTCAAGAAAAATCTTGTTCAACCGATTTCGTGAAATTGCAAAGTATATGCAACAAATTTGGTAATTGGACAAGTAGCTGTTCTGTAATCTCTGAACAACGGAATTTATTGGCATTACGGAAATCCTTACTAAGTCTGTGAGTAAAAAGCATAAATTTCATAAAATAAGGATTTATATCAACGTTGCTTGCCAGAGCGTGCAGTGAAATGCACAGTCATGAACGCATCTCATCTGTAATCGTGTGTTCTTTATTCTGAAGTATCATGTTCTCTTAACCATAATATCAATTATAGTATAATTTGCTTTACTGTAATTAGGCTCGAACACCAGCCATGCTTTATCCGATGCTTGGTCACAGATGAGCCCCTACCTGTGTGCTGGTCCACATAGGTTGACCTCTGTCTAGTTCCAAATATTTGGCAGTAGTCAGAGATACACGTCCCTGACCTCCAGCCGAATGGAACGCAGTTACCGGTTTCATGTATTTGTTACATATGTTAAAATTCCTCGGAATTTTTCTAAATTTGATCACTGGCATCCATATTGTTGAAGGTTTATTCTTGTATAAAAGATGGATAAAGCTATTTAGAAGTTTAAATGATGTTTAAAAAACAGCTTTGCAAAATTACTTTTATTTTTTTTGGTGGTTTAACTAAGAGGAACGCACAAGAATGTTATGAGTAAAATTGATGGGAGTGTTTCTACGAAAATGACAGAGCCAGCGTCATCGAACATGTCAGTGCCTCTTCTGAACTGACATACTTCTGCCGAATTGCTTAAAACCAGTGATTAGCATCCTTTTGCCACCAGGGATCCCCAAAAAAGGTATTTATGCCTTGTGTATGGAGAATATCCTTTGAATGGTCATGGAGACAAGATTGGGATAAGCATGTAAAACCAGATGGCATTACAGAATAGCGATTTTTGGAAGCATCGTCATAACGCTGTGGCAAGACGACTTCAATTATTAATATCTGAAGTAACTTTTATGAAGATAAGGAATATGCATTAGCATCCACTAAAAAAATCAAGTAGCTGGAGACAGAAAATGTACTGAAGGGGATTGAAAGAGCAATTGAAATACACTATCTACCAACAAGTAATCGCACACCCCTGAAATCGACGATATCTGCGGTCTTGATACACACGGCAGCCGCCGTTAAATATCGTGTGGGAAACAACAACGCAAACAGTCGCATGCAAGATGCCACGCAGTTCGGAGCTCTCTGATTTCGAGAAAGGTGTAATCGTCGGGTATCACAGAAATGGCCGATCCATACCCACCGAGTTGAAGTACCCAAAATCGACAGTGGACTTTGTGATTGGCAAGTGGAAGATGAGAGGTGACTGTCGGAATGTGCCCCAACCCGGCAGACCCACAAAACTGGCAGTTAGAGACTGACGGTTAGAGAAAGTTACAGATTTATTTACGTGGAAAAGAAGATTTTGTTTTAGAAAATTACTATTAACACCAATAAAATTCTATGCGAAACCTTAAATAGTGGCTACGTGGAGAAGGTTTATAATGAAAATCAAACAAAGAATATGAAAAATCACAGTAGGTGAAAAATACGTTAATTCCAGAGATACTTGAAAAATATTTACTATGTCACTTTTCTTTAAGCATTCAATGATAAATAAGAGACAATCATCACCTTGCTTATCTTGGCCAGTGAATTAGTTCCTAGAACTAATGATAAATATCAGCCTGTAAACTTTATAAATACTTTTCATTTCCATATCGTTAACCCTATTGCTCATCCGAATCACTGACTTAAAATCTTACGAGAAACACCCAGACATAAACGAGCAGTTCATCTAAGAACTCTGACAGTAAAATCAGTAATGAAAATCATCGTATGCACCAAATAATAATGAACATATTGCAAAGGTAGCCAAGTTAAATATTTTATGGTTCATTCAAAAAGATACAAAGTTAATATCTCAGCAAATTCAAAACTTTCTTTGTATCATAGATTTCAGTTGTTTGACGTAACCACTTGAAGCTCCTACTTTATAATTGCCTTCTGGTATAATATTTTGAAAAACAAATCTTTATGTAACTTCCTTCAAACGCTTTAGCATTTATTAAGTGTCTTTGTTATTTCAGTGTTACAGTCATGTTATAATGGCATGGTTGTATGTAGTAAGTGAAAGCAGTTCAATGAGAAACTTAACCAAGAATTTCGTAAGTAATTTAACGACGGGGTTTCGCTTAATAAAATACGTATGTTTCCGCATGAAATTTGCTTGAAAAACGAATTGCTCGGAAAAATATGTAACAATTGAAAATCTAGTGCATGATTGAGGTTTCAAAAACTTGGGAAAAAGTACTTCCATTATTTCATATACAATGACACTTCAGTATATGTGAGTTCTGCATGCAGGAAAGCCGAAGAAAAAGATTACGGTGAAATGTCGTAATTGTAATGATGGTATCTTAGTTTAAAATGGATTGAAATTGCCTTACCATTTATACAGCGATGCGTGCATATCCGCAAATAATTATTGTTTAAAGAAAATTTAATCTAGTAAATTGAATCTGTTGTGACCAGTCTTTTTGCAATAATATTATATATTACATTAATATTTATTTTTAATCCTTTAATTGGCATAACATTACGAAAGTTTCCCAAGCTTTCACTACCAACGGACAGCTTCTTCAGGCTCCTGAATAAAAACACTTGAAAGAAACAGACAAAAAATGTCTTTAGTCTTTCGGGAATGTTGTCAAATATTTTTATGTCACTATCAGGTAATATATTCTGTCTTCAAAACCGTGACTAGTGGTGCTTTGTTCAATGGGTGATTTCATTTTACAGGCTTTGAAGAATTCAGTTCGCCTCCGATATTCTCATTACAGTTCAGTTCAGAATTTTGGTTTGCTCAGTCCTACTTTCCGAAACTTCTGCGCTCGAACAAAAGTGAAATAATCGAGCTGTATAATATTGTACAGTTGTCGAACTGACAGAGGTATGTGTCTTCCGTCCGTATGTCAACATGACATCTAAACGGTGTAGCGAAGGTCCTCAATCCATGGCTGTCTTTCCCATGGAACTACATTTTAAATAATGAAATCACGCAAATAACGTTTAAAAACTGTTAGTGTATTGAGTGTACGCGTTTTGACCCACGAAATATAATATTTCAGTCGAAATTGAACCTTCCGTTTGTTTCTAATATCCAACTCGCTCTCCTGCTAATCGCATGTAAGCAGATTTGTTCCTTATTTCTCCAGGTAGTAAAAAGATATGAAGATTTGCTTCAGTCCTCTTATCCTATATATCTACGTAGGATATTTGTTCTTTTCTACTATTAGTCTATTAAAATGATCCCTAGGTATAATTTTCTCTGAATGTGTAAAAACCCATTTTGGTAATCATGTCCGCAGAATAATTTGTGGAGCGCGCAAGATTGACTATCTTTCATAGGACTATAATGGGAAGTTTCGACTTAGTGTCTTTATATTTGTCTGTACCCATACTATAGGCAGTTGGAAACCTTGAAGAAATAATTGTAACTTCCCGTGAATACACACCGCCTCAAACTAAGAACATTATCAGACCCTTAAATCTAGTGACTAACCGCAATTTCAAGTTTGATGCAGGCATCTGTAAAGCAAAAATTATATAGCACCGATGGATTCACCTTTATCTATAGTCCTTGCACGAACAATATTTAGCTAGAAAGCCTCATCTTTCTAATTTGTATTAGGAAAGCCCGGGTGTGGACCTGCTACAGTGACGATATATTCTTTATTTCGGAACATGGATAAGGGCAACTGAATGATTTTATGCTCAAGGTAAACAACCCGTACAATACGACAAAGATCCCCATGGAGCTTGAAGTGAATGGGACGCTAAATTATCTTGCCGTCGCGCTCAAATTTAATAAAACATCCAGCTTCAATTGTGATGTTTATTATAAACCAACCGCAGTACAGAATCTTGCACCTCCTGATTCACACTGCGGAAAAGAGTACAAGCTTTCAGCGCTTAGGACATGGTTCTATGTACAGAATGTGCATAGAACCGTGTCCTAAGCGCTGTTTTAAACTTAACCTAACAAAGTCAACCTTAATCACATCTACATGCGAGAGGCATTTCTGATAAAGTACGAAATGCTCTTCTCAAAATCTTGTTTACTAACGATGAGACACGTGTTCTAAAATTTTTAATTGGTATTTAGGTATGTTAAAAAGATTTTCGAATTCGAACAGTTTTAATATACTGATAAATATCACCTTCACGTGTTGCAGATGTGCAAATGAAAAGTTTAATTCCTAAAGTGAACCTGATTAGGAGCAGTTGTTGATATATTATTAAGAAAGTGTCCAGATTTAGTGTGTGTGGTATGAAAATTGGGTTAGATATGCTGTGCTAGTGTTTTCTTATTTACGTTACTGTTATTATAACGATTTACTGAACCTTAATTTATTGTACACTTCTGTTAATAGAAATTACACCACCATGAAGTAATGCTAGAATTTGTACGAAATTTGCATGGTGGATAGGGAATCATGGGGGATGCAAATGACTACAATTGCAGCGCACGAGCAAACGTGAGGCGCGCGCAACACCATCGGAAGCATCATACAAGGGGTTGTAAAAGAAGGCATACAGAGAGCAGGTGTTTAAACTTGCGATCACTGAAGTTGACCGTACGTAGTTGTGAAGGTGTAAACATGCCACATAAGAAGACGGGACTACCATACAAACAACTGTCGGAGTTTGAAAGAGGTAGAATCGTTGGACCTAAAGAAGATAGCTTACTTTACCGGTATATACTAGTTAGGCGTAACGCAACTATGGTTATGGACAGGAGTTGGTTCTACGTATCGTGGTGCGGAGTCTGGAGGTCGAAATCGAACGACCAAACAGGAAGAAGGACAGTTGCACCGTATGGCAGTGACATCACTCACAACACCATCCACGACACTTGCTCAGCAATGGATGGTGGTCACATATCGTCCGATATCTGCAAACACTGTTCGTGACCGATTGCTGCGGTGAGTCCTCGTTGTTCACCCTCCATTGCTGCGAATTCCGTTGAAATTGAAGAATAGGCGCCATCGATTACAGTTGTGCTGCTAAGTTCGAAACCGGTTTGCTGAATGGGAGTGTATTGTGTTTTCGGACGAGTCCAAATTAAAATTAATGCATCACGACGGGAGAATCCGTGTTCGCATATACCGTGGTGAACGGCATCGGGAAGGCTGCATTGTGCAGTAACATACTGGTCCCACACCGAGCGTGATGATCCAGGGCGCTTTTGCGTTTCATTCACGCATTAACCTAGTACGCATCAGAGGCACATATAACAGTAAAAACTACATCACCAATGTACTGCAAGTTGAAATTCCACACTTCTTGCAGACGATCTCGGGAGCCATCATCCAGCAAGACAGTGACCGACCCCCTATTGCTCGTACTGTACAAGACATATTCTGTGCACATCAAGTCTCTCGTCCTTCCTGACCTGCTCGCTTGCCAGATTTGTCACGTATAGAGAAGGTCTGGGGTGCTTTCGCGCAACGACTGACTGAAATGGCCTCAGCGACTGTAACAACCAACGAATTGTGGATGTGTTTCAAAGCCGGATGGAATGCCATAACACAGACCACCATCCAGACTCTGTTTAATTCGATCCCATGGCGTGTGGGACCTGTATCACCGCCAATATTTAATTTATTTGATATTAATTATTTGGCTTGCCTCATCACTAACTGATATGTAATTATGATCGTTTACAGCTTGTACCATAACTAATCATTATCATAAGTCATTGCGATTGCTTGTTTCTTTCTTGGTGTTTGATTTCTATTAACAGCAGTGTTTTTACTCTAAATTCGTAGCTACTAGTGACGTAGCAAAATTATCACTTGTAATTGCATTGCATTCTCAAATCTTTCTCTCTCTCTCTCAATTTGTGAAATGCTGACTTCCAGGAACTGTAGTATGACTGAACTGTAATTTAACAAACTGTGTAGAAACTGAAATAATATACTTAGGAGTTTGCCTTTCAAACGCAGCTACTAGTAAAATCGTGGTTGCTACTGCAGCTGGGAAAGGAATCTTTACCTATGTGTGGCTTCTTATATATTTCTTTTCCTTTTTTCTTTTTCTTTTATTTCAATGGCCGTCAAGATATTTTCAAGACTAAAAACCAGGGACCCGTTTAAAGAATTTAACCATGAGCACGCTACGTTTAGAATATTCAGTTGTACTATAGATGTAATTTTTTTGAGAAAAATTAATTTTTTTGAGAAAAAAGATGTAATATTTTGAGAAAAATATCTTAATTAATTTACAGATTAGGTCATTGGTCTTTTTTGAACAAAACTTGGAAAGGATAATTGAAAACAAAATAAATTCTGACATCTATTAACTGCCGACAGAATTGAATTCCACCCTAACTCCTCAGGTGTGGCTGAGATATGCAGATGATATATTCTTTGTATGGACCCACGGGAGCGTTTATCATATCATTTCCTGTCAACGATAAATTCCTCTAACGCCAATATAAAATTTATCGTGGAGCGCAAATGTAATATCTTCTTTCTTTTTCTTGGATGTTCTAGTTCGGAAGCCCCACACTGAGACTCTCCACAGCCAGGTTTATTTCAAACCTTGCTACGTACCTAGTCCTATTCTCCCAGCTTCAGCAAGCCCTAAGGTACATTAGTACCCTCGTTTCCGATATATGACTAATAGAGCATTTACGTTATCCTCCAACAGAATGGCCTGTTACAAGAAGACTAATAACCTAAGATCTCTAACTGCATCTGCCGGTTTTGACACGCAAGTTATCAATGATTTCATCAGAAGAGCAGAAGCTTTGGCCTGTAATCGTGCTACTACCAAGACGGCTGGCTCCAATACCTCCCAAGCGTCTCTTATTTTCTCAAAAACAGTCTAAATAAATTTGGTTAAAACATAGGAAAAAGGCACCAAGGTTTTTTGTTGACCCTTGTCACCACAATTTGGGATCCTGCCGCACTACCTACGAACTCTGGTGTTTACTTCATCCACTTGGAGTAACCTAATTGTTCCTTAAAATATTATGCGAGTCTAACCCAGCAGAATTTTAAGTTAAGGTTTTCTGAACAAAGGTGTAAAATAAGATAAAGTAAGTTAACAACAGCTTTGGCACGAGAGGTTGTAAAACATGACACTCTCCCAAGTGGAATGAGATCAAGGAAATCGCCCCATATAACAATCCACAGGCCACCGCATTTAGAGAACCATTAGAAATTCTCAGTAACGTAACAGCCTGATATGTTGATATTTCCACTGAAATCCCGATGTTTTTATTTTAAAGGGAATTTTAACGACGACCGTGAGCAACTCAATGAGCTATAAGCAGTCACCCGTCCTTAATTTAGGGCCACTGGTTCCAGGGAAGGGAGGGAGTCACTGCCGTAAGGCAAGCACAGCATCCATGCCTCACAGGGACTCAAACCCGGACCCTTTCGGACGAATGATCAGAAGCCATCGCTCAAACCACTGCGCGACCGTGGCGGCCCCGAAAGTTTGTCGGGCAGTTCTAGGAATTCCACGAGTTTAATCAGCTTTTTCCCGTTTTGTCTGCGCGTGTTTTTATCTGTGCGTATTGTTCAGGTATCGAATTATCTGGAACTGTTCTGTTTATTTTATATTGAACAACTGCCTCACGAAGCCGTCGTCTGGTGTTGAAAGCTTGCTTTTGTGATTATTGTGTTTACTTAGGCAAACGGACGGACTTTTGAACGTCATAATGTGAATATTTATTGAGAACTATATATTGGGTGTATATTTTGCAATTATTTTGAAGTCATATCTAAACAAGGATTTTCGATATATGTTTTGTAGCATTACCACACCTGTTTTTTTTTTTTACATAACGGTGTTAATGAAATATCAGGTGTTACTTTTTCAGTGATACTAGCAACTTTAACATGAAAACCAAGAATTTCTCTCAAACATGTGTGTACTTTTCTATAAAAATGTACCTGGCTGCGTTATAAGCAACATTCACAAGAGAACCATGAATTCCTTACAAAAAAGACGGCATATTAGTAACATGCACATTGAAACCACGCAATCTTTATAAAAATGTATGTACTTCCCTTTTTAAAAGGTACGGGAAAGGCGTTTTACACGTGCGGTGGAAATTAACACCACAGTGTTTCTGCACAAATTTGAATAATTTTATTCTTCCACTACACCAGCTGAAATTTTGGTATCTGCCTTCATGAAAGGCAGTAAATTTGTGTTTGTCATCGCACCAAAAAATTATTTTAGGCAATATTTGCTCGTATGAAGACGGCTGAGGTACTTTTCCGGAGTCAAGATTTATTAAGTTCTGAGGTGAGTCACTTAATTTCACAGAAAAGCCATGCTTTAGGCTTTACGGAGACTTTCATCTTGCGCCTTATTATGAAAAATAAATTTCTTAAATACATTTTCGAAAAGCAGTTGGTTTTAAGAAAGACGATAATAATACGTAAATAAATTTTTGTGAAGTTTGCAAATAAAGTACTACAAGTATGAACCCGTAGATACCATATCTCTTTGATCGTCTGCTTTTCTGTAAGAAAAAGTACATCTGGCTTTTTTGAATAATTTCAGTACACGACACTTACCTTTCATGAAACTAATATATTTTGCAATTAGTTCACACGAAAGTACAGTACATCTCTTTTAAAAGTACATAATTTTCTGCTCTTGCTCAGTTTAGATCGTCAATTCATAGTATGTATTTACTGCTGTATCTCGGGGTACATCCTTTAATTCAGAATTTCTTTAGTATGTACAACATAAATAAATAACTGAAAACTGTGAAAGCTATGGCACTGCGGCTACTCTACATCGCCGGATATAGTTTGTAAAGATGTATAATTTGCGTATAATTTCTAATTTTTCGTAATGCATAGGTTTGCAGCGAGAAGGCGTAAGATCATATAGCTGTTTCTCACAAATTCTTTACTATGGACAACATAAATAAATAACTGCAAACTGTGAAAGATATGGCACTGTGGCTACTCTTCCTCGCCGGATAGAGTCTGTGAAGATGTATAATTTGGGTATACTTCCTAATTTCTCGTAATGCAGCAGGGAGGCGTAGGATCATATGGCTCTTTCTCACAATATTTCTGGAAGAGCTGTCTATCAGGAATAAAATCTTCCCATACATTCTGTATCATTATGCAGATTAATTTTTGCCATTTGCGAAATATATTCATGTCGTACTATATTTACCAGGCAAAGTTGGTTTTTAAGCAATATTATTAACAAAGCTCATTCTATTCGGAACGAAAACTTTAAAGACATTTTTGAAAGCTTGTTCAGGAATAAATTTTGATGATACTAATGCAATTTTTATTTACACTACTTTAAATACTTGAAGTTGATAATTAATTTTAATTACTTCATTAAAAAATATTTTCTAAAACCCTAAAAATTGTCTTCAGATTTACTCGGTATAAACATTGTAAGGTTTCAAGGCATATACTTTGGGTAACAAACATATGCATTAGGTTCTTGATTGACAACGAGATTAGCTATAATTTTAGGGAGAATTGGAGGGACATAAGATTTTAAATTTCTTAAAATGATTCATTATAGTTTAACTTTTATTGATAAAAAGAAATCATTTGAAACCGTTGAACTAAGTAACGTATTCATGTATGAAGATAAAGAATGTGCAGAATATTAAGTCAATACCGATTAATGAAAGCAAAGAACACAGTAAATTGTTCTAAATATAATTTACATTAATAAAAAATAGAACACATTTACTTCTTCGTATATCATATTAAACTTGTGGGAATACTCTTATGAAAAACCAAGTGTGCTACAAAATACGATTTTGAGCACCGGTTACCAAACTATGCATCTAAATTAAATAAATGTGACAGGATCCCAAAATTGTGAATTTGTGCGGCCATAGGTAAGCTTTGTGTGAAAACCATTTAGATCCTGCAACGTAGTGTAGATAGCAAGTCTTATAAACCGAAGTGCATGTCATGTGTCACAACGGTCGGCCTTGCTAGCCTGCGGTCTGGTAAAGCTGACCTTGTTGTGAAACTGTTCATCAAGGATACTAAGGAAATCCGGCAAAACGTCCAGCGAACTCTTCCACGTACCATTAAGATGACAATTTATTTGTAATGTTTACTAGCAATGAGCAGCAGTAAATATCAATGTTTATTCCAACAATTGTATCAAAAAGAGAAGACTTTCGTCGCCTTCGAAGGACACTAAGATAATCCGAAAACTAGAGGATTATTTAAAGAATGCCGTCACACGCCTCTCAATCGGCGGTCAATGGTACAGAAGCAGAAGCAAAACTAGTTCTTGAGTACAGCGTGCAGTCGTCGTAATGGCTAGCGTAATCGCAAACCTCTATCAGCCAAACTGCAGGTCACTGTCCGTGTCAGTACGGGAATGTATTTAGCTGTCTGATCGCCTCCTGAAATGTCATTCATTGTACATTGCGTTAAAGCTACGAATGGCCGTCTAATGCGGGGCAGGTGGGTTCTGTATATTCACATATGTGAACGTGTAATACTACGGCATCGCACAATGCATTCCTTCAAATAATCTCACATACTTAATCGAGAGTTTTTAAACCCGAAGCGTTTTTTTCGAGCTGTGACGTAGGGACCAACCAGTCTTACGTAGCCGTATGATGAAACCTGTGGCCAAAGTGTCCATGCGATGGCAGGATTCCCTATGACATCACGCAGGCCTGCGCACTCCTTACCCGTGATTTCTCTTTCGAGATCATGGAAGTAGGAATAACGGGAGAAAGTATGACGTCACAAACGTGAAACTTTCTTAGGAGACGACGCTGATGGTGTGACGGCCATTTTAAGCCCCTGATGATTGTTTCGAGCCATTAGGGTACGTACGTGAGAAGTTTGATTTTCGACATTTGAAGTTATCTTTTTAGAAATGGTGTGTTTTTGCGCTAACGGGTGTCAAAACAATTCCGAGCGACAACCTCCTGCAGTTACTCTTCACAGGTAAGCAAAGGAGAAACATTCAATATGAAATCTTTTAATTCCCGAAGAGCATTTAGTAGTAAAGCGCGTATATAAAGTCAATTTAGGTATGACCTTAATTTCCCATTTGGATTGACAGAATGGCACTGAACAATATGACATTTTGTTGTGCTAACAGAGGAAAAAATTTATAATAGGAACTCGGAAAAGTCATCTTTCGGAGCATACGATTATGTACACAGGTAAAACGCCTTACCAACGTGATGTATGTTTCAAGCAATTTACTCGAAAAAGTGATCTTTCAGAGAATTTACTCATTCGAAAAAGTGAACATTTAATCGTTTACACGGGGGATAAACCTCGCCGATGTGATATATGCTCCAAATGATTTGCGTCGCCTCGGTGGCGCAGTGATCTAAGCTATGGCCTCTGATTATTCGTCCGTAACGGGTCCGGGTTCCAATCCCTATGAGGCATAGATGTTGTGTTGGTCTTACGGCATTGGCTCTTTCTCTTCCCTGGAACCAGTGCCACTAATTAGAGACGGGCGACCGCTTTTAGCCCATTGAGTTGCTCAAGGGTTTGATCGTTAAACTTTCAACCATAAAAAAATAATAATTTGCTCGAAGAAGTGATCTTTAGAAGCATTTTCTCATTCAGGCGGGTAGAAAACTTCACCAATGGGATGTATGCTCCAAACGATTTGCTCGTAAAGTGTTCCTTCGAAGTATTTACTTATTCACGCAGAGAAAGCCTCACACATTTGATGTATGTTCCAAGCAATTTGCTCGAAAAAGTGTTCTGTTTTTTTAATTTATGTCAAATAATTGTAGTACTCCTGAAACTACTATTAAACATTGTAATATAATTCGAACCAATAAAATCCCGGGTCACTTTTCTATAACACGTTACTGATAACTAATTTATAAGATAACGATTTTCAGTAAAATTAATGATTGAGGAAATAGTCATTCCATTTATCTTTTAATATATAGTCACACTTGTATTGGTTCCACTTGTTGTCTTCCTAAAAACATAGGATTACAGTAGTGGCTAACATTGTGGAAATCTTTTGGAAAGATTGTATTTTTGAGGTTGATGTGTCTTAACACCACTTTTGTTTCGCAGGGGGGGTAATACAATAAAATTATGTACCAGTGGGAAGATAATTTCATCAAGAATGGAGTGCAACAAAATTGGTTCAATTATCTGCATTCTATGAATCATAATAGCCAAATAACCAGAAAAAGGAAGCACAACTTGCATTAGGTTGATATGAAGTAGCTTTCCTTCATTTAAATGTAGCCAATGAGCATGAGTGTTTAAAGAACCAACCAGGTGTGATCATGTTTTTTTGAAAATGAGCCAATCAGGTCACAGTAGGATTCAGCTATTGATAGCATGTATTGGAGCTGAGACTAGGACATTTCTCTGTGGGTTATGTGATTACTATCAATTTGGTTTTCTTATTTTGTGTTCTTTCATTTAGTGAACTTGTAAAACGTAATAAAATTAAATAAATGGCCAAAGAGTTGACATGTAACCCAGAAAGCGTTGTAAAATAGTACTGTTAAGTGAACAAGGCGTCACTTATAAAGAAATTAGAAGAAACATTGGTGGAAACTTAACCAAAGTCGGTATTTCCAAATGTTTGAACACGTATAAGAAGACTCAGTCACTACAAAACCAGACTGGTAAAGCCGGGAAAAAGTGCACAACAGCAAGTGATGATAGAAGAATTAAGATATCGTGCCTAGATGACAGAAGAAAATAATCTAGGTGTATACAAGCTGAAATGGCGCAACGCAATGTGAATTTGAATGCAAGAAGGATTGTTCTGCGCAGACTGCAGGAATTTGGTCTAAAAGCTAGAATTCCACGAAAAAAGTTATTTTTATATCTCACACAAAGGTTGAAAAGATTAAACTGATATAATATCCATGTTGATTTGTAACGTACTAGGAGATGTGACGTACCTGCCAGAAGGACGCACACGACATAAAGGCAGATAGGAATCAGAATAAAACGTCCGCGTAGCTGAATTGGTAGAGTAACTTATTCCGGAATGATAGGATCCGTGTTCGAATCCTGGCGCGGATAGAAATGACGGAGAAATTTACTTCGTTATAAATTGGACAGCGGAACAATGGGACAGTGTTAATTGAAGTGAGCAGACCAACATCGCCCTGTTTCGTGGTGATGGCATAAAATACGTAAGGAGAAGATACGGAGAAGATTTGCTTCCTGATTGCATTACATGTACCGTGAAATACCCAGTTAGTGCTATGATCTGAGCTTGTATGACATAAAAAGGCGTGAGCAGAATTTGCGTGGTTAATGGGAATATAAATGGCCAAAAATACATTAATGAAATACTTGAGCCCAAACTGACGCCTTCCGCGCGTGATCGTTTCCAAGATAATGAAACATTTATATTTCAACAAGATTCAGCTCCATGGCATGTTGCTGATTTGGGCAAAAAGTGGTTTCAAGATAATCATATTCCACTCCTTAAACGACCTGGTAAAAGTCAAGAACTTTACCCCGTTGAAAATATATGGATCCGACTAAAGAAACGTATTAGTCATAAGCAACCCGGAAATAAAACCCAATTAATAGAAGCAATAATTCAATCTTGGTTTCTCATTATAACAGCTGCAGAACTATAATACTTGGTCCACTCCATGTGAAATAATTAACGCTAAACATAACCCAACTAAGTAATCACTGACATGGTGAGAATTTTCGTATGTCTAATTTTTTTCTGTGTTTCACGTTTCTTCTTTATAACCGCTGTTCTAATAAAAATTATTCATAAAAATGTTGCATTACATTCTTGATGAAATTATTATTGCATGGATATTTAATTTAACGGTATTACTCCAAACAAAAGTGGTGTTTTGAGCCATAAACCTCCAAAGGTACACTATTTCCAAAATGTTTCCACAATTTTGGCCACTATTGTATGTAAAAGTATTTACGCTCTTACTACACGATACACAGATGTTCCCCAAGTACGTGAAACAAGTGCTATACTTTAAAAGAAGAATCATTAACACAAATATCGTACGTTACCCGTGTTCTTAATATTCTGCGTTTTAACAAAACTAAGTAAAATCTTTTTACAATAGAGTAATAAGTTATCTAGAATAAAGAGTATTTCATGGTAACCAGTTTGAATTAAAAAAAAATAAGAGGTGAATAATTTTAGCCTTCGGCAGAATATTCAGGGCAAACCAGTTCTGAGGTGAGTCTTGTCTACTGGATCAGTAGATGGTGAGTACTGAAAGAATGCAGACATTCTTAGACGGTATGTACCTGATTGTGTAGGTAATCTTACAACAGAGAAAAATCAGTAGATTACAAAAAATATATCAGTAGACTGCAGTGAAAAACTGTAGATGTATGGATAAATCAGTAGAACCGCAACACTAATGGCATTTCATGCGAATGGTTCGGAACTGAAACTACAAGTATTTACAAAACACAGCTGCTTACATATGCACATCAATTTGCATGAAACGACGGCTAATCCGCCTTGGGGTTGCGTGTTTATGGTCAACAAGAGTGAATATGGAAAAGTGTTTAGTGTTTAAGTAGTGTATATGGAATAGCGTTCATTGGAAAGTTTTCTTCATAACCTGTAGAATTCGGCTGATATTTCAGGTATTAACATTTGGGTAAATCAGTAATTTAATTAGGGTACACAATCAATTAACCAAGCTTCTCATGTCACTTTCTGCGGGTTTCTAGATAGCATAACGGATTATATCTGTGAAAATTTCTTGAATAGTTCATTTCCGTGAAATAATTTATGAACTAATGAATAAACGTTCGAATTTTTACTTGATTTATAAAAAAGGGAGATGCGTTTCAATATGATTTATATGGATAAATAATGGTTTTTTTTGTACAATCAGAACTTCATATATGTGAGTTGTCATTACCACAGAGAGAAGTGATAATCGTATTATACATGTAAATGAAAGGGACAGAAATGTTTAATACAATTTATATCTAAGCTTCTACTTCTTCAGTAACTACAGAAAGTATTTCCTTTGTGCTTAGGTAATGAATTTTTATTGTTCATATGTTAGAAATTCTAGAATAAGGATGTGAAAAAGCTTTGAGTTACTTACTTGGAACATTTTTATAATAAAAATAATAAAAAAATGTTGAAATGTACGTAAAACAACCAGGTCAAATACAATTTGGCACTGTGCCAAATAACACCGAAGAAATAGTATGTGTCTAACATGAGTTTGAAAGTGCAATTTAATGCTCATAAGTTCCTCAGAATCGAGAATACATTGTGTATAGTCTTTCTGCAGAAAATATAGCAAATTTCTTCGCCGATGTGTTCTATAGAACATTGACAGAACAGTGTAATTATTGAAAATATTACATTATGTATAGTTTATTGCTGTCAACCAAATACAGGTGTTACTTATTGCGGAAAAATCTTTCCACTTGATGGAAAGGAAGCGCTCCTTTGTAGTTTCTAGGCGACCAAGTTATCTGACATGTAAGAAAACAGTTATTTAGAAGAAATTTGGGTTTAATGGTCTTCCACACCATCATAATTTACAAATTCCTAGTATAGCTTAGCATAGAATTTGGAAACAAAAACGATCAAATGAATAAGATCAGGAGATAATGACCCAAACATATGATTTCCATCCCAGTGATGAGAAAAAGGGCAAATATGATTTTTAGACAATGAAACAAGACTCTTTAGCAGCACGTAAAGTGGAAAAGAAATTTCAATTTTTCCCTAATTGCGTTAATCATGTAGCCACTTATTCAGAACAAATTCCTTACTTGGGGTTTCTGAACTGATATTTCTTAGGAGGAAATCAAATAAAATATTGCAACATGAGAAATACCTCAATAACCGTTGGCAGGCTTTTGAAAAGTTTTGTGTGCGTGTTTATGCATGTCGTCCAATTTCATGAATGAACACATACACAAGTGCAATCTTTGCTTTTAAACGAATGTGCAATACGGCTTTTTTTTTCAAAGTACGCATTTGCTAATGAGTCAGGATTTTGTTTAGTAGATAGAAAGTAATAGAGAAAATTAATTTCTAACTTGAACTAAGTTCAAAGTATTGTATTTGTATGTGGATATTTAATATACGTACGATATACTCATACTTTCCGTCCGTTCTCTACATTTCTGGATATTTCAGACTAACAGTCTTAATATTAAAAACATTTAGTACTGACTTGAAAATGCAATGCTGTACACGGTCTTCTCTGTATCGGAAAATAATGTCCTTTCTGAAAGTATTGCTGAGCGTGCCTATTGTAAATTCAGTTCACCATCCAAAACTCCTGCAATGCGCACCGTAGAATCAAAACTGGACCATGATTGACTGGAAGAAATTCATATGGTTCGATGAATCTCGTTTTTTTTGCACCGTCTATACGACCGGGTAGATATGCGCCGTTTACCTTGGGAAGTTTGGACACTGGGACGCAACGTGGGACGAAAATTTGCTGATGGAGGAAATTTAATGCTCTGTGAAGTGTTCTTCTGGGAAACCCTGCATTTATTCATTCATGTGCAGAACTCTATGGCGTCTATCACCTACCTAAACATCATTGCAGACCAAGTACATTCAGTCATCGCAACTGTATTCCATTATAGCGGGGCCTTCTCTCAGCATTTAAATAGGCAATGCCACCCTACCGTACTTTTCTAAAATTTTTCGTGGAAAAATACACAACATTTTCAGGTAATACACTGACTTACAAATTTCTTGGGCATCACTCTAAGCGCGCGTATTTGGTTTTCGTTGTAGCAGCTGATAT
This sequence comes from Macrothele yani, assembly GCA_039090855.1. Lineage (NCBI taxonomy): Eukaryota > Metazoa > Arthropoda > Arachnida > Araneae > Macrothelidae > Macrothele > Macrothele yani. Next base: position 69,171,864 of record CM077034.1, on the reverse strand, counting down.
AATCTGCGGCGAGCTCAGCCACGTAAACTAAGAATTAAAGACTCTACTGGTAACGTGCTGGCACCAAATACCTCCAGACACATTTAAAAAACCCTATGGCCACCTCGTTTCGCCTTGAAAGTGTTTTTGAGGGTTGTTAGACAACAAAAATCATATTAGGCAGGTTGTTATATTGTTTTTACTCTTTGGAGTATTCTTGACATGATTTTCTACAATTAACCTACATTTCTTCTACTGTTTTGTGGCGAATTCCCATTCTCCTTAGTGAGACTACAGATGTTATTATTAACGAATCAGAAATTTATACATTTCGTTATATATACATGCCGTATTTATCCACCAAAGAACTGAAAACAATACAAAAGTTCATAGGGTAATATAAGGTAGAGTAGTGGTTCTCAAACATTTCGTTGTTCAGACATTTTTAGAACTAGTCTGATCACATGTGGGTGAAGAAAGCGAATCTTCTGATCTCTGTCTTTTAATATAACAGGTGGTCTGTTCCTAAATACAAGAAAAACATAGGAAGAAAATATATTTTACAGGATTTTAGAATAAAATATTAAATTCTAAAGTAATAACAGATTTATATAACATTAAAGGATTTAGAAAGTCACGTTAAATATTTAACATGAAATGGCGTCGTTTTACAATATTGTTTCAAATTAGTACAACAGGATGTACTGTTTAAGCATAGGTGAAAAGATGACTTCGGGATTTCACCATTAACTATTGATTGGTCGGTAATAAATTTTGACAGATTATACAAGGTAAACAAAAAGCAACTAGTAAATGCCTAGTAGAATTGCAAAAAACAAACTAAGCTAATCTGTGATAAGCCACATATTTGTACACTGAACCTCTAAAAATTCTGGAAAATGGAAGAAAATAAATTTAAGCAATTCTACAGATGTCAAAGCGATGACGCGTTCACGTGACGTTCAAATTCTGGAAAACTTCACCGTACATTATTTAGAGAATGAGAATAAAAAAAGTAAATAGCGTCTTAGTGTTATATTGAAAGTAATTTTGACCAAATCTTCCTTCTTAAGGGGTCTCACATGCTCCAAGGCATACGCGAGACACCCTTAAAAAACCACTGCTACAGATTTAAGAACTTATTAAAAACAATTTATTAGAATAATTCTGTTTCAAATTTATCGGTGGTTTGCTCACAGCTGACGGCGAAATCATTCATTAAATTTAATAGAAAGAAATAGTAAATTAGGGGAAAATACTCCAAATACGTGGCGACAGTTAATAAACGCGCCGAGTGCGTAAATGTAACGCACTCGGCGCGATATCGAGAGTTCCGTTGGTTCAATTCCACAGCGGTTGGCTGAAAAACAATTTTTCGGTTGCTGTGTGTTTCTGGAACGTGGAAAGAGCGATGTATTTATTTATTTATGAAATAGTAAATTAATTATTTAGCATTTTTTGGAGCAGGAATTTCGGGCCTGCATCGATCTGAAATCATTTAAGTGAAGAGATGATGTATAATGATGCATTCAGTTTGACAGAAGCAAACATCTCCGAAAGTTGTGTGAGTTCTGTTCATCAAATGTGAATTTCAAGCTGAACAAAGGGAAATGAACTTCTCCATGCGAAGAAATAATGACATCAATAAATAATCCTAAAATCCGAGACACTTATTGTAGAAATAATATTTACCCTCGACAGTTTAAGAACAAAACATATACGGACTATGTTATTTATATATTTAGGCATCCATTTATCTGTATGCGGTCATGCAGTAAAAAAGTTTGATTAACAGTGCGAAAATTTTCCGTGATAGCTATTATGTGTTTGTGCTTCTGAACAATAAACTTTAATTACCTAAAGCTGTGTGCGTATAAGCGTATTCGAGTAACAGACACTCCGAAATTTGGTATTTCGAATTTCGCTGGAGAGAATAAAATAGCTTTTTATGAAATCTACGCACTGCAACTGACTTTAAACACAGACCAATGGCACTTGTGTTCCAAATACGATATGAACAGGGGCTTTTTTTTAAGGTCTGAGCCACTTACATCATTATTTCAGTCTGGGCCAGGCCAGGCTAGGGTGTGAACATGTGTGCCATATTTGTCTGGGTGACTAAGGAAAACATGAAGCATATTGTTTGATTACTATTTATATTTTCATCAATAATAATAAGAATGTAAACACTTCCTGTTAGTATATGAACATATTCCCATGCACTTTTCCAAAAAATGTGCTTTATTATGTGCATGGTGTTCAAGTTACAAACTGCATATATTCAGGGAATGAAAGCTTTTAGAAATCTACATAATCATCGCAAATATAAATAATTAGAAAAAGTCATTGCTCTTTCGACGTTTATCTGTAATTATCACACAGCAACCGAAAAACTGTTATCCGGACACAGATGAGATCGAACCACAATTCTGTCGATAACTAGCGGAGTGCGTTCGTCTTACACTACGGTGGCCAATAATCCAACGGGGCTGTGTGAGTTTATCTGTCAGCATCTGACTTCACAAATCTCTAGTGATGGGCTCAGCAACTAAGACGTCTCCATCTGGTGGGTTTAAACGACACAAGCTATTTAATTATAGCTAATAAATCCAATAGCGATAGCAGATGAGCGAGGGAAGATTTCACTATAAACAGGACATTTTAAGACATTTTTGTAAACGTTTTGTGTAACTACCGCCTAAAGTTTCCTTTAAATTAAGTTATAGTGCCGCTAAGATGTGTTTCCGGCTCAAATTTATTTTTTTAATATTCTGCATCATGGATCTAAATGATGCACAAAAATACTTCAGTTTTCTAAAAAGTGTGTTTTTTTTTAGTTGTTTATAACACTGTGTGAAGAATGATAGTGTTATCTGGAACAAATTGTGCACTGGAATCCTAATCTAGTATATTGTTAGCACATAACTATTTTTTTGTCGTTGTTTAAGCGAAGTATGATGTTGAAGAGCTTAAAACCGTAAGAAGAATGATATACTTTTTCTAAATGGAAAAAGCTACATCAAATACACTGGAAGACAATTCTAACGACGGATGACAATAGCAACGATAGCAACCATAAAATGGAAGGCAGCAAAATGTGGAAATTAGCATAAGTGCGGGATACAGTAAGACGTGTTGTTCATATGCAAATTTTGGATTGCCGAAATTGTTCGTGACATCGTAGCGCTGGTAAGAGATATAAAGGATTTGACGCGTATTGACCGTTGTTGTTCAAACGCAAATTTAAATAAGAAAGAATCAATTGACGAACTTGCAATTTTCAGTATGTCTTCCCGACATCACTTAGATGATTTTACGCGTGGCCGTATTATTGGCTAGATTGAAGATGGGCGAAAAATAACAGATGTTGCCAGGGAGTACGACGTCAGCCACAGTGTTGTTTCAAGGCTTTGGAAATCATTTCAAACAAATGGAGAGTGCAGCAAACGTCACGGGGGAGGTCGTGTTCGCAGTACGATACCTGCAGAAGATCGGTACATAGTGCTATCTACAAAAAGACACAAGCGCAGCACAGCTAGTGAGGTAGCAAATCAGTTTATGTTTGCTACTGGCAAGCGGATCTCCCGAAAAACTGTCGCCAGACGTTTGCATGAAGCAGGACTATAGGCCTGCCGTCCTGTTGTGTGCATCCCAATGTCCAGAAGTCACCGTACCGCCCGTTTGCAATGGTGCCATCAACATCGCAATTGGACTGATAACGACTGGTCTGCTGTCCTCTTCTCAGAAGAGAGTAGATACAGTCTATCGTCTGATTGTCGACGACAACTGATCTGGCGTGATAGTGGTACTGCATATTGTCCAGCAAACATACAGGAAAGGGACCGATATCCGACATGTAGTGTCATGGTATGGGCTGGCATCATGATCAATGGCCACGTGTCCCTCTATGTGCTTTTAACTGGGACTATGACTGGCCAACGATACATTAATGATGTTCTGCTACCTCATGTTCGCATGTTCCGTGGTGCTGTCGGTGAAAGATTCACTTTCATGGAAGACAACGCAACATGTCATCGAACAGTCGCTATCCAGAAGAGTCTTGAGAGCGAGGATATTCAGCGCCTCGTATGGCCAGCACGTTCTCCAGATCTGAATCCCATTGAAAATGTGTAGGATGCTTTGGGAAGGAGTCTTGCTGGTCACCACTACCCTCCAATAAACAAGGACACCCTCAAACGTGCACTGACAGAGGAATGGGATAAATTACCCCAACAGCTGCTTGATAATGTTGTGCAAAGCATGACACGACGTGTGGAATCTTGCATCGCCCTCCATGGTGGCCATATCTCGTATTGACATCTTACGCCGGAACGCCTGCTGACGGTAATTGCATTTTTTTCACGTTTACGTATTTTGAACAAAATGGCCTGTTTGTCCCTTGAACACGTTCCAAAGCCTTCTGGATTTCAGAGTACCATAAATTGTCTTTCTTGTAATGTCCTGGCATTCTGACATTATTTATTTTCACTTGGCATCCAACCACACTTACTTTTTTATGCGCTATATAGCCGTTTATGATCCGTCCTTAGCAATTGTTCAGCAGTGCATAAGGAGATATAAAATACTCTAAGTTGTGAAACATGATTTCTACAATGAATCAAAATACAAGGGAAGACTGAACTGCGAGACAAGGCATACCCACCACGAACATCAGAGAATTAAAAAGTAGAAACGACTAAAAAACAAAATCAACAGCTCATCTTGTCCATACTGTTAACCATCGATGTGTTGTTCTGTGGACTAAGGCGTCTGTTCAACTTTTAGAGAAAAGCAAATCAAGTAACCAAATTCTTACCGATATTCAAGTGTAAATAATATTCAATTGCAAAAAGTTCTGGCATAGCTAGTGGAAAAAAATCCAGTTACCTAGGTATCTACCGTGTTCTCCACACATATACATTTGACACTTATTAAGAAAAATGGAAAGGAATATAATGAATTACAACTCTGCCTTGTATATATGCGGTACGTTTTATAATTTCAAAGTATTTAACATGACATGCTGCATTTATTACCCACGATATCACAAATAAAATTATTGGTGTTACGAGGCGTAAATGTCTTTAAAAGTATGTTGTGTGTTGTATTTTCGAAGAAACGAAAGATAACGTGCATATTGAAAGGTTGTGCTTGGCAATGATTTTAAAAATTATGCTACTTCACGGATGGACGAGTCTCCTAAGTAGATTAAATCAGTATCTATTCGAAGATTTGCATGTGTCTGCTGAGTCAGCGTTCTTCTTGGTTGCAGTACCACAGTTAGAGTGGAACACGAACTAAGGACCTTTGATGACAGGTCTCCCTTTAGCACTTGTACTATTACGAATGCACAATGTTCCTTCACGGTGACATAGGTTTTCTAAAGGCTTTAATATTTGGATTTCTTGAAAACATGATGTCTGAAGCTGGTAAGTGCATACGTAATGTTTTGTAAGTTAAAGAATCAAATTTGGTGAAACAATTTGAAAGAGAGTGGGTTGAATTGAAACCTTCTAAAAGTATAAAACCATTCGACACCATATTTCTGCTGTAAGAATCCGATATGTAATTTTTCAATCTTGACCATATACTATTATTTTCCTTGTAATTTGTATCTTGGACTTCTTTTTCGCCATTTTAAGAATTTGCAGCATGCGTTTCCTCATACCATTAGTCTGTCCTGGGTTTTTTGAATCAAGGAATTATCTAGTATTATTTCATTAACCTGTTTCCGACGCAAACCACTTATTTAGGAGGCAAACGGCTGTTCTTTCGTGTGTTTTCTTGATATCGAAAAATCATATTACCAAGAAAAAGAGTTTTGTGAAGCAGCATTCTGTTAAGAGATAAATTATGTCGGAGTTTCTTGTATGTCATCTCGTGTCTAGCATTGAACTTATGGTATGGGGAAAAGTGGGTGGGCATAATAAAATGTTTGCCTGCCATTGTGTTTAGGCGTCACAGCCACGCTGAAGAGAAAACCATCGTTTGTCACTATGTACTACTCACATTTGCACATTCCTAGAGTGCATATTAATAGAATATTTTTCATGGTTAAAGGGTTCTCAGGGTAACGGATATGTGGGGGATCGTTGGAATTTTAACACAGCACATTCACTCACTGCAGTAAAAAGCAGACATCACAAGTTGCATCTTAAATGGAAAACTCAAGCTTTAGCTTTAAAAGTTTCGAGAACGATATAGAAACACGTCTTAAATTTGTTGTGCTTCAATAAAAAACGCTTAGTATAATAAAATTATATCTCTTGAGTTATTTGGAAGGGATAGCCATGATTTTTGTTACGATTACAGAACAACATTTAATGTTAACATGCCATTATAGTCGTACATCATGGAGCTAAATAGCTAAAAAAGATTTACAACCCCTCTTTTAAACCAATGGTTCTACATGCATTTCGTTGAATATGCCATTCGTTATCTAACAAATCATATGAGATATCAACATAACAAACGATATTCGACGTAAATATGTTTAAATCAGGCGTATTTTTGCAGCCTCTGTTACTTCTAACTAATCTCAGTGAATTTTCGGCAATCCACTGTACATATTCTTATTCGTAATATTTTTGGGAGAAACAATTTAGGTCATCAAATTTAAAATAATTTTCAAACCTTCCAGAAGACCATGCATCTGGTTTGTGGCAGTACTTGGGGTTGTAAGAAATTACTGATTTTTTCAATATATTTTTACGAAATAGTTTATAAGTTTTTTCCACATCTTCCGCTATCTCCCAGCATGGCATGACAGCTGAAAATAATTATTTCCCTTGTGTGCCAGAATTGCGCGTCCAACTATCATAAAGCTATTATTGTTTTTACACCAGAATTACTCATAGAGTTATGAACAACGAAAAGTATTTGGTGTATGTTTTCTTTATACTACATTAATATAGCGCTCTTCTGAAATGAATTTAAATTTTTCTTAGGTAGATATTGCATTTTTTCGAGCACTACGGTTTGCAAAACTTCGTGCGGAATGCACGAACATTTTTAAACGTACTCTCTGAGGTGTTCAGAGAAACCACAGATACTTTTATCACATTTAACAGCTGAGAACATACAAGTCAAATTTCTGTAGTAAAATTGAAACCTCTCAAATATATCGCTATAGATAATACAGATATATTTCAACGTTTTGGTACCGTTTGAACCATCACACCTATCAATAACACTTTGAAGTAGATTATTTGGCACATGAACAAAATTACTGGATAAGAAATTGAAACCGGATATCGTATGGAAAATTATGAAACATTTGTTATTATAAATTCATACTCATGGAATATAGTGTTCACTATAATTACCAGACAAAATAATATAATTTTTCATTTGCACAAAACGAAAATTAAATGCAAGTCATCAGATACTGTCATCAGATATCCAAAGACTGCTCAAAAGATACATAATACATTTTTATAATCATAATGTAAAAAAGTTTATTAAACATTTTTATACCTCTACATACTTATAAGTTTATAATAAATAACTTAGTCAAAAAAGTACAATTTTGATCGGAAGTGGCACTCACTCAATTTAAAATTTAAATTTTGAGAAAGAATGGTTCTGATAGCTTATATTCGTTCAAAAAATGTGATCTTCTCCCCGCTTCATTCAACCGAACTTTAACACTTATGAGAAAGATTTTTCACGGTTTTCTTGAGGTCATTGGAGTGCCTGATTTTTTTTATGCACAACAGATGTTAGTATATCGAAAAACATATCACTTTTTCACAATGCGTCCAAAACAGTATTACCAAGTTAGGAATTCCGTTTGACTGGGGTTTTTCACAGATTTGTATTTCAGGCAATTGCTGTTAAAGCAAACCAGGTTTTCGTTTTTTCTATTGCCGTGCGATAGTTTCTTATTTGAATAACGTGCTGTTCTGTCATGTGGAAGAACGTTCGTTAATTCCAAGTAAACAACTTTAAGGGTATGTTTCAAATCTCAATGCTATAAGGATTCAGATTTACATCGAAGACATTTCCTATATGTATTCTGCAGCAATATGAAGCAAAGAAAAGTATCACAAAATTTCCCAGAAGATTCGACCGAAACATTCTGTCTTAGTTTCGAAAGCACACGAGCTATAATGGTTCATTTGAATGGAATGATGACATAAAATCAACCAACGTATATTAAAAACATCGTAACATATCTGGAATTACATGATAAATTCAAAAACATTTTTAAGTAATCGTCCCTCTCATGTTCATGCCATATTTAATTGCTGAACAGTTATGTACACAAAATGAATAACTAATACATGAAATATTATTGCTATGAATATTCTTTTGTTTATATTTGGACATGTAATAATCACTTTGCTTTTATACTTGGAAAATTACTGCATGATAAAAAAACATTTCCTATGAAATTAAATTTATTTACTGCTCACGTTTTCAGACAGAGATTCGTCCGACTCCTGATTTTATGGAGCTCTAGTCCTTTATAACGTTTCAGGGAAACCTAGTATTTCCATTCTACAGATACTTCCTCTCAAAACATTTCAAAAGACAACACATCACATGTTACATTTAGCCCGCTCAGTAAATTAATGTTACCCTCTTTTTAAGAGGAAAAGGTCTTCAATTCAGTTTGAGATTTTAAATTTCCTGTAGTCTAATAAGGAATTATTCTAATTCATTAATTTGTTTAAACTGATACAGAATGAAAATAACATACAGGGTTGCCCATCATGATACTCCAACATTTTAAGCACATATACGTTGAACGAGAATATATACGCAAACATAACTAAATATGAAAATTATAGTGCTGCGGAATTTTCAGTTATATAGATCTCATTTTAGTGCACCTACAAGCTGGCGTTTTTGGTAGAAGGAGGACACACTAGTCTGTATTTAATTTGACACCATGTGTTCTGTAACATGTTTTTAATGACAGCTTATGGCCTGTGTTATGCGTTATTCTAAACCGTTACATTGGGAACTTTTGTAGAGTATACTTTGTTTTATAAGTATAAATAGAAGAAGAAATCTAATGACACAATGCAGAGCCAACCAGAGGCAGCCAATCTGCGCGACACTGTCAGCTTCGGTATTGAAGCATGCAAGTCCCCTTTTGCACCCCGCAAAATGTCTCCCGTTGTAGACTGCAAGTCCACTACGGCGTGACGTCCGATTCCATGCTCCAATCCTCCACGACGTTGCACAGATCCGTCATGGGACCACTGTCTTCAAATGCGACCTACAGTTGGGACATCCCGCTGCTTTTCTTCCGCAATACGACGGATGCACCATCCGGCGGTAAGAAGGCCTAAGATAACACCTGTCGTGAAATCATCGGTTTGACAAAAACGTGTTGGAATGTGTCTTAACGTCATTGACACCTCTTGTTCCGTCTGCAGATCCCGTTACAGCACAACCACTCATTTCTCGAGGCTGTGACGACGATTCGACTGACGGAATTACGGGTGGTTGTCCGCTTATATCCCGCGTACCGTTCATGTGATTGGCCTCCAAATGAAATAATTTGCATAACTTGTATGTATAAACCCTCCTTGCAACTTACATGGCACTGCGTTCAGGTCTTCGTGGTGAGTCATTTTCTCTTGCAGGCAGTGTATATACACTGGCGGAAAGTGAAAAAGAACACCAAGAAGGAATTGAAGAACGATCATGAAATTTACATATGTTAATGGGGACGAGTTTACGTAGACGTGATGTTAATTTCGGGGCGAACGCGTAAGCGTTTACGCCACAGCACGGTATAATATGCAAATTATCGTCGGTGGTATTTAAAGAGTACGGCGAAGTGAATGTAATTAGTCGTTGGCGTACGGACACTTACGAAGACCCTGAAGAAGCTGCAATGCCTGGACATGGAAGACGTATACGATTTTAGCAGTTATCCGACTTTGAGCGAGGTAGTCTAGTTGGATTCTGCGAGGCCGGGTGGTCGTATCGTTGTATTGCGGAGCGAATTGTACGGGAAAAAACGGTGGTGGTACGATGGTGGCGTAGATGGTCCGAGGAACATTCCCACACGAGAAGATGTGGAACCGGGAGTCACAGACGGAATGATGAGCGTACCGATCGACGCATAAGAAAAGCGGCGTTGTCAAGCAGAATATCCACTGCAACGCAAATCCGAGCTGCTGTTGCACACGAGGTGACTGTGCGAACAATCCGCAACTGTCCACTGGATGCAGGACTACGTGCACGTGTGCCCCTGGCATGTGTACCTCTGACTCCAGCCCACCGTCAGGAACGGCTGCAGTGGTGTCGCCAACGTCTGCACTGGATAACGCAACGGCGATCTGTCGTGTTCAGCGATGAAATCAGATTCTGCTTGGGAGCCTCCGATGGCCGTATGCGTGTTTGCAGACGCACAGGGGAGCGTCTCCACCCTTCTTTCATCCGCCAGCGACACACAGGGCCTACACCTGGTCTCCTGTGGTGGGGAGCAATTAGCTATCACTCCCGAACACAACTAGTGTTTGTACCGGGTACGTTAAACAGAACCTCCTACATCAACAACATCATTCTGCCCGTTGTTGTGCCATTTGTAAGGTCTGTCCATCGTGGTGTTTTCCAGCAAGATAACGCACGCCCACATACGGCACGTGCAACGCAACATGTACTTCAGGTAGTGAGACAAATTCCGTGGCCTGCACGTTCACCGGATTAGTCCCCCATTGAGCACGTGTGGGATTTTATGGGACAATGACTTATCCGGTCTCCACGGCCAGTCACGGCCATCCCCGATTTACGCGTCCAGGTTGAGGATGCTTGGAACTCAATACCCCAAACTTACATCCAACATCTGTACGACAGACTCCATGCCAGAATTGCGCAGTGTGACGCAGTTCATGGCGGTTCAACCTCGTACTAACCATGTTACATGGAAATGTTATTTTTCAGTTTACCAGCAAATACAGCTGTATTTTGCCATAATGTTTTGATTACGTTATCCTCTTTATTCCGTTATTATGCTGTATAAATTTCGTTGGCATCAGACGTCTCCTTCTTGGTGTTCTTTTTTCACTTTCCGCCAGGGTATATGCGTACATTCACATACGTAGAAAGAGAAAGACAGTCTGACAGAGAGATTGTTTTGAAACAAAGTTTATTGCTAAAATGAAGCATAATTGAATTGTTGTTGTTTTTTTTAATTTAAAGGCACTTGACGGAAATTTTACGCAAATGAAAGAATCTGTTAAATTTTCAAAACCTGTAGACTTCTCTGAATTCCAGAAAATTTTAAGAAAATTATTTGTTGATATATCCAAAAATGAATCTCGTTGAGTCTAATTTAATTATATACCTTTTTTCAAATAAAATTGAAACAAGTCTTTCTTTTGATATGTTCTCTGTTCGTTTGAAATGTGAATACTGGACATACGTATGACATGTGTTATGCACTGCGGAAGGAATGTCATACACTGGGTAATACACAGTTAAGTTACATTATTGTGACTACCTCATACTTTTGAAGTCAACAGCGCGTAGCCAATGAAAAAAGGTACGTGTCTTGAGCTGGCTTGGAGTGTATATAAGGTGTGCTGTAGGCAATCGCAAAACATGTCACCCGTTGCTGCCATTAATAAAAGCAGCGATTTACCAGATTTGCATAAGGGATGATTATAGGTTTTAGAGCCAAGGATGGCAGTATTTCTGAAACAGCGCAGTTTGTGAACTGTCCGCGTGCTGCTGTGGTTAAAGTGTATCATGATTGGAGAAATGGCACCTTTGCCTATAAAAGACGTGGAAATTGCGAACCATGTGCCATTGATGTGAGAAGTGAATTTCGGTTTCGAAAGTGCGTGATGGTCGATCGACACTCTACAGTGGAGCACCTCACTGCCGAATGACCCACGTGGCTACCGGAAGTGTGCCAAATACGACAGTTCAGCGAATCCTTCTGCGTATGGGATTCTGATGAAGACGGATGGTCAGTGCTCCTATGCTAACGAAGATGCCTTCGCAGAAAATGCTTACATTTGCACGGCACTATAGGAATTGAACCTCCACTGATTGGCAAAGAATTGCATTGTCCGATGGGTCACGTATTCTGTTTCATCGAACGGATGAACGTTGGTGTATAAGGCAAGAAACATCGGAAAACCAACACTCTTCAACCATAATCTAATTCGAAGCACTTTGTTGCTTTAATCTTAAATTGAGAAAATAATGTCTTCTTACCTGCTTCAACTGCAAATAGATGCTTTTCAAAACATAAAGCTGCCCATTCAGTTAACGGAGCTACCACGTGTTGAATACAAATTTTCCACGTTGACTGATATTTACGTAAACCATAATATACAAAGGAACATATGTGGACGGAAGTTCCTGAATTAAATGTAATATTTGTTATTATCAAAATATAATAATATATCAACAATCAGGCCTAAAGGGCTGATTTGCCTTCCAGAAGTGTTTATCTGTGAGAGCTTCGTGCAGTTCATATTCCCTTCATAATCATGATAATCTTTCAATCCGAAGATATAAGGTGAAACTTTCAAACATACATAAGTCCAATTATGCTTAGAAAGAATTAAGTAATTTTCCATCAATTAAAATCCTCAGCTTGTATTTGAGTAGAAAGGAATTCGTGCTCTTACAGGATTAAAGATTTCTCTAGAGAGGTTTGCGGGAACTCGAGGAAAACATAATTTTTACCTCGCGCGGAAATACCTGCAGCGAATTACCTTTGATATTATTTTTGGCCATAGAAACATAATCATTTGACGGATCCTCCGGTGCTACTGTATCAAGCGTGTAGTGTACCAGGACTGGATGGATTTACTATGCACAGACATCCAGCAGAAGGGCCCACATTGGTCAGCAATGCATGCGCGGTTGATTCTGGAAGTAACCGTCTTGTGTCACGGCTGAGAACTTGCAACGACGCGGATCACTCACCCATCTCATCCACCAGTGCAGCAACCATGTAGTTCTAACTAATTCTACGTGTACCTATTTCCACGACGTGCTTTGCTTCGCCTGATGTTCCACAGCCGGAGACTAACGAGGGTACGTATGATTACGCCCAGTACCCGGACACAAAGCCTAGCATGTGCCAAGGAAAATCGAAAATAGACACCTGACAAATGAATGAAGGTCGTGCAGAGTGATAGGTCCCGCTTCCTGCTGCACCATTCGGTTAAGAGTATACCCATATGGTGTAAACACCATGAAGCCATAAGACCAGGTTGCACAATTGGGTCCCAACAGGCCAATTCAGGTAGTGTTCTGCAATGGCGAGCTTTTCAGAGGCAACCCCTATTTCGTTATTATTTCATAAAGACTGAATGCTGGATGCTACAAGGTTTCTTTAGCAGATGAACGGCATTCATATCTGTAGGAGCTACAACCGGACCACAATTACACCTTTGTACATGTCCGCGCACCATGTTATCAGGCTTGTGTAACTGCTGAGTAATTAGAAGAACACGACAACGAATTCGACGCATTCGCATTGGGCCCCAAACTTCTGTGGACCAATTGAACATTTGTGTGATACGCTAGAACTGGTACTGGGAACTACAGATCGTTCTCCACAGAATGAACCTGAAACGACTACGCAGCTGCAGCGGACATGGATCAAGTTACTCATGGAAGATGTTCGACACTTTATAGCATATGTTCCGTCCTAGGAGTCTGCGAGTTGTGATTGCTCAGATAGATGGACTAATACGCTATTAGGTACGTGTTTCTAATGCTAAGCTAACTCAGTGTAAAAACACACTCTTAGTGAGAAATTTAACTTTTTTAGAACTTTTCCTAGAACTGTCGTACTCGCATCCCACATGTCTAACTTCAGGAAACTGCTGTCTAATTTAGGTTGATATGCCTTTGCCATCCCTTTTATCAATCTCTAGAACGAATACTTTAGCAGATTTAATGATACTCACATGAAATACATTTTAAGTGTGTATGTCTTTAAATTATTTTGACAACACTGTAAAACAAGATTAGGAAAAAGACATGAAAACATAATCCCTTTAATACAAGCAATTCAATTTTACAAACCCATGTCAGAAATATCATTCAAGTTTATTTCTCCTCAGAAGATTTTTACTGTTAATGTTATGAATAAATTTCTTTAGAGTTGAAGGATTTTATTCAGTATGAAAAATTATGGATGATGGATGATACGAGAGCAGCGCACGTTCCTTCCGTTACAAAAAGTCCTGAACCTGATTACAGAACACACGTAAATCCTGTTAAGGTAGCAGTGTGCATTACCACATCCGGTGATATTTTGAAAATTGATTACTCTAGACGACATCTTCGCATTTATTTTTGCAAAGTTTCAAATGTGTCTTACTTTGAAAGCACTATGACCAGCGTTTTTTCATAAACGTAACCTTGACCATCTCATCGACGGCAAACAGAAACCTTCTGATCACTTCCTTAATATCTGGCAATGCATCATCATGCATTTCCGACATATAACGACATGGAATAAATACCAATAAATTCCTTTTGTTAACTACGTAAATGTAATTTATTTTCAAAATAAATTACTGCATATCTCTTGATTTACTGTAAGCATGCATACTTACTACTGAGTACGAGATATGAGAGTAATTTTTTACATTGACGGCAGAATTAATTTCAAACTTTTATCCATTTCTTAAAATTAGATGATTTGTGGTAGGTAATCGGCTAATAGACTTTTTTATCTTTCAATACCTCATTTGTCTAAGTATATGCGTGCCGTCATTCGCATTACTTTGTAGCATTATTTCGCACTATGTAACAAATTTGTGCATAAACTTTTCACTATTGAATTCTAAATAAATTTGAACACCTTGTACATTAAATATGTGAAATTTTGTGAATTTCTTGGTGAGAACCTTTTCGTAGTTGAAACTAAACAGTCAATCATGCAGGCGAGTTTTTCTTGAATATTAAAAATAATGATATTACGAGATTGCACACAGTCATATACTGTTATTTCAGGAAAAGTGCATCTGAATAAAGTTAACGAAATAACTTTTCCTTTTAGTGTTTTAAATTTCCAAGTCTGTTCGGGAGATTAGAAATCAAAAATTGAACCGCGGAGTCTCAAAAGCCTCATGACAGGCGCTTTATAGTTACTAATGCCATGTTTACTATAAACATGTAATTCAACGCCTAGCAGCCTAACCTACAAGTCTCTAATAATCTTCTAGGATTCACGAAGTGTATCACATACATCTCTTACGCTAACGGCATGGTCAAAAGGGTACTAGTGTATTTGTCACGCTGAACAGACTTAATTTTATTTGAAATAATCTTTTCGCTATCAATAACTTTCTTTGACGTGCAAATCACAATACAAGAGGTCGCCAATTTCAATAAATTGCCCTGTGCATCTTTCAGATAATGTCCTAGCTATCTGAGACATGCCAAGACGTTTTCTTCTGTCGTCGTTATGTACATTATAACGGAGGGCAATAAATGGACTTTTGAGACGATATACATTTTAATAACTTACAGACTGCTCCATACGTTGGTATGGCAAAGTAGGGAACACCTGCATGGCGGCAGACTACATTAATGCATATTTCCAGACTCCAGATATTACAGAATAAATTTTTCAGATTATTGAAATTAAAAAATAATTTTACAGCTATAAATGAAGCACAATTTTGTTTTCGATAATTTGCCAGAGTACACTCAGCGAAATATTGTTTTTTAACTAGTAAAAAACAATATTAAAAATAATATTAATAATGAATTTATGCTAATATATAAATCTGTTTATAGCTACAATACCAGGAATCAACATTTACTGAAACCAGTCTTTCCAAGAACTAATTACATAATGCAAAGTATAAATTACATGGGACCATAATATTGGAACACACTACCACATGAGATTATTGATTGGAATAACTTTAATAAATTTAAGAGGAAATTAAAACTTCATCTGCTACATAAAAATCAGAAATGAGGGTGAGGTGAGGGGGAGAATTAATATAAGAAGGTAGGGAAAATCTGAGCGATAAAGTGAACATATTAGGTGATTAGGGGAGCAAGTACTTTGCATTTACATCTCTTCTTTTTTTCTTTTCTATCTTTCTTTCCTTTGCTTTTAACTATGATTGTTTCTTTCATTCCTTAATTATTAACTTTTTTACTTCATTTTAAATAAATTAAAATATTTAGTAAGTAACACTAATAATTCGGATGACTGTCTCTGTGGTGCTTGACTGTATATGTGTACGTGGAGAGAATGGGACTATGTTATGTCTTTGTTTGGCCTTTTTAATCTCTTCCTCGCTGTTTTGTATTAATAAACATAATGATGTCAAATATTTTACATGTATTTGTATTAAAACATCCGAAATAAATTATGTAAATAAATACATATTGTCTTATGTTGTTATTGGGCGTGGCTTAAAAATTAGAATTATCACGGTGCCATATTACTTTCTACATTTCTCTGTTTGCACTCGATAAGAAAGAGACAGGCGGGTTACATTGTTTTTTTATATATTCTACTACATTTTGACAAGGATCGAGTATTTCATATGGTAGTAAAGTTCTTATGAGTAGCCTTCTGCAAAGCGTAATGTAAGAATGATCGCAGTTGCGATGCGTACCTAAAATTAGAATTTATTCTGATCCATAAAGTTTTGGATTTTTTACGTAACTTATAATAACGAGTTTAAATCTCCAAACAAATTCCACAGCCAAAAGATACAACATGCGGAATCTTAATTTTAAGAAAACTACGATGTGCAGTGGCGAATTTTTGTAAACTAATGCACTGAATTTCTCATATGTTCTTCGATTCGCTACTCCAGTTTTTTATAACTGTGTCTGACATATGAAAGTAACTGGTGCATAGATTTGTTAATAGCAACCTGTCAAATATAGGAGAGGAAAGTTTCCTTCGAAAACAAGAAAGAAAATGTACATTGAAGTGTACAGAATACCTGGTAATCCAGTCTAATACCTGTTAGGTCCCACATGGGAGCGCAGGACTGCAGAAATACGACGGGGCATAGACTCCACTATCTTCTGGAAATATACTGAACACCATACTTCCTGCAGAGCGTTCCACAATTCGGGTGTATTCCGAGGTCTCGAATTCCTGTGTTCGATAGTGCGTTGCATGGCATCCTAAATATGTTCTACCACGTTCAGATCTAAGGACTTGGGTGGGAATGGCAACACCCCAAACTCAGGTGAATGTTCCTCTAACCATAATGTGAAATCCCGACACTTGTGTGGAGGTGCATTGTTCTGTTGGAACAGGCGCAACCCATCTGCATGAATGCAGAACATGAACTGGCGTACCTCGTCAGAAAGGATGCGCTCATAGCGTTGGCTGCTCACAGACGTTTGTAACCTACCAGGGGTCTCAGTAAAGTCCAGCTAAGCACACCTCATAACATTACGGAGCCCCCTCCCCCCAGCCGGTATAGTTCCCTGTTGATAGGCGGGTTTCATGGCTTCATGGGGTTTGCGCCACACACGAATACTTCCATCTGCCCGATACAGTTCGAAACGTGACTCGTCAGACCAGGTTACATGTTTCCAGTCATTAAGTGTCCAGTGGTGGTATTGCCGTGTCAAAGCGAGGCGCATAGCTCTGTGTAGTGCACACATCAAAGTGCCTCGAGTTGGGTGTCGGCTCCCAAAGCACATATCGTGCAGGGTACGTTGCACAGTCCGGACGCTGATGCTTGTTGAGGTCCAAGTATTGAATTCCGATGATACCTGCGTGAGTGTTGCACGCCTATCGCGTGAAACAATTCTTGACAGCCGACTATGGTCACGTTCACCCAATGTCTTTTTACGGCCACATTGGTATCGTAGTTTGGAGGTTTTGCCGGAATTCTTGTAGTCACGGTACACCCTTGCAATGGTCGTTTGTGAAAATCCGAACTTCGTTTCTACCTCCGAAATGATATGTCCCATCTAACTAGCGTCAACTATGACATCGCGTTTAAAATCGCTTAAATCGTGTTTACTTGTCATTCTCATGCTGAACACCGCTCTGACAGCTGGCAAGGATGTCTATCGCTTTTATACGCACTGGCGGATGTAACCGAGTATATGTAACGTTACTATGCATATCTAACGTTACTATGTATTTTGCATAAGCTCGTCTGTACCAGTTTTTCTGGCACTTCAGTGCATTTTTCCAAAGTAGGACGAGCTTTCCTATTACGCAAACCTTTGCCGATAAAAGTCTTTGAAATAGATACCATCTGATTTCATTTCATTCTGTTTTTGTTTCATAAAATGAGAACATATTCCATGCCCTTAAAAATTAACTGTTAAACCTTAGTTTGAAAAAATAGTCGTAAGATTCCTTCACATTAAATTCTCAGATTTCATCACGAAAAATACAAAAATAAATTCTCGCACACCGCCTAGCGCATATTATGACGAAGTTACAGACTCATAGGGCCGATTCCGTGGTTCTGCTGCATTGAATGCTCACACCGTATATCTGACGTCTGCGTCCAGTAACTGGTAAACTATTAACACCAGCATATGACTCCTCTTACAGTGTTGCCAATTGGTTGACGTCGAAATTCAGTAGACAGAACTGCAAAAAATCAGTAGAAATCAGTAGACACTTCTGGCAAGTGTAATATACACGCAATTTTCAATTATATGAATAGAAATGCCTGCACTTATTAATGTGAATATGTGCTATAATGCATTTATAGCAAACATAATAACTGCATCTTGCAAAATCATATATAAATATATAATTAGTTCTACGAATGCATAGAGCCATGTTGATCTACAGGGATATTCAGAACTTACCTCTATTAAAAAATACGTCTGAAAACAGGGAATAGCAAAAATCAAGAGAGAAAGTCTTATAAACAAGATAACTATGAATAGTCATTATTTACATCAGGTAATACAAAGTTCTTATCTGGTGGCTGGTTCACATTGTGGGATATGCAGACAAAGCATCTGAATAAACGTTTGTGGATATAAACCACTCAAATATTAAAAACAAAGTTTCAAAAATTCAAAAATTAAAAAAAAAACGAAAAAAAAACCGCTGTGATGTAATGTTTTTCAGTTCAGGAAACATTTTTGTATCGGGTTCGTTTTCCGTTTCGCTCACAGTTTTCCAAAATTCTTCAAGATTTATGTCATCTTTTAGATACAATGGTGTATTTCTTAACAGCCACCACTTTGTGTCCAATATTTGCATTTCGTTGTCATTAACCAAATTTGGGAACCTCACGGCTACCGGTACTATGCTGGAAATTTGTTTGTTCAATACCACTTTTAATCTTTTTTGTTTTTCGTTTTTTGATTGGAGGTTTAACGACCACCGTGAGCAACTCAATGGGCCATAGCAGTCGCCCGTCCCTTATTTAGGGTCACTGGTTCCAGGAAAGGGAGAGAGCCAGTGTCGTAAGACAAACACAACATCCGTGCCTCAGCGTGATTCGATCTCGGACCCCTTTCGGAAGAACTATCAGAAGCCATCGCTTAGACCACTGCGCCACCTGGGCCCGGCACTTTTGGATTCAAAAACTCCGATCTTTTGATTGCTGTACCTTTTTTTTTTTTTTTTTTTTTTTTTTTTTTTTTGGTTGGAGGTTTAACGACAGCTGTGAGCACCTAAATGGGCTATAAAAAAGTCGCCCGTCCCTCATTTAAGGTCACTGATTCCATATAAGGGAGAGAGCCAGTGCCGTAAGACAAACACAACGTCCCTGCCATACCACGGGATTCGAACCTGGACCCATTTTGGTCGAATGATCAGATGCCATAGCTTAGACCACTGAGCCACCGGGGCGGCGCTGCATCTTTAAGAGGAAAACGTTTATAATCGTGATTAGCACTTTCCACTAGGAAGGCTGTGCTTCGCTGCTGAAAGATCAGGATCTCTTGTGCAGTTAAGTCATAATTCGTATTGACTATTACAGCTTGAACGCTTGCCCCAAGATATATCTTATCAATCGCTGCGAAATACTTCGGATCTTTAAATTGGACATTTTACAAAGGTGTACGGTTTAAGTACGGCTCATTAATGTAACTTTGCAGAAAAGTGCGAAACACACTTGAAACTTTATTATATAAAATATGATTTTTTTGCTTTTCTGCCTACATTTCTGCATTCAAACTACGAAACATTTCCAATGCGAACTCTAAAAATTGCAGAAAAAGTTTAATGACAGGGTGATGTAGATTTTGAAGTATAGTCTGAGAAGAATTATTTCATTCAGTAACTACCACATACGTAAAATACAGCTTCAGGTCTGGCATCTGTTCTAAAAGTCTCGTCACTACCGCCTTCGATGATAGCCAACGAATTTGGCCCGGATGTGCATACGTGGGCTTTAATGTCGGCAAATTTTTGGAGCTTCCTTAGTTATTCAACACGTTTTAAAATACACACGAAATAGTTTGAATCATAACTAGCCAAATGCTCCATAGCATGGGGTGATTATTATCAGGCATAGGAAGCACATGAATTAAAAGAGTGGCATACGCATCGCATAATGAATTAACTAAGAACGTCTTCCTTCAATGATTTTGCTAGGGAGTCCTTTCCCCAACCATAACATTTGCACCATCAGATGCGAGTCCAGTCATGTTTCCTTTATAAGAAATATCTTCTGTATTCAATATTTTTGTTATGTCTTCATATACAGTATTGGCGCTGACATCTACAAGGGGCACCAACCCAAAAAGATCTACAACAGACTTCGAAATGTTTGGCAACTAAACATAGATTCTTTATGCAGCCTAAATCCGTTGTCTCATCTACAATTAACGAGAATCTGTTTTCTCGAAAAAGAATGTTTAGTTCATCCTTAGCTGTTTGCCCGGTGATGTGTTTAATTAGTGCCGTTTTCTTAGTTCGACAACACCATTTTTTTTTTTTTGCAATGGCAGAATCAACCTTAAAGGCAGTTTTCAAATGATTTGGTTAGTGGTTCATAATATTTAATAGCACATTGTTTTCTGCAACGAAAGCTGCCAACCTGAATTTTGCTTATTTAAAATCATTTTCTATCTTGCACTGTCCACTAAAGACACGCAACTTCAGCAGGTTAGGCTGTTTAGGAAGGCCTTCGACATTCTTTTGGTGCTTTCTTTTTTTGTCTTGAAATGCCTTTCGAAATCTGCGTTTCCAGAAGCATTAACATAAAGATCAGCACAGCATGCTTTACTATAAGCAAAGTCATTTCCCTTCTTGCTGAGGAAAAGCCAATCCTTAAACAAGTCTTCCCAGTGTTCACTATACCTTGTAGCATACTTTACTTTTTCCTGACAGGCTCCATAACTATATGCAATTCATAAACACAGGTGCAAAATTATATACGTAATTGTAGGACCTACTTACGTGATTCTATAAAAAAAACAATCTTTCCACAGTTGAAAAAAATGTACACAGATGAAAAAACAGTTACTTAAAAGCACAGCAGAAACATCAAAGATAGTGAAAGATACAATGAAATGATCTGTAACTATATTTACCCGCCACTTGAAATGAAATCGAAACCCATACGGTCCTACCCCTAGGGGGTAAAAGGAATCGTTGCTAATTTCAATATCCCAGAATACAAATAAAGCTTATTTACACTTTAAAACTAGGGCCGCAGACTACAGGCAGGATAAAGTAAATGAGAGTATTTCGAACAGTCAAAAAATCAGTAGAATTGAATAATTTCGAAAACTTTATAAGTGTATCAATAGATACATCTGAAAACCAGTAAATCTACTAGTTTATCAGTAGAATTGACAACACTGCTCCTCTAATTTTCGAAAACTACAATATTTCGTCTATTATTTATATATATATATATTTTAAATATATTACTGAGTAGAGAATACTGTGAATATTATATCACAAAAAGGTATGTAATACAAAAATGCTTTATCCCAGTACGTCGCTAAAAGTAATATGTTTCAAATATATCACATGTGGAAAAAAATCATTTCGATTTCATTTCCAAGGCTTAGCATTTTCACCAATGTAGCAAAAGTATCTCAGCATGTCAAACGGGAAGTATTTTGTTTTGATTCTTAAGTTATACGAAGTTATTTGTCATGAGAATTTTTAAAAATATTTATTTTTGTTATTATGTAATTCACTTTGAACTAAATTTCCAGCTGGTATGTTTTGCTCCATAGCCCAGTTATTACGTAAGCGATGTTTCGATAGACAGCTTTGCGTATCTTTGAATACAGACCTAAACTGGGAAACATAGAAAGCTAAATATTTAACACATATTTCCAAAATCAAAAATCAACCTATTAGGTAATAAATATGCAACGTATTGCATTGCACAATCAGAAAGGAAGGGACATACCGCGAGTTCTTTACTACTACCATGTTTGACTATTATTTATGCTGTTTGAAATATTAAAATAGCATTTTAAAGACTTAGATACATGAGACCGCTGTCAGATGCCTCACTTTACGAGGAAACTAAGCTATCTCATTTCTGTCGTAAAATGCAGGATTTAGGGTACTAAAATGATCTTAATTATCCTTAAGGAACACCTTTTTGTAGAATCTCATGTTTTTTGTCCAAAAATAAACATCAAATTCAAATCTTTCATTTTTTGAATTTTTATTATTTTTTCCGCATATGGTGTAAAATATTTAAGAATACCATACCGTGCTGTATTACATTATATTATATAAAACATATGGAAGTTTATGTGAAAAATGGAAAATATTCAGTGTCGATTTTTTGACGGAAATTAAAGGGTTCTCCTCCGGTAATTATGTTACACATGCTATAAGGTAGTACATGGAAGATCATGGTACATGTGATGAGGGATGATGCCTTTAGAATTATTACACAGTGTAAATTACGACTCTTGGTTGTACAGTTTTTGAACAGTTAGAGTGAACTGGAGACAATCCGTGTTATTTCGTATGTTGTTTTACATTTAACAAAAATATGAATTAAGATATCAAACTTACGGGAATCTACTTTGCAAATAATGTTAAGTTTGCACATAAAAAATCTTTTGGGAACCACAGAGCAGATTTTCCGTTTCATTGATGATTACAATAAATTCATTTACTCGACTTCTGCATATTTCAGGTCTCTTTGGGCAAACGTATTTTGAAAAACGTATAAATTACCTCAGGTGTTAACCATGAAATGACGATAAACAAGAATAAAACTGACTGTAATTTATAGCATACCAATGCTCTTCGCAATATACATGAATTTAGAACAATTATCTAAAAACATTTGTGGTACTCAAACTTTATATCAATATATTTAATTTAACAAAAATATTCAACATTTGCAAATAAATCCATTGGGAAAATTTGGCATATTTCTGAAAACTTCGGTTCTCCATGTGTCGTGTGCGAACCACTGCGAGTCTCATAAGCACTTTCAATCTGCTCACAAACTTCTGTGGCCCAATTGAACATTTGTGTGATACGCTAGAACTATTTATGAGAACTACAGATTGTTCTCCATAGAATGAACCTGAAACGACTAATCAGCTGCAGCGGACATGGGTCAAGTTGGTCATGGAAAATGTTTTACACCTTGTAGAATCTTTTCCCTCCTAGGAGTCTGCGAGTTGTAATTGCTCAGATAGATGGACTAATACGCTATTAGGTACGTGTTTCTAATGCTAAGCTAACTCAGCGTAAAAACACACTCTTAGTGAGAAATTTAACTTTTTCAGAACTTTTCCTAGAACTGTCGTACTCGCATCCCACATGTCTAACTTCAGGAACCTACTGTCTAGTTTAAATCGATATGCCTTTGCCATCCCTTTTATTAATCTTTAGAACAAATATTTTAGCAGATTTTATAATACTCATATGAAATACATTTCAAGTGTGTATGTTTTAAAATTATTTTGAGAACACTGTAAAACAAGTTTAGGATAAACACATGAAAACATAATCCACTTAATACAAGCAGTTTAATTTTACAAACCCATGTCAGAAACTTCCCTTCTCGGAAGATCTTAACTGGTAATGTTACCAATAAATTTCTTTAGAGTTAAAGGACATTTTTTAGTATGAAACATCATGCCTGATGGATGAGACCAGAGCAGCTGAGGTGCCTTCCTTTAAGAAAAGTCCTGAACCTGATTTACAGAACACATAAAAATTCTGTTAAGGAAGTTTTGTGCATTCCACATCCGGTGATAAATGTTCAAGTTGAAATTTTGAAAATTTATTACTCCAGATACCATCTCCGTATTTATTTTAGTAAAATTTAAAATGTGCCTTACTTTGAAACCACTATGACTAGCAGTTTTTCAAAAACGTACCATTGACCATCTCATCGACAGCAAACAGAAACTTCGCGATCACTTCCATTATATCTGGCAATGCATCATCATGCATTTTCGACATATACCGAGATGTCACCAATCAAGCAAATTTCTCTTGTTTACTATTTAAAAATAATTCATGTTCAGAATAAATTACTGTGTATCTCTTGAAATACTGTAGACATGCATACTTACTACTGGGTACGAGATATGAGAGTAAATCTTTATATTAACTACAGATTTAATTTCCAAATTTATTCCATTACTTAGCTTTAGATTATTTGTGTTAGGTAATCGGTTAATAGACTCTTTTATCTTTCAATACCTCATTTGTCTAAGTATATGCGTGCCGTCATTCGCATTACTTTGTAGCATTATTTCGCACTATGTAACAAATTTGTGCATAAAAGTTTCACTATTGAATTCTGAATAAATTTGAACACTTTGTACATTAAATACGTGAAATGTTGTGAATTTCTTGGTGAGAACCTTTTCGTAGATGAAACTAAACTGTCAATCATGCTGGCGCGCTTTTCCTGAATATTAAGGATAATGATATTAGGAGATTGCACACAGGCATATGATGTGATTTCAGGAAAGATGCATCTGAATGAAGTTAACGAAATAGCGTTTCCTTTTGGTGTTTTAAATTTCCAAGTTTGCTCGAGAGAATAGATAAAAAAAATTGAACCGCGAAGTCTCAAAAGCTTCATCACCGGCGCTTTATAATTACTAAGGCCTTGTTTATTAAAAACATGTCATTCAGCTTCGGGCAGCATAACCGACAAGTCTCTAAGAATCTTCTAGGATTCACGTTGTGTGTCACATACATCATCTCTTACACCAACGGCATGGTCAAAAGGGTACTAGTGTATTTGTCACGCTGAACAGACTTAATTTTATTTGAAATAATATTTTTGCTATCAAGTACTTCTTTTGACGTGCATATCACAACGCAAGATCTCGCCAAGTGCAATTATTTGCCCTGTACATCTTGCAGATATTGTTCTGGCTTTCTGAGACATGCCAAGACGTTTTCCACTGTCGTCGCTATACACATTAGGACGGAGGGCAATAAATGAACTCTTGAGACGATATAAATTTTAATATCTTTCAAACTGCTCCATACTTTGGTATGGCAAAGTAGGGAACATCTGCATGGGGGCAAACTACATTAATAAGTATTTCCAGACTCCAGATATTACAGAATAAATTTGTCAGATTATTGGAATTAAAAAATAATTTTACAGCTATAAATGAAGAAGAATTTAGTTTTCGATAATTTGCCAGTAGAAACCCAGTGAAATATCGTTTCTTAACTATTAGCCAATTGTATAACTTTAATTTGGGTGAGATAATGTATAAAATGATTAAAAATAATATTAATATTAAATGTATGCTAATGTCAAATTATGTTGACAGCTACAATACCAGGAATCAAGATTTACTGAAACCAGTCTTTCCCGGAACTAATTATATAATGCAAAGTATAAATTACATGGGATCACAATATTGGAACACACTACCCCATGAGATTACTGATTGGAATAACTTTAACGTTTTAGAGAGGAAATTAATATTTCATCTGTTACATAAAAATCTGAAATGAGGGTGAAGTGGGAGGTGGAGGTTAATTAATATAAGAAACTAAGGAAAATGTGAGCGATAATATGAACATATTAGGTAATTAGGGGAGAAAAAGCTTTGTGTTTACATCGCTTTCTTTCTGTTTTTCCTTTTTTTAATTATCTTTTGTTTTAATTATTATCTGTTTTCTCTCCTTTTGAATAAATTAACATATTTAGTAACATATTAATAATTCGAATGGCTGTCTCTGTGGTGCTTGACTGGGTATCTGTACGTAGAGAAACTGGGGCTATGGCAGGTCTTTGTTTGGCCTTTGCCCTTCTCTTCCTAGGTGTTTTCATTAATAAACATGATAATGTTAATTATCTTACATGTATTTGTATTAAAACATCCGAAATAAAAATATATAAATAAATAAATATTGTCTCATGTTGTTGTTGTGCGTGGCTTAATTATTGCAAATATCACGGTGCCATGTTACTTTCTACATTTCTGTATTTTCACTCACATAAGCAAGAGAAAAGCGGGTTATATTTTTCTTTTAGGTACTCTACTACATTTTGACACGTATCGTGTCTTTCATATGGCAGTAAAGTTCTTACGAGTAGCCTCCTGCAAAACGTAATGTAAGAATCATCGCAGTAGCGATGCATGCATGAGTTTACATATGTCATATTCCCGACCTTCGACCAGACAACTCAATTTTCTCCTATACATGGATGTTGCTGCATTGCAGTCTTCCTACTCTTCTGTTGCGAACTACCACACGTAGCATTTAGTAGCCATTAGAAAACTATTAAGCAATTCTGTTCGTTAAAACTATTGGATACAAGTGCCTGCTATTAATGCAAAACTTCCTTTGATAACATCTGAAAGATTGCATTTTCAACAAAACATATTTGAGCAAAATAATACTGTCGAAGCACAAAATGCCAATATCCATGTAAAGCTAACTTTTTAAAGATATGTTGAATTTCGTAATGTCATATTTTGTTATTTT
The DNA here is from genome assembly GCA_039090855.1 of Macrothele yani. Taxonomy (NCBI): domain Eukaryota; kingdom Metazoa; phylum Arthropoda; class Arachnida; order Araneae; family Macrothelidae; genus Macrothele; species Macrothele yani. The sequence goes on along the minus strand of CM077034.1, from coordinate 69,145,061 downwards.
AACTGCATATTACGAACAATGAATAATATTTAGGGAAACCTCATTAATCTGGTTGCAGCTCAGTTATCAACAACAAAATAAGTAGCATTCCCCTTGTTTACAAACCTTCCTCACGGCGTTATCATAAGAATGAGAATTTACTTGGATGTAATTTTGGAGTATGTTATGCATAAAATTAATTCTAAATATGCTAATTAAATTTTTATGTGTTCCATATTTAATTAAAGTAAGTTTCAGTTCTTCCAGCCGTAGAATCTTAGCACGCCCGAATCATCAGATTTTTTTTTTTTTTTTTGTGGTCTGGGAATTTGTATGTGAAAACTTTTGAAACGCCGGAAGACCTGTTATACCTTCTAAGTGTACATAGAGTATCATTTAGTATATAAATAAGGGGCTATACCATTATACCATTATCGCTGCGTATGAGTGTGCGAGTGTGTGTTTTTACAAAATTACCGGTTAGTAAGTAATAACACATGCCAACATTGACCTTACTGTGACCCTTGTCTGGTAATTGAAACGTAAGAGTGCACGCCCCAGACTGTCTGGAAAGGAATATCGGAAACTAAAGCGAAAGAGAACTGAAAAATATGCAATAGCCAAGCTTTTGTTTATCATCATTAGCTATGACACTCTCCCGATTGCGCGGTTTAGAAAGCAGAATGCGTTGATCATAATAAATTAAGTTTTAATTAATTACATAATTTTATTTGCAAATTATTACACACCAGCTATACGATTGCTTTGTGCAACGTGTTTACTCATTCGAATTAAATTTCCCGGTATATATAGAAATTTGAAAGGGTAATATCCCATTCTAGAAGGAACCACTGTCTTCTTTTTATGAGAAATATGTTCTTTTAAAGATTTTTTACTAACTTGAGCTGGTGTTCTTCACTTTTTCGCTTTTTGGTTTTCATATAGGAGCCGATGCGATTTTAAAAACCAAACATTGATGTGGTTTGTGATTCTGTCTTAGATAAGGCAATACCAAATCACTGCTTAGTGTGCGCTTTAAAACCGAAGAGGGCTTAATGTTAACTTTCATTCAAATAGCTTATTTGAAAAAAGTAAAACTATACTAGCAATATGAACTTATTGGCGTAAAATAGAAATATTAGTATCTTAGCTTTCACACATCAACCGTATAACTCTTTCAAGGAAGGTAGACAACAAATGGCAAACTTAATAAGAGAACGCGTCAACAATTAAGGAGCACAAATGGAAAAGGTGTTAAGTTCGTAAAACCTCATTTTACAGGAGAAGAAGAAAACCGCTTAACTTTGCAGGTAACGTAACACCACCGCGATATCTTCCGTCCTCTGTACTAAATAAATTAATTTGTTTTGGAACTTTCCGTCTTCACCATTTTATTCAGAGTGTCACTTACATCATTTTCTACCCAAAAAAGGCATTTCGAATTTTTTTGAACCTATCCACGTTTCAAACAACAAGTGAATAGATGCGAATGTAATTATTCACTTGAAGAAACAAAGCTTGATGTGTTTGGGCACGCATTACCTTGGAGGAAAGAAAAGGCATTATTTGCATTCGTTTCAAATTCTTGATCCTCCTAGAGAGACGCCATATTTGCAATCCTTATTGTTGATCATGATATTTACGTTTTTCCGAATGGCAGTAGAGTGTAGTTTGAAGTTAATTTCTTTATATAATTCTACAAAGCAACAATCGAAATGAACTTGACTCCTATGTATAGGGCAGTGGTTAATTTTTCGTCCTTCGTGTCTCTGCTGTGTTCCTTGATTCTAGTTCTAAACTACCGTTTGGTCTTTCCACCAGGTTGATTTCCAAAACTTTGGAAAATTTTATATGTATGTTACCTCAACAAATTCGGATAACTGGTATATTTTTAAGTATTTTAGGTGTAGTTGGTGCACAATTCCTCGTTATGAATTACAATTATGTCCGATTTGCACTTTAAAGTCTGGGAAAATATTTCTTTGATTTTACAAGTTTTTTTAATATTCAAGGTTATATCAGCAGCCCATAACATGCCTTACAATTATCAAACAGAAGTATACTTTACCACATTACTTGCATTTATTGTTTACTGGAATGTATTAGTTTTTCAAACTTTTAAAGCAGTCTCAGGACTTAACTGGTTTCAGTATCGTGCAACAGCAAGACATATTTCTTTTGGTTTCATTCCTTCCCCTTTTTCTTTTTGGATTTTCCTGAGATGTCAATAAAATCCGTAATCCTATAAAACAAAGGATTTGTAGTTATTATCAGGTGTATAACTTTCCCTTCCGTTTAAACAATTTCTGAAAAAGTACTGTGTAATTCAAAACAATATAGATCATTCACACAAAAGAGATGCCAATTTTCTTTGTTTCCCTAAATAAACGTGTTAGCATGATATTGGAAACAAGTTTAACTCATGCTAACATGATTATTTCACACATTTGGTGTTTTCCGTCAGCTACACGAAACTTTTGCACCTGGAATAAATGCAATTTTCCGCATTACGAAATGTCGGCAATCCTGGTTTGTATATATTTTACGAATGATGCTAACAGAGCCAATGAGCTAATTTCAAAGTTCCCAACAACGTGAAATCAAAAATGTTTTCTTCAAACCACACTACCATCATAATATATGGAAGTTCTGAATTCAGTTATGTTATTCCTCCATTGATACAAATACAAAAACACCCTCGAAATGTTTTCAGCAACTACTCTCGAGTGGTCCTGAATTTATAAATAGGATGACACGCTAGCAAAAGGTTTTTTAGGAAGCGTAATTTGCTTTCAACAAAATCTTTGTAAAAAAACAAGAAGGGATTTCAAGTAACAAATTGCTTTATTTAAATATTTTATTTTGAATACATTACTGAAAGAAAATGTATGAATAGCTTTTTTGGAATAAACACCAATTTACAGCTGTTTGGCCTGTGGCTTATTTTTAATATCATCATCATCATCATCATTGTCAACCATTATCAATCCACTGCTGGACGAAGGTCTCCCAAGTTTCCTCCACAACGGTCTGTCTTGTGCCAGTCTCCTCCATGTCACTCCCACATATTTACGAATTTCATCCACCCATCTCCCATGTGGTCTTTTTCTGGGTCTTTTTCCTGTCCCTTGGAATCCAATCTAAAATTTCGGCTGTCCATCTATGGTCTGTCCTTCTGGCAGTATGTCCAGCCCATTGCCATTTCAGGGATTTAACTCTGATCATGATGTCTTCCACTCTCGTCATTTTTCGGATCCACGAGTTTCTCTTCTTATCTCTCTTGGTTATACCAAGCATGCACCTCTCCATGCATCTTTGAGTTGTTTGCAGCCTTTGTATGTCTCTTTTAGTTAAGGTCCACGTCTCTGCACCATACGTAAGCACTGGAAGGATGCATTGATCAAACACTTTTCTTTTAAGACATAATGGCATATTGCTCTTGAACATTATGCTGTTTCTTCCAAAAGCTCTCCAGGCAAGTTTTGTACGCCTATTAATTTCTTCATCAATGTGACCCTCACTTGATATCTGCTGTCCAAGATAAACATACGTATCTGTTATCTCCAGTTTTTCTCCATCAATCGATAAATCTTCATTTCTGGTAAAAGCATTGAACATCACTTTTGTCTTCTGAAAGTTCATTTTTAATCCCACTTCTTTACTCTTGTCAGCAAGTTCCTGGATCATACTCTGCAGCTCTGATGGGGTAGTTGCAAAAATGACTACGTTATCAGCAAAACGAAGGTGGGTTAGATAATCTCCATTAATCTTTATCCCTTTGTTTTCCCAGTTCAGTGATTGAAAGACATTTTCCAATGTGGCATTAAAGAGCTTCGGAGATATGGTGTCACCTTGTCTCACTCCCTTTCCAATTTTTATGTGTGTTGTATTTTCAAACAGCCGAATCTTTGCACTTGCATTTTCATAGATGTTATTAATAATATTAATGTATGCATCTTCAATACCGCATTATTTCAGTGCCGTGGTAACTGCTGATGGTTTCACCGAATCAAAGGCTTTTTCATAATCGATAAAAGCTATGCACAATGGAAGTTCATATTCCCTCGCTCTTTCAATTAGTTCTCTCAGTACGTGGATATGATCTATTGTGCTGTAGCCACTCCTGAATCCAGCTTGTTCTCTCGGTTGAGCCATGTCCAGTGTTACCTTCAAGCGGTGTGAAAGAACTTTAGTGAAGATTTTATAAACCACTGATAGGAGGCTGATAGGTCTGTAGTTCCTGAGATCCTCAATGTCACCTTTTTTATGTAGCAGGATCATTGTAGCATTGTTCCAATCCTCAGGAATCTTCCCTTCATTAAGGCATCGAGTGAAAATTTGGGCGAGTACTGTTTCAATTTCTCCACTTGCTTCTTGTATGATGTCTATAGTAATTCCATCTTCTCCTGGAGCTTTCCCCCGCTTCATGTTCTTGATTGCATGAGCAACTTCTGCTGGGAGTACTGGAAGAACTCTGGTACCTTTCATGATGTCTGGAGTACATGTATCATCCCTTTCATATAATTTGGAGTAGAAATCTTCACTCTTGTCAAAATTTTGCCTCTATTTCTTGTTATAGAACCATCTTCTTTTCTCAGAGCCATAATCTGTTTTCTTCCCTTACTGAGATGTCCCTTTGCTATCTTAAGGCTTTGGTTGTTTTCAATTGCTTTCCTCACTAGCTCACAGTTGAATTTCCTTACGTCTTCAGTGATACTTTTTCGTGCTGTCTTGCATAGCTCTATATATTCCACTTTGGAAGTCACATCTTCTTTAGTTGTCCTCATCTCTCTTCTTTTGCATCAACATTTTGGTTTTTCCTGATAATTTGTTCACATGCAACTTGTTCTTAGACCCAGCTAATTTTGTTGCTGTTTCCATAAGAGCTTTGGTTACTTTTCTGTTAACTTCCGAAATATCCACTTCTTCCGATGTTAGGCCTTCTAAAGCAGAGAATCTGTTCTTCAGTTCCAACTTGAAAGTATTATGGTGTTTTTTAAGGTTGGTTATGTCAATACATTTTGTTTGTCTTATGAGCTTGCCACGTTCCAGTTTAGTGTTGAGGTGCATCTTACATCTCACCAATCTATGGTCACTACCTGTGTTGAACTTGTTCAGCACACTGCAGTCTTCGACGACGAATTTTTTGTTACACATAATAAAATCAATTTCACTTGTCGTCCCAATTGGATGTCTCCATGTCCATTTCCTATGTGGCTTTTTTCTTGAAAAGGAGTTCAAGATGAAAAATCCTTCTGCCTCAGCAAACTCAACGAGAGTATTTCCACGCTGGGTTCTGTTGCCGTGACCGAATTTACCTACTGAAGTTTCATTCTGTTGCCGGGGCCCTATTTTTGCATTGAAATCTCCCATAATTATCTTCAAGTGCTGCTTACCTTTATTATTTAGATGACGAATTTCCTCATAAAATTCTTCAATTTCTTCTTCAGGATGACTTGTGGTGGGTGCATAAGTTTGAATAATCTGAGCCTGGTATCTTCTCGATAGTTGGATAACGAGTTTAATATACCTCTTATAAAATGTATAGAAACGTATAGGAAACTGAGAATTCCAGAAAATATTTGTGAAACTTTTTAAAGCGATTTAAAATGTGAGATACGCTTACCAGAACTCTCTCTTCGTCATTCAGGTTTGCATTAGTAGAATATATGGATTTTGAATAACGTATTTATTTCGATTTCAACGAAGAATCAAATGTAGCATTACTTTAATTGAAAATTCTGTCACTAACACATTTTTATTTTAGTCTTTAATATCTCACTAATTTCTAGTACATAATTGAGATTCTGTGGTTTAAGTGAAATAAAATATATACTTAGTTATTTTGAATGAGAAAATGGGAAGTTATCCAAAGCAATCTCTAAAGATTTCTGAAAAGAAATAAAAATCATTGTTACTCAATTCGCATTACAAATGACTTAAAGTCTCAATTAGACCTACAAAATAATAATATAAAACAAAACACTATGTTTCACTCTTAATAATCTTAAGTATAAACACAATGGACAAAACATTTAGAGTTTACTACCTGATAGCGTGATTTTTCTTTTGTAGGACGAATAATAGTCTACATACGCCGAAGCTGGAATTAAACCAGAGTGCGGAAGGTTTCTGGAGGTAATGAGCAACTCATTTTGAAGCATTATCCACAACTCCACCCGTGACGTCGGTCCAGAGTCCATGGATCTTATGTTCGTTCCACTCTGCAGAATCCTAGAGATCTTCCATAGAATTCATCCAGGGACTTTCAGGACAGCTGGAGTGTTTAAACTTAGATGAGCATTCCTCGAGACATGCCTGCATGGTTTAGGATAAATGGAGTGGCGTATTTTCCTTATCAAGTAGACAATTGGCTGTAAGATGCTCAAAGGACATGACGGAGACTATGTGATCAGCCAGCACATGCTAGTAGCGCACAACGGTAAAGGACCTCTCCAGAAACACCAAATAACCTAATGTTCCCATGAATAGGCTCCCCAAACCATAACAGAGCAGCCACCACCTTGAACAGATTCAATCTGGAACGATGGGGCTATGGCCTAATTCAGTCGACACCACACCAGAATATTCACGTCAGCTCGGTACTGGTGAAAAGGGAATCATTTGACCACACGGAGCGGTAGCACATTTTCGAGGTTCAGTTCTTACGTTCTCGGGAACAATGGCCATTGACGAGGAGTAAACAATGGCACACGCGTAGTGCTTTGGCTCCTGTAGGCAAGATTGTACATGATGAGCCTTATGGTTCGCTCTCTGACGCTGCTTGAGCTTGTAACCTGGCTGTCATTTGCGCCGCCGTTGCCAAATGGCGTTGTGTATTGGAGTGGATATCCTACCACACGACGGTCATCAACGGCGTTTGGTTGGCCACAGATTTCTGCCTGGGCGTTGCTACGTCTGTCGATTGGATATTTGCAGTACACCCTTGATATGGTTACCGTCTGGAATCCAGGGTCTTCTACCATTTGGACGATAGAATGACTAATTTCTCTTGCGCCTACAATGCGTCCAGGAACAAAGTCATTCAGATCACCGAGTTTAAACATGTTCATCTATTACGATACACTCTTGGGGCCCTTCTGTGGGCCTCCTTATCGCCTGCGTGCAGTTTGTGACTCTCCCATTTCTCGAGGGTGGTGCCCAGGTGAACTGCCCATCAAACATGTATCTACATTTTTCTTTACTTAGTGTATTTGCCTATAATTAATGTTCAGTAATTTATCTTATATAAGTATATGAGGAGCAAAATGTTTATCACGGCTTTAAATATTAATTAGCATATGATTCTTTAAATTTTAATGTAAGTGCCTGTTTACATAGATGTGAATTGAAGCAGCGTGGAGCATGTTCGTTGAACAATTAAGAACTCTTTGTTTCGCTAGCTCAACACATATTTTTCAAGACATATCAATAGTTGAACGAATAATTAACGCCGCTGTGGTGGAGTAGTGGTCTAAGCGATGGTTCTGACCATTCGCCCGAAAGGGCTACCCGTTCAAATCCCGGTGAGGCATGGATGTTGTAAATGTTTTACGGCACTGCCTCTCTACCTTCCCTATAACCAGTGGCTCTAAATTAGGGACGGGCGAATGCTTATAGCCTTTGAGTTTCTCACGGTAGTCGTCAAACTTCTAATAATAAAAAAATACTTAACATTAATGTAAAATATTCCCTATGTGAAGTTTTTTTGCTACACGTTATGCATGAGAAAGTGCTACCAATGACATTAATATAAAATACACTGACGGAAAAGAAAATCCCAACACCAAAAAGGAGTTGTGTTAGATAAACGACAGTTGGTAGGTGGTGAGACTACATCTTAAAGATAACGTCTATGCAAATTTCGCGCTCGGCGCATACGTGTGGCGCTAGTAGCGGCCCTCGGAACATGCAAAGCAGGTTTGCTGTAAATACGCGATGTAACGTTCGTGAGCTTTAGTTATCGTTGAGATTCGACGTAGTGTGTTGATGTTAGTCAAGAATGCCTTTAAGAAAACGAAGAAGCCATTATCAACAGCTCACGGAGTTTGAACGAGGTCGTGTAATAGGGCTACGAGAAAGTGGACTCCCTTTCCGCAATATTGCAGTACGACTTGTCAGGAATATAGCCACTGTGCATGATTGTTGGCAGCGGTGGTCAAGGGAAGGTACTGCCTCAAGAAGACCGGGTTCCGGCCGGTCACGCAGCACTACTGAGAGGGAAGATCGCCGTGTACGGCGTATGGCCGTGGCGCATCGTACCGCGTCTGCGACAGCAATTCGAACTGCAGTTGCCACCACAGTAACACAACGAACTGTTACAAATCGGTTACTTGAAGGACAGCTCCAAGCCTGACGCCCTGTAGCGTGCATTCCACTTACTCCAAACCACGGCCGTTTGCGACGTCAGTGGTGTCAAGCTAGAGCTCATTGGAGGACGGAGTGGAGATATGTTGTGTTTTCTGATTGAATACGGTTCTGCCTGGGTGCCAGGCAGAACCTTATTTAATCAGAAAGGTGAGCGCCTGCAACCAACCTGTCAGCGGCCGAGACACACTGCACCAACAGCTGGAGTTATGGTCTGGGGAGCAATTTCCTATGACAGCAGGAGCACTCTCGTGGTTATCCGACGCAACCTGACGGCACAGTTGTACGTCGGTCTGGTGATTCAACCAGTTGTGCTGCCATTCATGAACAACATAGAAGGGGGTGTTTTCCAACAGGATAACGCTCGCCTGCATACCGCTGTTGTAACCCAACATGCTCTACAGAGTGCCGACATGTTGCCGTGGCCTGCTAGATCACCAGATCTTTCTTAAATCGAGCACGTATGGGACATCATTGGACGACAACTCCAGCGTTACCCCCAACCAGCATTAACCATCAATTTATTGCCCGACCAAGTGCAACAGGCATGGAACTCCATCCCACAAACTGACATCCAACACCTGTACGACACAATGCATGAAAGTTTGCGTGCTTGCATTCAACATTCTGGCGGTTACACCGTTTATTAATGTACCAGCATTTCGCATTTAAAATGGCTATTCTCACGCTTACATTAAGCTGTTATCTTGAAACCTTAATCGATTAAATATGTTACCTATACAAATGTATTGCGGCCATTTCATTCCTCTACAACAATTTTTTCGTGCTGTTAGGATTTTTTTTTGTCAGTGTATATGTTTTTTTGATTGGAGGTTTAACGACGACCGCGAGCAACTCAGTGTGCTATAAGAATTGTCCATCCTTAATTTAGGTCCACGGGTTCCAGGGAAGGGAGAAAGCCAGTGCCATAAGGCAAACACAACATCCATGCTTTACCGAGATTCGCACCCGGAACCATCATGGACGAAATATCAGAAGCAGTCACCCAGACCACTGCGCCACTGGGGTAGCTCTTAGTATACAAATGCCACTCAGTTCGGAACAGAAGATATCAAAGTGCGAGAGTAAAGTTCCTAAGAAAATCATCCAGATGGATAATGAATTGAAATTTGGATCGTCTTATTTATGCATTTTCAGGAGCAGCTATTAGAGGTACAATGATATGTCAGTCTGGGGACGCTACAGACTAATAATTTTTAATCATCACATGAAAGATCTCCAAAAAAACAGAATTACAAATACATCTGCTTGTGTGTTCCCATAGGATTTAATGTATTCCACCCTAAGGGTATCTGAGCTTATGACATTTAAGATCATCATCATTATCTTATATTCCGTTTAGTACCATTAACGTCAGTAGGCCGCCCCGGTGGCGCGGTGGTCTAAGCGATGGCCTCTGATCATTCGTCTGAAAGGGGTCTGGGTTCGAATCCCGGTGAGGCATGGATGTTGTGTTTGTCTTACGGCACTGGCTCTTTCCCTTCCCTGGAACCAGTGACCCTAAATTAGGGACGGGCGACTGCTTATAGCCCATTGAGTTGCTCACGGTGGTCGTTAAACCTCCAATCCAAAAAAAAAAAAAAAAAAAAAAAAAAACGTCAGTAGTAGCTTTGTAAATGTACTTCTTAAAAGTGGTTTTTATGTCAAGCGGATTCTGGACTTCTATACTAATCAGCATATGTCTTAAATTCGCTACGTTTGAAAAGTGCCAGTACTATAATTTAAGCATTTCATGTTGTGTACTGTGTCAAAATGCAGTTTTATCAATTTTCAGTTTATATGAATGTGTTTCCTCACCCCATTTTACGAGGTTTCCATATGTGAATATCACGTATATTAAGAATCTCCCTTGCATTTCAGAATGGAAGTTCCTTAGTCCTGAAATGATAATCACGCATGAATGATGACGTATCATGCTTGCAAAATAATTTATATCACTGTTCAGAAAGCATAAGGGCAAATAAGGAAAAAAAAACAATCATGAATGTTTCTCCAGAGGACTTGTGCTTCAAATTTTATTTTTTTCAGAAAACGTTTGATCCGCGAGAAGTAACACGTTAGAGCAAATTGAGCATCAAAAGAAATACAAGACATTCAAGTGGCGTTTATAATCTCACAGAAATTTGGTAACTTGTAATTCATAGTAAATACGACATTATGTGTTTTGTTGAATTGATAACTATCTCAATTGTTTTATTTAAAAAAACGTATTTGCTCTTGATCCAGCAATCTTTTTATCTTCCCATCGTCATAACCTTATAAATGTTGCTCCCTATGTAATGTATTGTAATAATATATAAGAGTGAGTCCCTTCTTAATGGCCTTGGAACCAGTGGCCGTTAAGAAGGGACAGGCGTTTCTCAGGGTGGTCATCATACACTAAAACAAAAGAAAAAACGTACAGTAAGTGATCGTAGCCACTAGTGCTTCAGCAAAAGAAATTCAATGTCGAAAGTTCGGAATTAAATATTCGTTGGGCAAGAATATGCATTCACAATAACGAAATCAGTTGGTAAATTCTTCCAAGGATTACCAGTACAGTCAAGAAAAAGGAGAGGATCGCGAAGTAATAAGAATATCAATATATCAGTGTTGTCTGGCGTTAGAACCGAATTTGTTATGTCTTGATGTTCACCGACTTTGGCTGATTTTCTTTTACGGCTGAAACATATACAGGGTGATTGTAAACTCCTTGAACAAAACAAGAGGGTTGATAGTACACATCAAGACGAAACACATTTTGCAATGGAACCTAGGGTCGCATTCCACTCCTAGGGCCAGAAAAAAAGATACATAACCATGTTGACCCGTAGCAGAGGTGGCTCTCACCTACTTCTGCCACACTGAAACCAATGGACATACCTAATTTATGAGTTGCACAATTACAATCGGATCAGAGAAAGACTCAAAGGAGATGCTCAAACTGGCGTCCAAGGGCGTCGCTGCACAGTGCACACCAGCGCATGAAGGAATGTCCTACCGTCTCGTGGACTCCCGGTGTGGTGTTGATCTGGTTTGCAGCAGCAGCGATTCGCGCTACGAGATCTCCCAGGGAGTATGCAGGTGTCTCGTACACCAATGTTTTCATGTGCCTCCAGAAGAAGTCCAGCGGATTAAGGTCCGGGGAGCGTGGAGGCCAAGTCACAGGTCCACCGCGCCCAATCCACCACCCGTGATATTTCGTATTTAGGAAGTATCGGACCTCGGTTTCAAAGTATACTGGGGTCCCATCATGCATAAACCATATATCTCTCCGTGTGGCGAGCGGAACATCCTGAAACATACCGGGAAGCAATTGCTCCAAGGGCACGTGATACTTTGCACCGGTCATACGTTCCCCCATGTGTTGTCCTCCATGCCCTTTACGAATACGACAATTATATTGTGATGTTCTCATGGTAATATAGCTGAACGGGCTCGGCTGCGTTTTTAAATGTTTGCTCCTCATCGTCTACGCACGTGTTCAGCTCAGCTGATTTGCATCTTGTACTTTTCATGCACTGGTTGGAACTCCAGGTCCCAGCTGGACGTTTGTCGAACGTGCTCTTTTCTGGCACTAGGAGTGGAGTGCGGCTTTAGGTTCCATTGCAAATATTGTTCGTCTTGATTTGTACTATCATGCCTCTTGTTTTCTCAAAGGAGTTTAGAATCACCCTGTACACTACTCCAAGAAAGGTATAGGAGACAATTATCTCCATAAACTCGCTTCATCATTGGCAACTTTTCGGGTCATTTTTGCCCGCAGAAACATAAAATGGGGTATGTACTCTTTGCTCCATTTTTTCGTACAACAGCGACGCAGGAAAAACGTACATCTAACCGCACACAACATCTTCAATGTTGGAAATTTATGCCGAATATTATTGCAGTTCTCGTTGAAAAATCGCTCTATCATTTAATACTTACGGACAGCAGACGGTAGCAGAAGCAATTGTATCATAACACCAGAAAGAGTACCAAATTCACTGCGTACATAATTCAACACTCAAAAATGTATAAATTTTTCTTTGAAGTCCGTGAAACACTAGATTTACAGAAGTATTTGCTTTTCGAGTGAATTACACGTGATGCAATTTAACACCCTGGCGAAAAAAAGAAATTACCACCTAGGTGGCTTATTAGTCTAAGCGCTTCCTTCCGACGATTCGTCCCAGATGGACCGGAGCTCGTATCGAATCTCGGTAAGGCATTAATGTCCTGCTTCTCTAATACAGGCTCTCAACCACCTCTGCAACCAGTGGATTAAATTTCGGGCAGGCGGCAGTTTATTCCCGTCGAGATGCTCACGGTAATCTGTAGAAATACAAAACAAATAGGAAGAACTGTAATCTGCACATTGTAACATTAGACAAATGCAACAGATCCAACCTGTGAACCAGTGGAGGATGAAAATATAATAAGATAATTACTTATTAAATATCGCTGATGCTTTCTAGAAGAGCAAGTTCTCACACAGGGCTTCTAAAGTGTATAGAAAATAACTTATTCAACTGCCTATCCTCTTCAAAATAGTTCATATAATAATAGTGCACGAAACGCTTTCCTACAGAAATATACAGAGTGTTTTAATAAAGTGCACCATTTGTTTCAGAACAAAATATATATGATAATGATGCGGGTCCCGGAGGATTTGTGTAATTATCACGGAAGCTCAACGTCAGTAACGCAATCGCGAAGTAGTTGATTAAGCTCAGTGAAGCCTAAAAATGTAATAGCTAAGCAAAAATGTCAAAGCGAAGTTGGATAGCTTAATGAATTTGCTACAATGCGATCATCAAAAAAGGAGGTGAACAGTGGAATTCCATCTGTATCCGGACTCGACAAATATATTTTCGTTACTCAAATTCATAATTAGGTTCTACCTTACGAGACCAGCATTCTGCAACATACAATAGTCCAGTAGGCTTCATATATTTATGAACCTCCGTTTGTTTACGAATGACTCACGGCTAGTTTGTTCTTTACATTTTATATCTCTGTCAGGAAGAGTCTCCAGTTCTATGCGGTTGTAGCACCATTTCAATTAGAATCAGTGGTAGAACAAGGTCCCAAGAGTTTGCCACATATTATCAAAAATTTATACACTGGCGTTCAAAAATTAAGGACGAGATGGTTTTTCGAATGTAACGTAGTGCAGAAGTGCTTCACATCGACTCAAATCATACTACAAGATCCCCAAGGTACAAGAATATGGGACAAGTGAGCAAAACCGTCCAAACAAGGAATCCGGAGGATACAAAGGCACTTTATTGAAAAGGTAGCTTTAAGCAGAAAGTCACATACATGTTCGTTTGGATTTAGGTCAGGGAACCTTGCGGGCCAATACATGCGTTGAATATATATTTATTCTCCAACAGCTCTGCGACAACCACTGTACGAGGAGGTGTAGCGTTGTCGTCCAAGAAGAGGAACTCAGGACCCACAGCATCTTTAAACAGACGCACGTGAAGCAGGAGACTCTTGGTACAACAGCAGACACCAGGGACTGAACCTCCTTGGAAGATGTGGAGGTCAGTACTGCTACCAAGCATGATACCGCCCCAAAACGAAAACTCCGCCACTCTAAACCGGTCCCTTTCAATGATGTTGGAGGTGTGATTGCGTGTTCCCTGCTCTTTCCAGATGTGTATACGTCCAGAATCACTCGTCAAACTAAATCGGCTCTCCTTCGTAAAGCGAACTTGACCCCATTGCTGATGTGTCCAGTTTTTGTGTTCCTGGCAGCACAGAAACCGCCGTCTCCGATAAGCAGGCGTTAATGGCACACAGCGTACTGGTCGTATTGCAAATAGACCACCTTTGTGCTGCCTCCTGACCACGGTAAAATGCGATAACGGACATCCAGTTTTCTGTTGCATGTGCCTTGCGAATTCTCCCGCTGTCTGCCGTCTGTCTCTTCTCGCCTGTAGGACAATATACCAGTCATCCGCTGATGTGGTTGTTCGTGAACGACCACTGCTAAACTCTCGGACAGCTGTTCCTATCGTTTGAAATGCTCTACAAGCTCGCGAAACGGTGCTGTGAGCGATTCCAAACTCCTTGGCCACACTTGTCACACTTCGACTTCCTTCCAACTTCCCAATGACGTGCCTTCGGGTAAGGTCATCCAGATGTTGTCTATTGAATTGCCTGTTGGCCATATCATATGGTGGGAGCAACTAGACGTTGTTCAAACCTGATGCACACCGTGCAATAGGTTTTGACCGAATTGTTGAGGGTACACCGCCCGTGTGCTTTATACCTTCCGACCCCCCCTACGTCATGCTGCATATATATGCGCATGCCCTACCGTACCGGACAGTAGTTTATCTCCTGAGTGCTCTTTCGGTCCGTTTTACCTGCTCGTTCCGCTGTTATGTTAATTTCTTCTCTTCGTCCTTAATTTTGCACACCAGGGTACATGTTTTATAACCATGAGATACCTGTCTTGTTGTATGTAGTAGAACCCAGTTAGGCCGCCCTGGTGGCGCAGTGGGCTGAGCGAAATGGTCTTGAGCGGACTCCATAATAGTTTCCTTATTTTATCTTCATCATGGCAACAAATATAAATTGTTTTGAGAATTGCTGAAACTTTTTCGGAGAAACATTTTTCAATAAAGAATGTCTCCACCCGTTGTGACCAATATTGTTAAACTATCGTCTTTTACCAAGTTAATGAAATTTCGTGTAGAAGGCTTACTATCTTATTAGCCATTTACGTCTAAATTGTTTTGTTTCTTTCTACTTTTTTTTCGGTAGTGCTCTGGAATATCGCCCATCTGTACAAGAAAAATTATTTTGAAATTCGTGACACCACAAGATATCTGCGAATGCAAATTAAGTTTATCTTAAATTACTCATTTAGAAATAAGCTTTTTAAAGAAATCACTGGCAGATAAGATTATCGCGGTTTTCATAATTTGTTTTGTTTTCAACATAATGTAATGCTGAAGATCTGGTGCACTAAATATTTCAGAGACGGCCACAACAAACCATGTGAAGAAAAAAACAGATCAGCCCTTTTTTCTGATATACCTAGCTGTTATATATCTATTACTTTGTTAATTATTATGAGCATTTTGTATGCGTATAGTAACAGCTAAACTAATAAATTGGTTTGAATTGAATTGAAATATGGAAGAAATATGCTTAATTCCCACACAATAAAGATCTCTTTCTTTTTCCCAGAAATAGAGACAAATGCGGCTTTGAGCAATTTATAAAACATATCAGCCGCTCTCACCAAACTAGCATATAAATCTGCCTTACAATATCCAGACTTATTTTTTTGCACTTTGGTGATATTAGTGAAGCCAATATCACCACTGAATGTTGGATATCACTTGGGCATTAACATCTACGAGTTGAAGGTTCATTGTAATGTAATGGTTTGCTGTTATGAGGTAGAGCATATTTTTGTTTGTAACTAGGGGCTGCGCCTCTAGGCTCGCTACGCTCGTTTCCAGAGTAGCGCTGGGGCTCTGCAGCCCGATCTTCAAGTATATTATATAAAATAAAAACTGGAAAGTTCATATAAATTCCAATTTTATTGCATGTCTAAGCAAATAAATATGAAAAAACTGACAGAAACATCAACAGTTCCTTTTCATGATAAAGACAAATCGCTTATTCTAGTGGCTTTCCTACACTGCCGGAAAGTGAAAAAAGAACACAAAGAAGGAGACGTCTGATACCAACGAAATTTATACAGCATAACAACGGAATACACAGGATAACGTGATCAAAACATTATGGCAAATACAGCTGTATTTGCTGGTAAACTGAAAAACAACATTTCCATGTAACATGGTTAGTACGAGGTTGAATCGCCATAAACTGCGTCACACTGTGCCATTCTGGCATGGAGTCTGTCGTACGTATGTTTAATGTACGTTTGGGGTATTGAGTTCCAAGCATCCTCAACCTGGACGCGTAAATCGGGTATGGTCGTGGCTGGCCGTGGAAACCGGATAAGTTATTGTCCCATAAAATCCCACACGTGCTCCATGGGAGACAAATCCCGTGAACGTGCAAGCCATGGAAGTTGTCTCACACCCTGACGTGCATGTTGCGCTGCACATGCCGTTTGTGGGCGTGAGTTATCGTGCTGGAAAACACCACGATGGAGCGATCTTACAAATGGCACAACAATGGTCTGAATGATGTCTTTGATGTAGAAGGTGTTGTTTAACGTACCCGGTACAAACACTAGTTGTGTACGGGAGTGATAGCTGATTGCTCCCAACACAAGGAGACCAGGTGTAGGCCCTGTGTCGCTAGCGAATGCAAGAATGGTGGAGACGCTCCCCCAAGCGTCTGCGAACAAGCATACGGCCATCGGAGGCTCCCAAGCAGAAACTTCTTTCATTGCTGAACACGACAGATCGCCATTGCGTTCTCCAGTGCAGACGATGGAGACAGCACTGCAGCCGTTCCTGACGGTGGGCTGGAGTCTGAGGTACAAATGCCATAAGCACACGTGCACATAGTCCTGCATCCACTGGACGATTGCGGATTGTTTGCACAGTCACCCCAGGTGCACCGGCAGCTCGGATTTGCGTCGCAGTGGATGTTCTGCTGGACAACGCCGCTCTTATTATGCGTCGATCGGTCCGCTCATCAGTCCGTCTGTGACTCCCGGTTCCACGTCTTCTCGTGTGGAAGTGTTCCTCGGACCATCTACGCCATCATCGTACAACCACCGAAACTTCTCGTCCAATTCGCTCCGCAATACGACGATACGACCACCCGGCCTCGCGGAGTCTGACTAGACGGCATCGCTCAAAGTCGGATAACTGCTTAAATCGTACACGTCTTCCATGTCCAGGGATTGCAGCTTCTTCAGGGTCTTCGCACGTGTCCGTACGCCGACGACTGATTACATTCACTTTTCCGTACTCCTTAAATACCACCGAAGATAATTTAGATATAATGCCATGCTGTGGCGCAAGCGCTCAGCGGTTGGTCCCGAAATTAACATCACACCTACGTAAACCCAACCCTATTAGCATATGTAAATTACATGATCGTCCGCCAATTCCTTCTTGGTGTTCTTTTTTCACTTTCCGCCAGTGAATTTTTTTTTTTTTTGTAATAAAGATACCACACCATTAGTAGCACCAGTGTTGGTGACAGTTCAATCGCATCCTACAGTAAGGATGTCTAAAGAACGGTTATTGTCATTATAAAACGCCATAAAGCTACACTTGATATTCTTTCCAGGACTAGAATGTGGTATTTACGTAGCATTTTAACATGCCCAAAATACTTCAATCCAGGCTCCCCAATAAAGGACACAATTTGTTCAACAATGATGTTCTGGCATTATTTGCTCCCTCTCTTTTCTTGTATTATAATTTTGTCTTTTCTTCCGTCAAAAAAAGTCCTTCGTTTGTTACTATTATTTTGCTTTTTTCGTGTCCTTTTGCGCAGCTTTTTTTAATTCTTCGACCTTTCTCTTCTAATCTTTATCCTATCAATGGTTTTAATTTTTTCCTCTTCACTAACGAGGCCAATATCCTGCAGAACTGCACTTGCAATTGCTGCAACATTCCTGTCAGAAATACCTGTTCAATGATACACTAAAACTACAGAAGGCAGTTTTGTGCGCATTTGTGAGTTTGGTACTGCAACAGGATATGATGCTGAAGCCACAACATTTTTTACTTCTACATCCATGTTTGTTTCATGATAATTGTGTTTGTTGTCTATCTCACTTACGACACGCTTTCATCTTGTGTATCCATTTTTAGTACTTTTGGTTCCTTATAATTTCTTTCTCTCTTTAATGCTTTTAGTTTGCTTTCAATGCTAAATTACTGGATGTTACGACATCAACTACACCTATAGCCATTTTCCGAGTCATTCTTTGGTCTTTTAAAAATTCTTGTTTTAATTTCGGAACCTTTTTTTTCCTTACTCACATTTACGACATTTGCAAGCAGCATATCACGCTATGCTGCTACTTATCATTTCCTGTCTGCTAGTGATGGAACGGAAGAGAAATACCACAGTAACATGTGTTTAAGTAAAAAAATAACCCGAAAGTTCAAAAACGTCAAAAGATCAAAGAAGGGAAACATTTCAACCTGTTTGTGGTACACCATAAAATATTTTGATTGATTTGATATATTTTCACTCAACTACAGTTGCTAAACGTACTTTTGCATCGTTATTATTAATTTTCATTTTAAAAAATTGTATTTAAAATTTGCATTTAAAAATATACCAAAAAGCCAAAAAAAAACCCACAAAAGTATTAAACTTCAACCTGGTTGCGGCACCTGAAACCCTTTTATGATTGCTTTGATATTTTACACAGTTCATTACATTAGTCAAAGGCAACTTTCTAACTCTATTACATATTTTAATTAAAAACTTTTTTTTTCGTTCACTGACGGTATTGGACATAACAATACCGTGAGTGAAAACATCCGGGCACGGTGCGCTTTACAAGGAACACGAAGAAAGAAGCTTCAAGACAGGTAGAATGATTACTCCAAACAATGCGTGAAAAGATAGGCCGTGTAAGAGTCACATACAACTCGCAAGCTGCCACTAAACCAATTGCTATCTTAGATCAAAGGGCAAATACCGAATCCATGTTTCTGCGGAGCTGTCAGAAATGTTCTAAAACTTTGAAGGTTTCTTGCATCATCTACTCATAGGGAGAAAACGTAGTTCGGTTTTACTCAGAGATACAATAGTTAATTATTTGAATTAAGTTAGCGATACAACATTACTCGAGATATGTGTATATACTTTTAACAAATCTAATTTAAAAACGAGAGAAAATTCCGTCGTCTGCTGCTCTTTTAACAAACAAACAATAAATTTCAAACGGCTAGCGCATAATTCCTTGCCTCAGCTCACAACTGCTCATGAATGGCACAAGCTCGGGAAGATGCACAGAAGCTGTCGGCAACTACATGAACTCACTGCTGCTTAAGCTCAGCGACGAGTACATTTGCGTCGCCAAGTGTTGGAAAATATTGAGGACGACTGTTTCTTTAGGCGAATTGAGACATATGATGAAACGTGGATATTTATCTAGAATCCTGACATGAGGTTTATCTCAATGTTTAGATCGCAAAGAGCCACCAGAAATTGTTCCGTCATGGCATAATTTGAGTACAATGCCATGGTATGCGTATGCCATGGTATGCACAGGTCCGGCAGCCCAACACACTTCCACTACTTACACCCCGCCTTCTGTGCACCATTCTTATAATGCTTCTTGGTGGCGTGCCGGGCACCCATGATTTGCATATGCTCTGCAATGCTAATCGTTTGCATGTCGTCTAGCGGGCGACGCATGCTGTGCATTCCAGGCCAATGGGATGCTTCCTTCTTGGTGTTGCATTTTGGTTGGCCAGCAGTGTATGTTCTGCAGATTTTATGAAAGAAAACGTGTATTATAAGTTAACATATCAAGTTCCGACTTCCAAAAAGTGCATTTTAACAAGATAAAAATATAAACTTCAATTTTTTTGAAAGTAGCAACTGCAAAACAGAAAAAGGGGAAACGGGAAATCATTGTGTAAATTGGAACTTTATTTTGCAGTCAGTGGTTTGGTGAAAAGAAGAAAAATTAAAAACACATGCACATTATCACTTTTCGTTCCAGCATCATTCTCACGTTTTGAATTCATGCATTATACTTTGAAATTTGAAACGCTTCTGGCCGATGAAAATATTTTAAGGGGACTTAGCTTCCCGGAAGTTTTTTATTTTGTTTTTATTAAAATGCGAGTTACATTTGAAATGATGTTTTAATATAACAATAACGCATCAACTTACATTTGAAAACCATGCCTAATATTTCTTATATTCTTTATTATTTCATTTTTTCGTCTCCATGGATTTCAGAAATTTCCATTTTCTCCTTGCGCAAAATTTGAATCATGCCCTTGAACTGACACCTAACTTTGTGAGATTGGTCGCAGATTTTGAACATACTGTATTTGTCGAAACTTGAAGTTATCTGTTATAAAAACATATGTTTCTTCAAAATTAACTTTTCTCATGTTATATTCTAAACTTGGCAGTTTACATAATATAACAAAGAAATTACATTCGTCTTTCTACGTATGCAAGAAGTGAGGTTGGTGTCACACTTATGAAAAGCAACAACTGAAAAAAAATTCTGTATCCAGTTAATCGACAAGACATTGCAGGTACCTACCTAGTAACGTGTTCGTCTTCCTCTAGCGTGACTAAAAGTCTTTAAATTACAGCGCATGAACTCCTTTAGAGGCTAGAAAGTTTCAAAAAGTAATGGTGGCATTTCCATTGCAGCATTTACCCCACCTCTGCCCAGTACGCGGTATAGGATACATAGATCAGAGGTTAAGCTCCTCGGAACTCAAAAGAACTTACACAGGATATTAATTCGGGGAATTTGGAGGACACTAGATGTTTAAAGTCTCAGAGGAGTAATCCTCGAGTCTTGCGTGAGTGGTTACGTCCGGGTGGGTCGGCGCATAATCTTTCATAAACAATCTGTCTCACGATGCGCGAAGGCGATCATCCAGCACACGCTGGTACCGCGCAGCGGTTAAGGATCTCTAGTGAAGCACTTAAGACCACTAAAGATACACTTAAGACCATTAGAGATACATTTTATACATTTAAGAACTTAATGTGTCCCATGAGAAAGCAAACCAAACCGCACTAAATAGAACCGACCTGGCATGACGGGGTAATCGCCTCATTCTATTGGTGCAATCTCCGCAATCTCCCGTCTGTTCTGTACAGTTGAAAATAGGATTTGTCAGACCACACGACGTTTCGCCACTTTTGAGATTTCTACTTTTGACGTTCCCGGCACGAGGTGAGGAATGATTTCCGATGACGAGCAGTCAACAACGGCACGCGAAAAGGTCGTCGGTACCCGTAGCGAAGGGGTGTGTGGGTCTTATGCTATACCGTTCACTCGATGCCAAGGTGCTTGAGCCTCTGACATCTAAGGTGTATACGTTTAAGCAGTCAGTCTGTATGAGCCTAGGTAGTCTACGTTGAGCGCGGTCATCAATGGCGTGTGTGTCTGCTACCGTTTGCTATGCGAGCGATGGTAAGCCCACCGATGGTATACTCGGCGTACGCTATTGAAACAGTTAGACCTGGGAATCCATTGATTCTTATTACTTGGAAGAAGGAATGTCAATGTAACATTTACCTTGCGCCCATGATGCGTCCTGAAAAAAAATCGCTCATATCCCCTACTTTAGCAATTTTCGGCGATTCTGATGCTAAAATGTGAAGCTCTTCTGTAATCCTATTTTCTGCTTATGCTTGCTTTGGATCCGTTCCACTGTGCTCGAGTGATGCCCATGTCTAATTCCTATAACCCTATCTCTAATTTATTATGTACATAGTTTATTCAAATAATATTGAAATAATACTAAGCACTGATTTGAAATTTCCAGGATGTTTAAATGTGTTCATCTGTGTGCAAAGCAAAAAGGTACGTAAAATAAATATTGTTTTATAAAATGAACATGCTAATCTTAGAATTAGAAGTCCTGATATTCTACAAAGAAATGAAGATTGATATTTCCCATGTGCAGCGAGATCTTTCATAAGTTTTACAAAAGATTAATAAATCAATGTATGGTTTCTTTATTTATTTGTAGCAAATGCAAATAACTTGTAGTAAAGTATTAAAAAACCTAATTTTAATAATTAAATACTCTCAAAACTGTTATTATTGAACAAAAATACATATATAACCAGTGCGAATGAAAACTCTTTAAAAAGCGAAATATTTAATGAGTAGCCCCCTCAGACATAGTTCACCTATTGCTATATCTTACTTTTCTAATATATGTTAAATGACTTATATTATTATTTTTGAACATTTCTCAAAAATTACTAAATAAAAGATTCGAAAAAATACGTATTTATATAGAATGCTTATCAGTCTTAACGTCACTGTAGAAAAATTGAAACTCATTTTCCCCAGTGATACAATTTTAAAAATGCAAAATATTTAACATCCATGGTACACTAGGGAATAGTGTAGTTCCCACATTGCTGTATCTCACATATCTATAAAAATGTTCATCGGTGTTACCTGCTTTCAATTTAAGTGGAATGTATTTCTATGGTCTTAATTTCGATAAATATTTGAGATTTACACACAGTAGTACTTTCATTTTATAGATTTTTTTCTACTAGCTATTTTTCAATCTTATAAGAAATTACTAGTTCAATGATTAGATGGTTTTACAATAATTTGAGAATTAACTGTGTGATAATTATAAAATCATATGTGATTCATAAAATGCATGAATCATACACACAAATTATAATTTGTGCTTTTACCAAGATCCTAATGTAACTCTAAGGTATACTTTATGACACAACCAACATTTTCCGATTTCGCAGATATTTAACTGTAGGGTTGTTATTCAAGAAACAAAAGAGATATTGTAGTTGTAACACGTCTTTCTGGATGTAGTAATAAAATTCCTACAACACCGACAGCTTTAAACGTTTTGAATACCTAGGTTAAACACATAAGGAATATGTCTCTAAACACAATTTGACATATGTACATATTTACTTGACCATACCGCTAATACATCAGAAAATATACGTATAACTAATAAATCTGAATTTGCAGGTATTTACCTGCAAGGTTAATATTTTGAAGAATAAGTGAAATTCTGTATTTTTACAAAACATTTTCAATAAAATAAGAAAACCTATACAATATTAGCAATTTTGCATATCTTAATCACTTAGGCTGCGTTTTAATACGTAAGAAATTACCGGTAACACTTATACACTGCTGGACAATTGCTAAGGACGGATCATAAACGGCTATATAGCGCATAAAAAGTAAGTGTGGTTGGATGCCAAGTGAAATAAAATAGTGTCAGAATGCCAGGACATTACAAGAAAGACAATTTATTGTGCTCTGAAATCCAGAAGGCTTTGGAACGTGTTCAAGGGACAAACAGGCCATTTTGTGCAGAATACGTAAACGTGAAAAAAATGCAATTACCGTCCGCAGGCGTTCCGGCGTAAGATGTCAATACGGGATATGGCCACCATGGAGGGCGATGCAAGATTCCACACGTCGTGTCATGCTTTGCACAACATTATCGAGCAGCTGTTGGGGTAATTTTTCCCATTCCTATGTCAGTGCACGGATGAGGGTGTCCTTGTTTATTGGAGGGCATTGGCGACCAGCAAGACTCCTCCCCAAAGCACCCCACACATTTTCATTGGGATTCAGATCTGGAGAACGTGCTGGCCATACGAGGCGTTGAATATCCTCGCTCTCAAAACACTCCTGGACAGCGACTGTTGATGACATGTTGCGTTGTCGTCCATGAAAATGAATCTATCACCGACAGCACCACGGAACATGCGAACATGAGGTAGCAGAACATCATTAATGTATCGTTGGCCAGTCATAGTCCCAGTTGGAAGCACATAGAGGGACGTACGGCCATTGATCATGATGCCAGCCCATACCATGACACTACATGTCGGATATCGGTCCCTTTCCTGTATGTTTGCTGGACAATATGCAGTACCACTATCACGCCAGATCAGTTGTCGTCGACAATCAGACGATAGACTGTATCTACTCTCATCTGAGAAGAGGACAGCAGACCAGTCGTTATCAGTCCAATTGCGATGTTGATGGCGCCATTGCAAACGGGCGGTACGGTGACGTCTGGACAATGGGATGCACACAACAGGACGGCGGGCGTATAGTCCTCCTTCATGCAAATGTCTGGCGACAGTTTTTCGGGAGATCCGCTTGAAAGTAGCAGCCATAAACTGATTTGCTACCTCACTGGCTGTGCTGCGCCGGTGTCTTTTTGTTGATAGCACTATGTACCGATCTTCTGCAGCTGTCGTACTGCGAACACGACCTCCCCCGTGACGTTTGCTACACTCTCCATTTGTTTGAAATGATTTCCAAAGCCTTGAAACAACACTGTGGCTGACGTCGAACTCCCTGGCAACATCTGTTATTTTTCGCTCTTCTTCAATCTTGCCAATAATACGGCCACGCGTAAAATCATCTAGGTGATGTCGGGAAGACATACTGAAAATTGGAAGTTTGTCAATTGATTCTTTCCCTTTCAACTTTGCGTTTGAACAACAACGGTCAATACGCGTCAAATCCTTTATATTACTTATCAGCGCTATGACGTCACGAACAAGTTCCGCAATCCAAAATTTGCATACGCACAACACGTCTTACTGTATCCCGCACTTATGCTAATTTCCACATTTTCCTGCTTTCCATTTTATGGTTGCTATCGTTGCTATTGTCATCCGTCCTTAGCAATTGTCCGGCAGTGTATATTTTTGTAAGTGCTGGAACACAATCTGCAAAGCTGAATTAAGAAAATATATTTCTTATCGAAGCAATGCCCCACAAAATGTCTTCCAATTTGCCGTCCTTCCATAAAGATGCCCAAATATCCCCGTTTTACGATAAAAACGAAACACAATTGAACGCTACTAAAACGTTTGAAAATGTCGAAGTTGCTCCAGCCACTTTCACAGCTTTCTCTTCATTAGCATCAGAAAGATGCTGTGACTTTACCTTCCTGCTCTTAATCACATCGTCTTCAAATTTATGTCAAAATATCTGAAGTTATGACATCGTCATTCAGTGAGACAAGCGCCTCAATCGTTGCATATGCGCTGATAACTCCACACATGCGGGACATTTCGGAAATACAGCTGGGAATTTCATAACGGACAGTTGGCTCTTGAGTATACATTTTAATAATAATAAATCCTACCTAGAGGAAATAGTTTTTAACTGCCTTTGGTGGCACACATTTCCAAGAAATTCTTAGCAACTTTAAGGCATATAGCAAAGAAAAGATGAGTGCAGTCATGAGATCAACATAATTATCTGCCTGAGGAATTATTTCTGTCTGTTAATATTCTTTCATCCATCCATTCTTTTTTTTTTTTTTTTTTCCAAATGTTTGGAGCTTATCTTGTATCGCATATCGTAGCTTTCCTGCTTTAAATCAAACCTGACAAACAAGAAATATCAATTTCCATACTTCTTTATTTTTTCCCAAGAATCTGCAACAGAATAGCAGTAAAATTATTTTGTATTATATTTAGAAAAAATGTTTGATCACAAAATTGAACTCACTCCACTTTTTGCATATTTTTGTTCATTTTCCAATTATTATTGTTCAACTGAAACATCATATTTTGTTAAAAATTCTACAATACACTGGTAACAGACGCAAAACGTGGAATTATAAGCAATATAAATGCTGTCCAGTAACGAAATAGAAATGCACTAGATGAGTTTTGTAAAAACAACTATCAGTTCACATCCGCAAATCTGTATCGCAGTTGGTAGCATTTGATATAATTCAACCGCAATCTCCGATTTCCCGTTACATAGAGAATTACCGCCATTAAAATAGTCAAACTACATTAGCAATCCGGGTTGCTTGGCGTAGATATGCAAGATTCCCAGCTTTCGCACCTCAACCAGATGGATTTTTGACAGCCAACTCGTTGATAAGTAATAATTTCAGTTGGCTGGAGTAGTTATACTATTTTAAGTAAAGTTGGTGTATAATAATTTCTTATTATTAATTATCGCAATTAAGTAATTGCTTTTTCCTATTACTTAATAATGGACAAACCCCAACGGAAAACATGTACTGGAAAAGTATATAAAACTTGTTTTGCCAAGAATTTACTGTACGTTTCCTAATGAACAGGATTTCTATATATCTGCAACTAGTTTTAAGTGAGGTAATTAACACGACTACTCTGAGCAACATTTGGCAGCCTTAAACCATCATCATTTAGAAGAACAAAAATTTGATTTTTGTTTATAAGAGGTAGGG
Source organism: Macrothele yani (assembly GCA_039090855.1). NCBI lineage: Eukaryota > Metazoa > Arthropoda > Arachnida > Araneae > Macrothelidae > Macrothele > Macrothele yani. Next base: position 69,118,854 of record CM077034.1, on the reverse strand, counting down.
AGTAATATAGTTAACACAATATTAATTCAAACATTTATTGTGCATTGACAAGGTTTTTTTAATGTACGCTATCGTTTTATTTATGTTTATTATACATCAGTAACTATTTATATTAAGTAAAACGAAATTTCTGGAAGTGATGAAAAAATATACCAATATCAGGAATTTTCGTATTAAAGTTCATGAGTACTAACAAATATTTTAAAGTCTCAATTGTATGATTGCATTTATAATCTGCAAAAAACTGTCAGCCGATTTTTATGAAATGCTTATAACCGTAAGAATTTAAAGTAATGTAGCCAAAAATTTAAAGAAATACTTTTTTACGCCATGTGGTATCTGATTCTTTCTATAATCAGTGAATATATTACAAAATAATTCAAAACAGTTTCATTCGTAATTAATAGTAAAGATGTTGGTTCGCCGATCGCACATAATTTCTGACATGACCTTTTAGTATGTCTGTATTTTTTGAGCTGGATGAATCTGTAACTAAAATTACACGAGGTGTTTAGGTATTGATTGTTTTAGGCAGTCAATACGCGTGTTGTTTAGGTACCTAGTCTTTCCATAAATACTGTTACAAATAATTCAATGAAATAACAAAATAAATTTAAATATATTTTAACGTATTTGTGATATAACGTAAGTAGTACACTTGTGAATACATGACACCAAACACTTTTCAAAATGGAATCATTTTGCCTTCACACAATCCTTCAGTATCTGTGTTCACTCATCAATAACTTTACACACGGTCACGACAGGGAAAGCTGCTACGGCCCACACCAAAGATGGTTTGGCGCTGTCAATACTGGGGTGGCACTTTTTGCAGGACATGTCCTCCAGTGTGACCCACAACTTGTAGTCCAATGGGTTGAGATCTTGGCTACTGGAAGGATAATCAGCTGGAGAAATGAGGCTTGGCAAATTAACCTGAAGCCACACCTGGGAAGACTTTGGCTTGTGGGCAGGAGCGGAATCCTTTTGAAAGCTCCGCTGTCGGTTTCGGAACAGGGTGTAACTCACATTTTTGACCATTAAAATTTGTGACACCCAATTGTTACGTAACGACTTAGGCGAGACGAAAATAAATGCCTATCTTTGAGCAGTCTGGAGATTGTCCGACCACAATATTTGTAAAGGCGTTGAAGATCTGTTGTCTGGGAAAGGAAATTTGAGCACATCCAGTGTTTCATTTCTTGCTGCAGTTGCCGCAAGGTTTAAGCCATTTTGTTAAGTTAAAGAGATTTAGCACAGCTTAGAAATGGGTAATACCGTAAACCAAATTTTTTGGTAGATTCTGAAAAGACGTACTGCGTGTAAAATCATTGCATTGATCTAGGAATTATGTAACATTTCAAAAATTGTTTCTTGCTAAAAGTCATACTCTAATTTTAAAAACATCTCGAAGTAAGACAAATAAATTATAGGAAACTTTAATGTTTAAGAAAAAGTAGCTGTTTACGAGCTAGAACATTCATAATAGAGCAATCCTGTACTACATATAACAAGAGGTATTTTACGACACTTAATTTATATTTTTTCTTTTGGGATTATGAATAATTACGGCTGACGATATACATTTCTTTTTGCAGATCGTGATACGAGCTACAGTATTTCACGTAGTTTCAGCATGTGATAGCAGAACTACTGAATTCTGTGGTCCACGCGTATGGATCATATCACTATATAGTACACATTCAGAAATATAAAAAGGAAAACAATCATATTAAATTTAGAGCTATAAACATCGTTGAAGTTTAACACAAAACGAAATACACTGAACACAGTGCACATCGTAAAAATGATTTCGTGATGTAGATTTCACACAAAAAAAATCATCTGCAGCGAATGTCGTAGGGAAAGAACTACTTTCGAGAAGCCTTGAAAACGTTCTAACTCAGCAGGACTATGTCATCTAACACACAATCCACTGATAATTTAAAAGTTCATATAAATTCATTTAAATTTCGAATTATCTGATATTGTCCCAAAGTATCAGAGACTAGTGTTCTAATTATTTTGTTTCCAAGTTCCCAACAAAACCGTGCTGGTACATCAAAGCACAATATTTCAATACATGATTATTTTATCTATATACTTTCAATTATTAAAATAATTCGAAATGTGTTAATGTTATATTTTATTAACCTACCTCGGATGCATTGTACGGCATTTAAATTTTCAGTGACAAATAATGAATATTGACGTATAATACTTGCGAAAAATAAAATAAATTAGAAATATTGAGTAAACAGCAACGCATATTCGTCTGTAGTTTTCCGTCTTGTGTATAGATACGACTGGACGTTATTCGAGGGCAAAGGCGGCTGAGGAAGATTATGCGCACCAACAGACGATCGCTATAGCGAAATAATCGTGCCGTGGAACAGCGGATTAAAGAGAAGAATTTGAGTATATGCATGCAGCCACACATATACACAAAAGACTGTAATAGCAGATGGCCTCCTTGTATAACATTCGTTTTTTATAAAAACTAATATATGTCTTCATTTTGCATGGGATAACCAGAACTGAAATCCTAGGACAGAGATTATGGTCACGTGTTCGGATTAAAGAGGTTTCAGTTAACACTCCCCCACTGACGACATGGGCGTGTGTATATCGATAGTGCCCAACTAAAACATATTGGATGTGCGAGTTCAAGTACGATACGTAATCGTCTGGGATCTCGATTAGTTGCAGATATTTGAGTTTCAAAATACCTCTCGCATTGCACTTGAATGACACGAGGTACCCTAATATCATTGCGAAGCACGCAACCATGATATATGCAACGGTATTAACTTACGAACAGGTCCACTTCCAGCATGGAAGTGAAAAATGCCCCAAGACACGGATAGTTACACGTCGTTTCGAGCAGCACAACGTTGATTTCAGAATGTTTAAATGGCTCCTCAGTCCCCAGATCTTTTCACGATTCGGATTGAGGTTGAAATAGGCAAACGGAAAACACCTCCTGCGTTATTAAAAGTTTAGCAATGAAGAACGGCCTACGATGCGATTCTCCAAATATACCAGCAGATAGATAACATAACCGTTTGGAATATGACTCTGCAGCAGTGGTCTATGCGCTGTATTATAACGATACGTACCAGATGATTCCGCCTTCGAATCCTGGTGAAGCATGGATGTTGTGTTTGTCTTACGGGCTTGACACTCTTAGTTCTTGGAAATTGCGTCCTTAAGTGACGGAAGGGCGATTGTTTAAAAACCACTGATTTGCTCACGGTTGTATTTAAATCCATGAACTAAATAAAACAAAACGAAACAGTATTTGCCAGCATCAAATCTAGACTATTTTGAAGGTAAATGCCTTACCAATACGTTATTTGGTAGGTGTTCGTTATAGTTTACTATTCTTCGCCGTGAGTTACACAAATAAATCACTATGTCATCCGTTGAAGTAATTGTAAGGGCCCAGAGGGCATTATCTTGACCAAATGGGACTAACTTTAGTCCTTTACAAAATGATGTGAATAAATTTACTAAGATATAAATTGATTTGATTCGAGGGCCCACTTGGACTTACGCAACGTCTTGAAGACACGTTAAAGGTAATATTTACGACTTTAAATGTCACATTCAGAGTAATGTGAGTTACGCGTATGCATTCAACATGGTCACACAAAACGATTCCTATGGCATTTCCTCAACACAGTTTGCGAAAGGAGGAAACTTTCTCAGGTACAAAATAACCGATTGTTGTTTTCTTGACAGACGTAGCGTATTGGTCATGAAAAAATTGTGAAGAATCCTCGAAAGCGTGTAACACAGAATTTAAGTTTAATTTATACTAAATCCATGGGATATGAGGTGCTTCCTTCGAGAGGTACAAAGCTTCTTGTGGTATCAAATTAAAAGTGATAATATGTTCGGTGAACATCGTGTAATTTATTTGTTTAAAACTCATTACGTTTACGATTTATGCGAAGTGGAAGAAGTATTCAAATATTATCTTTACGTTTCCGCAGGCAACAAAATGTACGGTTTAGGTTTGGAGTGAAATATCTTTGCTTATAGTTTCATTTATTTTCATATATCACTATTATTTTAAACTACGTAGTGTGAATGAATTATGTAAAATGTACTTCGTATTAGACTGGTTCCCTGCAGGAACCACATTAAAACATATTACATCTGTTAAGTCCTTATACACAGTTTAGCCTAAAATGGAAGGGACATTAAAAAACCTGACTGCTTTATTAAAATTTATTTACACTTCAGTTTAATTTATAAATTTCCTAGTGTATATGTGAGGAATCAGTTTTTCAAAAACTAATCGATAGTAGTGAGTACCTTTGAATTAACATTCAAAAATAATTATTCGTGCAACCAGAATCATAATATTTACCGAGAAATGCATTGAGAGGAAATTAATTTCATGTTTTCCGATATTCCCGGTAGTTCTAATTTTATCAGAATTATAAATTTATTAATCATTTAGAAATATATTGACGCAATTTATTGTAGGTACCAAATAATTTTAAGGATTTGCGAAAGCTTGATGCTTCTGCAGCATCATCAGTGCTGTCTGCAAAATAATAAAGAAAAGAGTTAAAATTGTAAAACGAAATTGCGTATACTAATAACACATTACTCTGTTGAATTTCTATTCCAAGTCAATTTTGTGTTTAAAGTTATCGTAAAAATCAGCAGATACAATGTCGTAGAAACTCTGCGGTATAGAAGGTGCATATATTATTATTATAAGACACACTTATGATAATGCATGTGAAAATTCCACCACAAAAAATCAAGCATAAAATTCATAACAGAAATGAGACGGAGAGACACTATATCTCCCAAGCATTACTGAATGTAATCCAATCATTTACTTAGGAAGACATCGGAACAAAAATTAATGGATATCATTTAATGCACGCTCGTTTTTTGGAAGAAATAATAATTTCGCCAGTATTTACTAAGATCTGCGGAAAAAGGTTGTTGGAACAGTTTGAAATGGATAAAGAAGAAGTTTATAAAACACAATTATGGTAATATATGTGAAAATATTGACTCACGCAAAAGAAAACTGGTGATCAATGTTTGGTAAATGGGTACTTTAGCGTCCTAAATTATTTCGTCGAATAAATGTAACTGTGTTTGGAAAGTGCGACGTACAGTGTTTTAAGTATGCAAAATAATGGGAAAAGTGAAAAAATATTGTATTTTTAGATAAAAGGAAAGCATTTTTCCGAAGTATTTACCAGGGAGTACGATGGTTTGGAAGAGTACGTGCGGTAGGCCTCGAGCCACGGAGCGGCGACGGCGCAAGGTGGAGTCCGGTGAATCGAAGCTTCGTTGACAAAGGCAAGTTAAGGTCGGAAGAATAAAGAAGGCAGCGATCGAGCAGTACTTAGTAATCGAAGCGTGTTGTAGGAATACGCGGAAGGAAAGATGTCGGTTTTATGCAACATTGTAAGTTCTTTTTTAAAGGGTAATTTTGAGAAAGCATAAGTGCATAATCCACAGCACCCACACTTCATTTCGGATTTCGTCAGGGCTTAAAATTTCATTTTCCGCCACAATACAAGAAGCTGTATGCCTCCCTGCAATAGTAGGATATTTGAATTGAAGAAAATCATTTACTTTGAAAAATATCCGTTTCACGAGGAAAAATGACTTTGAATAGCTTTAAAAGCTGGTATGTACGGAGTAACAGCAGAGCTACAAATGAAGTACTACAAGAAATCACCTACACCTGCACATCTGCCAAATCATAACCCAAACTTTGGGTTCAACCGGAACCAAAACTTCTTCCTCAAAACTTCTGTTGTACATAAATTCATTTACATTCCTTAATTTCTTTCCATTCTGAGATTTTGTGAAACTAATAATACCGATATTCCGCACATATATTTCATAAAAATTGATAAAAGAGGTTTGAATTACTTCTACTTGCCCACGATTACACGACGCATCACACTCTTCTGAAAAATACAACTCATCCTGTTGTGTTTTTCCGCGCATTTACTACCAACTTGCACTTCGTTCGGAGGCATAGAACCTTCACGTGGTGGCCGTTAGCATAGCTTCAGCCTACCGCACCAACTGCTGCAAACCATCGTACTCGCAGGTTAATACTTTGGAAAAATTATTTCCTTTTACCTAGAAATACTATATTTTTGCACCTTTCACCATTATTTTGTATGCTTAAAAATTGTACGTTGTACTTTTCCCACATAGTTACATTTTGCCGACGAAAGAATTTAGAACACTAAAGTACTCATTTACCCAATGTTTTTACAAGAAATAATATTTTTTTAATTGAGGAAACTATTCTAGAGGTACCAATGATTACGTATGCGTCGGAGAACTGATATCAAACGATAACTATATGTAAGTAGAAATTAAAAGTCGTGTAAATCATGCTTGAAGGGCAAGAGGATGAACCTGTATAGCTTTCAAAAGTGATTTTCTCTTACGTCTAAAGGGACAAATGTTTTATCTGTGTGTTCTACTTGCCCTTATTCATGCATAAGAGATATGGACGTGAACAACAAAATCAGCAAATGGCTGAAATAAGAATGAAGGTTTGCATGGTTTTTATTACCAGTAAATATAAGAGGAGGAACTCTTGAATCTGTAACAAGAAAGTGTTGATAACATCAAATTAATGGTTAATTAACTGAAACAACTATGTCCAGATGAGTTGACAAGAGTTGGCCATCCTAATTACTATACTGGGTTTCATGAACTAAAGCGTGCCTGAACGACAAGGAGGACACTGACGTCACTGTGAAAACTGGGGAAAGAGGCTTAAATACGAAATCAACGCCCGCTAAACATTATTTCAGTGAGGAAAAGCCTTCATAGCACGATAATAATATTATTATTAATGCCTATACTTAGAAAATAAGCATTTTATACAGCACAGCAACGTACGCGATCTTTCAAAGCACCAAGTGCTCCATCGTCAGGTACTTCAATAAATACATAACAAAGATAAATAAAAACAATGGGTAAAAACAAGTAGCATTTTTTCAAATTACTCGAGCTTGTGATAACAATATCACGGCATACACTAATGAATATATTGGAAACGTGGGCTCGTGCTAAAAGTTTCAATAAAATAATGCTAAGAAGACCATACTGAATAGAGGAATAAATATGTGCACAGATGTAATTAATAGGTTTACATAAAGATTCAAACTGTAAATGAAGTAGTATGAGTAGAGTGCAGGTAGAAGGGATCCTATCTTCTTGGCTAGATAACCATGGTCCACGGCACGGAAACAAAACGTGGAGTTTGTTCGTTAGAGAAGTCAGTGTTGTGCGACAGAATACACAAACTTTCAGGCAATCGGACGGATCGCTTTGTACGATTTGAAATCAGCCCACTGCCATTGCTCCAATCTGGACGGTGGATACCACAATTAACCAACCGTGCAAGAAAGGTGGCAACAGAGTTATTTGTAAAGCAGAACTTGTGTTCATATAGACTAGTGCGCAATAAAAGAAGCAGCATTTTTTAAAATCATGCGCTCGCGTAATTTAAAAGAAATGGTTCCAGTTTTTATCCGTTGTTTTTATTTTATTTTTTTACGAATTTATTGAAAAACCTGACGATGGAGTACGTGGTGCTTTGAAAGATCTCGTACGTTGCGGTGATATATAAAATGTTGTTTATTAAGTATAGGCCTTAAAAATAAAAATATTACCGAACTATGAAAGCTTTTTCCCTCCGCAAAAAGGGAAAAAGCTTATTGAGGAATCGATTCATAATGGTTGTTAATGATGATCATAATCATCATCATCATCATCATTGTCAACCATTATCAATCCACTGCTGGACGAAGGTCTCCCCAAGTTTCCTCCACAACGGTCTGTCTTGTGCCAGTCTCCTCCATGTCACTCCCGCATATTTACGAATTTCATCCACCCATCTCCCATGTGGTCTTTTTCTGGGTCTTTTCCTGTCCCTTGGAATCCAATCTAAAATTTCGGCTGTCCATCTATGGTCTGTCCTTCAGCTTAATTACGGAACGCTACGTAATGAGAATTTCGAAAAATTAAAGAAAGAAATTTCTTGTATATTATGAATATTATCATTTAAATAGTGGTGCAATATTTTTGCTGATATTCATATAATACTTTGCAAAAAATGTTTATACTGAAATTCAAGTAATGTTTGAAGAATATGTGCTATTAATACGATTTTCCATATCATGGGGAAAAAGCTCTCTTTCTGTCAATTTAATACATTTAGAACCTATTAAATAATGTGCGAACATTAAACCTATTAAAATTTCGAACCCTAGTTTCTGTGGAAATTGATTGAAAATAACTTCTGCAGGGTTTTTTTCATACCACGCATTTAAAAATGAAGTCAGGTTTTCATTACACTGGTCTCTAGCAGTCTTACAGAGTTGATGTGTTTTGTTCTTCTCTTTCTCAATATTACAGTAGAAAACTGAATTCAGAAAGGATTTGAATCAAGTTAAGGAAGAGGTGTCGGAATTATCCTTGTTTTGTGATATTTTTATAAACTGATATATACAGCAGCTGTTTCGTTATACCTCTCAGTTGTAGATGTCATAAGTCATCATCGGAAAATGTGAGTGTCTTTTAGCTTCAAAGAATAATATCGCCTTGGTACTCGATCAACTTGTGAGTTCCGCACATGGTGAAATCTTTTATCTGAAGCTGATTTCCTTTATTTCCAGGATTAACGAGAGCACCACATTACTTATTCATCTTACTTCCACTCCATCGGATTTGCTTCATTTCCTACTGCATAAACAAGTAAGCCAATAAGGTGTCATTATTCTTCAGAGAATATTGGTTCCGTTTTAAAACAAAAAAACAGTCATTAAAAGCAAACATTTTTGTCAAAATTCCGAGATATGATATCTAAGGACTGGAAGTACTAAAGTTGCTAAATCAGTTTTTTTAAGAATTACAATTCCAGTTTTAATTGGTGCCAGTAGCAAATAATGCAGATTTGCGTTTTTGTAAATTGTTATTGAATTGCGTTGCAGTTTCTCAGTGAAGAAAAGCGGAGTTGTTGCTCAATGAAAATAAATACGTTTGACTGCTGTGATAGGCAAGAAACATACTGTCAAAAAAGGAAAGTCATGTCCATTTTCTCTCAACAAACGCTTATAGTAGCTGCAAATTATGTACAAGATTCCAATATAACTCTACAGACTATGTTTTCGAAATACTTAAACAGGAATCTTTGAGCATCTATTCAGCCACTTCTTGAAACGTCGGCGATAGGTTATAGACATGTAACCTGTTTGGCTTATAGGGAGGTGGGCTCCTTGATAAGAGTGCACAGAAAAGTAGGTTAAAGAGATAATTTCTTTCTCTTTGCATATCAACATTAATATTATTCAATTACTTTTGCAGCATGGGTCGTATTGAAAGTCGTATTGTAGACCGTGGCGTATCGAAATGAAATTTTTTTCTGCGGCAATAATGCACAATATGCGCGTTAAGTAACGAGACCGATTTTTTACGGGACAGTCCCTTTAACAAAAATACAAAACTTGCTTATAGTCATGACCGCTACAGTGTGCTGTAATCGCAAGAACCACTTTCGAGTCCATTGACGCATAAGTATACTTTTGGCCACCGTTAAAGTAACACTGTGCTAGTTGGGCGTGCCTAAATCTGCGTAAAGGTGCAAAACCTTGTGATACATTAATACCGTAAATCCTGGAAAACTGCCACGGAAGTGTTCCAATGACCAAAAACGTTTACAGTGATGACTTTCTGAGTCATGCATAGGTGTACAGCTTGCCTATAGCGTTTAAAGATGTGGGGGGGGGGGGGTCCCTCCAAGATGAACCAACAAGAGGACGTCCAATTTCTGTACGGACAAATCAAAATATGGTGAAGGCTTCTGAAATTTTGCCCATGACTACAGAATATACACTTGGCTACTCGGTGAACAGCTGAACAGGTGAATGACAAACGTTACTTACGCACAGAACAGCCCCTACAAGCTTATCGCTGAACAGCGTCACAGGCAGCGAATAGTGTGCGTACGAAGCCTATCTGTGTCATAGAACATCTACTATACTTGCCAGATTTAACGCCCGCATAATTTTCCTCTTCCCAAAGGTGAGCTGTGCCTCGACAGGGAATCGCCTCATCGACATGGAGGACATCTAACTTGGTGGGACCAACAGACTGAAGGAGGTTCAGGTTCAAGTCTTCCACCGTGCCCTCGAACACCTTTAGAAAACATCACGCCGTTGTTTTAGAGGATATGTTGATTTTCACAAGCTGTGCATTGTAATCTATTTTTGCAGATATTTCCGGTTACTTAGTCATATTCTGAATACTGATTACAAAATTACAAATGACATTCGAAGTAAAATTGTTACGTGATTTTTTTCAATACATCTCCTGTAATACAAAGTAGTCTGCATTACCCAAAAATCTTGTCCGTATAAAAAAAATATACTAGCCCTTCTTGCAAATCAGTTTTTACGGAGCCCGGGAATTTCTATTTTGAAATGATGGTTTCAAATAACACTATTTAAGTAATCAAACTAAATTGTGCACAATCCGTTGCATGATAAAAAGCGACGTCAGAACTGGGAGGCGCTAAGAATAATTTTGGGAACTTCAATTTTCTACACAGCTAAGAATGAATGAAAGCTTTTGAAGAAATTTAATTTACATTTATCTTTCACTACATACTGCGCAAAATTAATTATTTATTAAAAAAATTAAGATTTCATTTTTCGTACTCAAAGACTTGTTATTGTGCCTAAAACGGTTTTTAATGGTCCACGTACTGTAATTAATGAAGATCGTCTGTATTTTATTATGTAGTTTTTTGGTATTAACAAAATAGTTGTTTTCGGGAGTTAAGCAAAATATTAAAATAAAAGCCGGAAGCTGTGCACTTCTGCTTAAAAGTACTATAATTTCATAATAATACTTACATGGGATTTTCATAAAAAATGATTAAAATTTATTGATTTTTAAGATGGAAAGCGTAACTTCCGTAAATATTCATGTATCTTTTAAAGAATGGCTACTCTGAAGGGCCGCCATTTCTGTTTTTATATCGCCTTTTTTCTTCGTGAAATGCTATTTAAACTGATTTTCTGAGCAATAAAAAATAGATGCTTGGTATCTAAACGTGTTCACACATATTTATAGGTTCTCTGCTTGAATCTTTTTAATCACATGAATTTAACATCCTTCCAAAAACCCAGTATGTGAAAATCTATGGCAACGACCGGTAAGATTTCACACACGTGCAACTCTGCCCGGGTAAGGATGCTGCAGAAACATTGGGTTCAACCCAATACTATGACTGATATTGTTATCCAGGTCTGAAAAATGCCACCATAAATTTCATTTTGCGAGAACCCAATTGTTGCGACAATACGAGGAGAGGTTAGCATCTACGTAGAGAAACCTTGTGACCATCCTAGTATAAAAACAGTTCCATGCAAAATTATCAACTCAGCAGGTGAACCTTGTGGCCGCCCTACTATTGTCACGATACCACGCAAGGTTAGCATCTAAGCAGAGGAAACTTGGGGAAACCAAACCAAAAGGCTGCTTACGTTTATGAGTAAAAGGACAGATTTTCCAGTTTTTTGGGTTTAACTTTTGTTAAATGACCATCATTTCTCAGTATGTTGCACACATCACAGAATTTCTGATAGCCCTGTTAGACGAGACGTATCAGGGTTTCAGTACATAGAATATGGAAGGCAAGGCATGTCTATACAACACGTATATAAAATAAATTCCCAAACTACGGGATCATGTTTTACCACGGCTTCAGATGGAAATGTCTATACACATGGGATTGGAACCTTAGTTTTTTCCCAAGATTCCTGGTTCAACTTCATGAGCCATGATAAACATATCCTTATATTGCAACTCCCTGGTGAACGGCTGCCAGAGGCATGCATTATGTAGCTCGTACAGGCCTGACACGAAGTATTCTGGAGTCTGATGCTATTATGTTCCTTCCGCAATTCTGCCCATTACGTAATGCAAGTATCATGACAAGGAAGTTGTTAATCCCGAAATTGTGGAGGATGAGGTGCTGTCATTTCTGCAGACAGTCCTCGGAACCACCTTCAGGCAGGGAAATTCCCTACGATATGTGGCGGGGAATGACTTACAGATCCCGGATAACCGATATGCTCTAAATCTTCCATTTCCAGGGACGTTACCCGATTTGTCGGATACTGAACAATTTTGAGATATAATCGCCCAACCCTGGTCAGTCAGGCTGCGCCTCAAGTTACCGAAGATAAAATTTAGATAAAAATCGAGACAGGATGAAATGACAGACTCATATTAATGAAGCGGTTGTAATGTTCTTTTTTTATTCTGTTTTGTATACATTGAAAGAAGGGTAAAATCAAAGATTTCTTGTACAGATTCAAATTTAGGCATCATTTACAACAGGTTTAATTCACACCTTTTTCTGCAATAGATCAGTAATTTATTGTAAAACAAATTATGTGGAAGAGATCGAAGGTGAGTATAGAACTTTAAAATGAAAATGTTTCTTTAAAAGGGTTTTTTCTCACAAAAATATTTCCTTCAGCACCGAAGAACTACTGTTTATCAGCAACCTGCATTTAAACTGTATGAAATTTGGTTGTGTACCTCACTTCTGTCAAGATTTGTATCAGCACTATATTACAAAACATTAAATTTTGGTTATATTCAGACACTTAAATTGCACAAAATAAAAAACACTTCAACGTAATAACGCTGTGTTATTCCACCGACGTGGAAGCCGGTGGTTGCGGATACAGGCCTGTCGTTTTGCATCTAACAATAGCCCCCGCCACCTCTCACTCCGAAAAGTAGACAATCTAGCTCTTTTTGTGAACTCTGATTTATCATTTCCAGTTTGCCCTGTAGCGACTACTTACGTCATGGATCACAATCTGACTGTATATTAGACTTACTCTGAGTTCCTCATGCATCTATTTTAGTGTATTTAAACTCATGATGGACGGCTACCATCTCGAAAGATCTAGTTATGTATCTTTAAAGTGTATATAGTCTTTTATTATATTAAAGCTTTTATATAGTCAATATACATACATCCCTAGCTTTTCAACATCGTGCACCCCGCACGGGGATAACTGGTTTTCCAGTTATTTGGGGAGCGGCGCCCCCACGGCCCGAGCTGACCTTGTGACTGGTCAACATCTGATGTCATGCCACCGCTTGTTTTTTATTTTGGTGCTGATGGTGTATGCAGGGACGGCTGTTCATCCAGCTGTTGGGGAGTCGCGGCCCCACGATCCCGAGCTGGTCTTGTGTCTCGCTTTTTCGTTTTTATTTATTTTCTCCACTGGCTAGTTGCCCGTGTTGTATACTTTACCTAATCGCTACCACGTTATGCACTAACACCCCGGTCTTGTGGTTTTGTTACCCTCCACCACTAACTGTATTATATTAACCGCTCAGTTCGTAGGTTGCTGAGATTCCGTTTAGGTTCCCTTCCAGGATTTGTCTTCTTTGGATTTCTTTTTTTTCCTTTTAGCTGGTTTGGGTGCTAGACCTACCTGCATGTTTGCCGCGTGCGGAGACCCGTGAGGCGGAAATGGGATGTCTGGCGGCTGAGGTCGCAGGAGACCGGATAAGTGCCTCCTGTGTACCAACACTCCTCTTCGACCCCGGCTTCGCTGTAAACGGGAGGCTAGAGACTAACCCACCTCTAGTCAGAAGTCTTGTACCAAGTTGTGTACAGGGCTTTAGCGGCTTTTTGTCGTATAGAACGGCAGGGTAAGCCCGGGGGCTGTGGGATCATGCCAAAGGCGTTGGCATGACGGTACCCGGAGGCCGAAGTGTCCGCCGAGTGCGTGTGATCACAGCCAACGGACTATATCTGCAACGTATAAGCTCCAGAACTGTGTCCAGCGTCATTTTCTTGACTTGCAGACCTCCAGTTCTCCCTCGTAGGGCTCGGTGGTGGGTGGAGTAGTTTGCAGACGAATCCTCTTCCTTTTTTCCATGGGTAAAAACAAAAAGAAAAACTCCAAATTTAAGTCGCCTGAGAAAATGATTATTGACAATGACTCTCCTTCGTCTTCTCAACCTACCAAGTCTCATACCCTTAAACGGTCTTTAGACCTTGACCTGGACCAAGAATGTGGAACCTCTTCTTCGGCAGCTGTACCAGTCGCTCCGAAGCGTCGTCTCCCTCAATTGCTGTGACTACGCATGCTACTCACTTGCTTGTAGAATCCATCGATCCGAATGAGAGACTGTACACCAGATCTCCCTTTTTCATTTCTAAAGCTTTGGACGCTGCGGTTGGCCCCTTGAAGTCTGTGAGGAAGCTTCGCTCTGGGGACCTGCTTGTCCAAACTTGCAGTGTTTCTCAGAGTAACACTTTTCTGAACCTCACTAGTCTTCAAGGCATTCCTGTGAAAGTGACACCTCACCCGTTTCTTAACACCTCTCGGGGTGTTATTTCGGAGTTTGATTTCTTGCCATGCAGTGAAGACGAATTCGTGACTGAACTTGCTGATCAAGGTGTTATTGCTGCACGTCGTATGATGTTCCGGCGTGATGGTTCCATGATTAAGTCAAAAAATGTCATCTTGACTTTTGACTCCCCGAAAGTTCCGACAGAAATCAAAGCAGGCTACTTGGTCTGTGCAGTTCGCCCGTACATTCCCAGTCCTCTGCGCTGTTTCAGGTGCCAGAGGTACGGGCATTCACAACGATTCTGTAAGAGTTCCGCTCGTTGCGCTAATTGTGGCTCCGGTGAACATGACGGGGAAGGTTGCACTTCTGCGGCCTGCTGTGTTAACTGCGGTGAGGCCCATGCAGCTTACTCCCGCAACTGTATGAAATGGAAGGACGAGATGGCGATCCAGCGCCTCAAGACCCTGGAAGGCCTCTCGTACCCTGCTGCCAAAGCCAAGTTGGGTATTCCCAACACCCGACAGCGTAGTTTTGCCGCAGTTGTTAAGTCTCTGCCACAACCCGTGCAGCCCTTTGTTCCGCGCCCTGTAGCTCTCGCAGCGCTTGCCAAGCGATCTACAGCTGACCAAGCGACACAGGTGTTTTTCCCCGAGCTCGCGATTTTTCGACTACCTGATTCTGGGCCTTCTCTTTTGCAGCCGACCCTCTCTTCCAGTTTAAAGCAGAAAGCCTGCACGTGCGGACGACCCGGCCCTCAATCCGCAAAGGTGTGCAGTGTCCATCCAACTGTCTCGGCCTCAGCGAGGTCCCCACCCTCAACCAACATTATAGAGGAACATACGGGGGAGGAGAGTGACAGTTCGTCCCCAGCCTCAAACAACATTGCAGAGGAACATGGGGAGAAGAGAGTGACAGTTCGTCCCCGCCCTCTGCCAGCATTGCAGGGGAGTGTGGGGGGAGGAGAGTGACTCATCCTTTGTGTAGTTCTGTTTAAAAAAAAAAAAATATATAATTATAATAGTCAATTAATAAATTTTTATATAAACCTAATTAACTACCTTGTCTTCACAGCTTTCATCATACTCTTTTTCAACTTTTACCAAGCCTGTCTGCTCTTAATCATTTTCCACGTTTTTTAAAAATCTGTGGCTGATAGTTCTTGGTCTGGCGCTCTTTGGCCAAACCTGGCCCTTGCGCCAATAAAATCCAACAACCAACCAACCAACCAACCAACATCGTGCAATGTGAGCTTTGTTACTCGAGGATTTTATATTTGTTCATTTCTTTTTACCACTTTCTCAGCTGTGTCAGAAATTGTTCTCTCTGTCAAACATGCTTCTTAAATGCGCAAACTCATTCATCTTGTTAATCACTGTGCCATTTTGGCTTATCATGCAGTCAATACTAACAATTTCTCGCTCAAAACCCGTAACTTTACTTTTTCCCTTATTTATACTCAGTTTGAATTTCATACAAACTTCGTACATCAGGGCCAACATACCCTGCAACTCACTATTCGTTTCTGCCAACAGGTTGTGTATCAGTATACAGCAATCTGCATATACACAAGGATATTATCAAGATATAAACCAGTATTGTCCATCTTGGAATATATGGTATGAAGGGATGATAGATCACAATTTTGATATCCACATGGCAATAAAAATATGGAAATAATTATCTGGCAAGGAATCCTTTTTTTTTCTGTATAAGTTGGGAATTTGAAACATAGTTTTTATTCCGAAGATTTAGTGTCCCGGAAATGACACTATATGTCGCATATGTGCCTCCAAGAGAAAGGGGTTAATATTGGTATGGGAAAGGAGTTTACAAAATTTCTAGACCGTGCGTAATTACTCGGCATATTTGAAGATAGTGAAATGTTGAAAAAGTCTGAATGCACTGCGGAAGCTTTCCTCCAGCATGTCGACATCTCAGGAGATACAGCATTTTCGGATTTGAGATTGGAATTGTTCCAAGCTACGACGAGTGAGTCATTATCTGATCTTCAAGGGAGGTCGAGATGTACTTAACCATTTCAGAGAAATATAATGAAAATTAGGTCCCACAAGTTGACATGAATTATAGTGAGGAATTCAAGAAAGGTAAAAAAATTAATTGGAGTTATTTTTTTGTTTTATTAAACAAACATTTTTAGAAATAATGATATTATTTCCTATATTTCTCATATTCCTTCATGAATGTACATGACAGTGAGGAAAGGCTTCATTCATTTGATCCTGTAATTTATAAACAACTGTAAAAGAACTAAGATATTTGGTTCATGATTATCTTTCTTTCAGACAGGTAACTTTTGAGGCTACTTGAGTGAAGTCGCATTAGCTTTCTTTAATTTAATAGATAGAACACAGAGAAATACAAGCTCTTGCTGATATATCAAGAGTATGTAGATTAGCTTTTTCGCTTTCGCAGGAGGAAGTACAAAAAGGCATATTTTCTTTGTTTTGTATTGCTCTTGAAAATTATGCTGTTTCTTCCAAAAGCTCTCCAGGCAAATTTTGTACGCCGATTAATTTCTTCATCAATGTGACCCTCACTTGATATCTGCTGTCCAAGATAAACGTACGTGTCTGTTATCTCCAGCTTTTCTCCAACAATCGATAAATCTTCATTTCTTGTAAAAGCATTGAACATCACTTTTGTCTTCCGAAAGTTCATTTTTAATCCCACTTCTTTACTCTTGTCAGCAAGTTCCTGGATCATACTCTGCAGCTCTGATGGGCTAGTTGCAAAAATGACTACGTCATCAGCAAAACGAAGGTGGGCTAGATAACCTCCATTAATCTTTATCCCCTTGTTTTCCCAGCTCAGTGACTGAAAAACACCCTCCAATGTGGCATTAAAGAGCTTCGGAGATGTGGTGTCACCTTGTCTCACTCCCTTTCCAATTTTTATGTGTGTTGTATTTTCAAACAGCCTAATCTTTGCACTTGCATTTTCATAGATGTTATTAATAATATTAATGTATGCATCTTCAATACCGCAGGTTTTCAGAGCCATTGTAACTGCTGATGGTTTCACCGAATCAAAGGCTTTTTCATAATCGATAAAAGCCATGCACAATGGAAGTTCATATTCCCTCGCTCTTTCAATTAGTTCTCTCAGCACATGGATATGATCTATTGTGCTGTAGCCACTCTTGAATCCAGCTTGTTCTCTCGGTTGAGCCATGTCCAGTGTTACCTTCAAGCGGTGTGAAAGAACTTTAGTGAAGATTTTATAAACTACTGATAGGAGGCTGATAGGTCTGTAGTTTCCGAGATCCTCAATGTCACCTTTCTTATGTAGCAGGATCATTGTAGCGTTGTTCCAATCCTCAGGAATCTTTCCTTCATTAAGGCATCGAGTGAAAATTTGGGCGAGTACTGTTTCGATTTCTCCACTTGCTTCTTGTATGATGTTTACAGTAATTCCATCTTCTCCTGGAGCTTTTCCCCGCTTCATGTTCTTGATTGCATGTGCAACTTCTGCTGGAAGGACTGGAGGAACTCTGGTACTGGTATCTTTCATGATGTCTGGAGTGCATGTATCATCCCTTTCATATAATTTGGAGTAGAAATCTTTCACTCTTGTCAAAATTTCGCCTCTATTTCTTGTTACAGAACCATCTTCTTTTCTCAGTGCCATAATCTGTTTTCTTCCCTTACTGAGATGACCGTTTGCTATCTTTAGGCTTTGGTTGTTTTCAATTGCTTTCCTCACTAGTTCACAGTTGAATTTTCTTACGTCTTCAGTGATACTTTTTCGTACTGTCTTGCATAGCTCTATATATTCCACTTTGGAAGTCGCATCTTCTTTAGTTGTCCTCATCTCTCTTCTTTTTTGCATCAACATTTTCGTTTTTCCTGATAATTTATTTACATGCAACTTGTTCTTAGACCCAGCTAATTTTGTTGCTGTTTCCATAAGAGCTTTGGTTACTTTTCTGTTAACTTCAGAGATGTCCACTTCTTCCGATGTTAGGCCTTCTAAAGCAAAGAACCTGTTCTTCAGTTCCAACTTGAAGGTATTATGGTGTTTTTTAAGGTTGGTTATGTCAATAGATTTTGTTTGTCTTATGAGCTTGCCACGTTCAAGTTTAGTGTTGAGGTGCATCTTACATCTCACCAATCTATGGTCACTACCTGTGTTGAACTTGTTTAGCACACTGCAGTCTTCTATGACGAATTTTTTGTTACACATAATAAAATCAATTTCATTTGTCGTCCCATTTGGATGTCTCCATGTCCATTTCCTGTGTGGCTTTTTCTTGAAGAAGGAGTTCAAGATGAAAAACCCTTCTGCCTCTGCAAACTCAACGAGAGTATTTCCACGCTGGTTTCTGTTGCCGTGACCGAATTTACCTACTGATGTTTCATTCTGTTGCCGTTGCCCTATTTTTGCATTGAAATCTCCCATAATTATTTTCAAGTGCTGCTTACCTTTATTATTTAGATGACAAATTTCCTCATAAAATTCTTCAATTTCTTCTTCAGGATGACTTGTGGTGGGTGCATAAGTTTGAATAATCTGAGCCTGGTATCTTTTCGAGAGTTGGATAACGAGTCGTGCAGCTCTGTCAGAGGAACTTTCAACTTCTACAACTTTATCCTTCAGTTTCTTGTTTATTACAAATCCAACACCACTAGTTCTGCCAGTATCTGTCCCACGATAGTAGAAGAGATGTCCACTTTTCAGTTCGATGAGATCTTCTCCTTTTCTCCTTAGCTCACTTAGCCCCACGATGTCCCACTTGATCCTTTGTAGTTCCTCTTCCAATTCAAGAAGCCTTGAATCAGAATATAGGGAGCGTCCATTGTACGTTGCCAAGGTCAGCATCAGATGGCAGCCTAGTCCGGTCCTCCGGGGATTCTTAGCACCCTCTGCCTTCATGTCGCACTGGCCGCTGCCTTGGCCAGGTACATTCCAGCTGCCGGAGACTGAGGGTCAAGATTTAAGTTGTGGAGTCATTTTGGAGGGGTTTGGTCATAACTCACCACGCTGGCCAAGCGAGTTGGTGAGTGTGGGATAGAATTTCATCTAATCCCGATGGTATAGTTATACCGCTATTGGCGGTCGTCAGAGCCCCTTTAGTAGGAACAGGATGCACCACGAGAAGGCGGGGTTGACATTTGTCAAGGAGAGGCTGTGATGTTACGCATCACCTGACCTTACATCCCCATATTATATACAGAGAGAAAATATGTAATTCTTTAATAAGGAACCCACCGCGGTGAAGTGCTTTTACCGGATTGCGATGGTTTTTCTGTTACAAACATTTTCTTATTTTTCCGATATCTTAAAGGTAAATTAACTTCGTTTACAGCGTTTGCAAATACATTCATTGCAGGGATATCAGAAACACTTTGAGGATTTAACATGTGATCTACCAAATCAACAATGTTTGAATTTTTAAACGTTTTACCGCGGTATATGAATTCAGCTTGTGGTGTCCAAGATATAATGTTCGAATTTTCTTTAAAAACTTTCAAAACATTCTGGGCAGAACGCTTCGAATTTTTTGGAACCGTTAACACTAGTAAATCTTCTACAAAATCACGCTTCACAGTTTTCTGTGTTTCATCAACTTCGGTTTCTTCAACTTCATCCTTAGACTGTTTTTCCTTTCCGCTCGTTCGGCTTTCGTGTTCAAACTCGGGGTCTTTCGCCATTGAGTTCAGGAGAGGCATCTGAAGTCGTTTGTTTAACACTTGATTATACAGCATTACTTTTACATAACCAGGTTGTGTACTAAACAGAATTTTTTTCATTTCCTCATCAAGTTTGGATAAAAAATTCTCAGTTGGAATGTGACGCAGCATTCGTTCTTCAGGAACTAAAACAACCTTGCGTGTATATTCCATGGTTATTTTGAAAGGATTGACGTTAGTAAAGTTAGTGCAGCCGGTACTAATATATTTAAAAACCCTCCACGTTGTACAATGAGTTTTCTCTTTAAATATAATGGCGTATTTTTTCGTACCAAAACCCGTAACGTGTGTCTATGACGGTGTAGTTTGTCTTTTTGATTTGGAGAGAGTGGTATATTTCCTTTTAATACATTCAAACAACACTCGCAAATGCAGCGTAGATTTCGATTCGAACATTCCATTAGCAGTTCCCTTAACACTTTCTTAGGACAAACTTGAATTACGTGAATAAACTGGAGTTCTTCTTTCGTCATCGTCATTGTGGATACTAATCAATTAGTTAGGTTTGGGTGTACTTTTAACTGCTTTCATCGTGGTAAATAAGCATATTGGGTTTCCCCTGGAAGGATATTGGCTCGTAAACGAATTTCCTCAGGTGTATCACTTCGAAGATCAACTAGTAGATAAGAAAATGCGGGTTTGGTAGCATCTAAAAATGCTTCTTGAAAAAATTTTACTTTGGAAGGATACAACTGCCTTCCTAAATGAGTAATCTGGGCAATATCTCTTCGAGATTTAAACAAAAGCAAATAGTGTGCATTCAGTGAAATTTCTCTCATTTCTTTACCTTTATGAAATATATTTTGCGTGATAAAAACAACTGAAGTATTATAATGATGACTCCCCTAGTGAATAAATGGGCTAATTTGTTATCTCGAGCGCATTCAAACATAAGATCATCGAAAATAAACAAAGTCTTGTCTTTGATATGTTCTTGAAAACTACTAGGGATTCCTTCAACAAATGTGACATTAGAAATTTCATCATATAGAGGTTGATAAACACCGTAGAACCATTCCACGTGTGTTGGGGTAGGTTTAATGATTTCGTGAATATGAGTCAAGAGTTTGAAGACAAACTGCGTTTTTCCGCATCCGGTCGGACTACTGATGACTGCCGTAAATGGATGGTGTAATACTGGTGCTTCCATAATTCCAACTAAGCAAGTCAAGTAAGTATAACACAATTTAAGGACAGACACAGAAAAGAGAATTTAAAGAAATAATTTTTATTTAAATTTTACCACTACTCCAAATTTTTTTTGACAAAATTGTAGACACGTTTGTCATTTGACATGCTTTTGAAATTGAATGATCTTAAAATAGACTTAAGACTTATTTCACGACATCTGGAATACAAATACAATACACAGAATTGTCCACATACAGTAGTAAAAGGGTTCTGAAGAGATATATCGTTATAGTTTACATAACCGAATTTGGAAGTGAACCTCGCAATATGTCCACCAAAATACGCAGGTGAATGTCCATAGGAATCAAAAAATTCTAATCTTACAGGACTTTGTATATACATAGCTATCCAATGTTCACCAGGTTTGTTGTAAGGATCTGTATTCACCACAATACAGGCAGGGTATTTTAAAATTGTTTTAGGAAGTCTATCGCATGGAAACACATCGATAAAAACATGACGAGTTACTGGATCTTTTCTAAGTATGTTGCGAATTTGAATGTTATCCATGTCTTTTTTTACCCCATCTAGTTGGAAAAGTCACAGAGAACACTTCTAGACTTCGTAATTTCTATAATATTCTGAAATTCAGCATAGATTAGTACACTCACCGATGCAGATAAAGCAGTATTGAATTTTATTTCCACTCTTAAATTCCCTTGACGAATTAAATTCATGTGACCTCCATCGCCCAAGTCAGGAGACAGATCGAAAGCATACATCATATAGCGTTTTCCATACTCTTCTCTTGAAATATCAATTCCTCTGTCTTGGTTCAGTTTTTCGGTTTCTTGGAATAAACTGTGATAGGATCGAATAGTGTTTTCAGAAGAAAAATCCGGTTCAAAAGGTTTATGAGGTACTGGTTGGCCGTCAACATACACACCCATAAAGTTGACATCATAATGTTTAAATTCGAGTGGGTTGGTCTTATATGTACCGTTGAAAGCTTCATTATCGACGCATGTGATAATTACTCTTTTAGGCATTTGACCTAGGAATACATTATCCTGTACAAAGGACATGCTCCCTTGAGAAATGGAATACACTTTGCACAAAATACGATCAACTGGGTATTTTGCAGAAGCCTTTTCCAGAGCCTTAGCATGACCGATTAAAATTCCGGGGTTGACTTGAACTTTTCTTACAAAGATTGAAGCATGTTCTATACGCACTTTATAATCATTAGTGGCAGATGTAGAGATGAGACAAAATTCGGGTTTACTTCGAATGAGTTTCATTTTCAAATCCAACAAATTCAACATTAACCTGTTTTGGTAAAAAACATCACAGTGTAGCTTTCCAATAAGATCTAAAGTTTTACTATGTTTCACTAGTTTGTAACGTTGATTCAAACCTTTGTTAGTTGTTACAACTGTTGGATTTGTTTTATGTAAATTACCTGCCGTATCTTTGTAAAAACATTCGGAAGATAAGATAGTTTTCTTTGCCTCTGCTCCATAATTCAGTAGAGTTTCAATATAAGCTCTGTAAGGATACGTATTACTGGAAGATGATATTACACGTTCATTTAAACTCACATCGACCTGTGAAAACAGAGAATGAAGAAATAAATTGACTGGAGCAACAGGCTCCTTGTCAGGCAGTACTGCTCCGCTACCTTTTAGGATTTTTACTTTCACATATAGTTGTGTCATAGACAAATCCATATATTCTTCACCACTTCCAGAAATGTTAAATTCCAAAGGCCCCTCATCTCGAATGTTGGCAAGCGGGTGAAATTCAATCCATTGTCCTCTGTCTATACTTGTCTGAGTTGGTGGTAAAGCGAACAGATCTAATTCTGATTTCAAGCATACAGTGGAGTTTTGGTGAATGAGTGCCATAATTTCTTTATATTTAGGAATCGAAAATATCGTGTGCTACTCTCTTGGCTTTCTTAGAATGAATGATCCGTTTCTTTGGTAATTTCTTTCTTTTAATACGACCTCCTAACATTTGCTTCACCTTGCTAGCAGCTTTTGTAGCTAACACCTGCCCAGCTTCCCGAGCTCTTTCTTTAGCGGCCATTTTTATGTCCTTTCCATTAATAATATCCTTGGTGAAATCAGTTCCAGCCCGCAAAGCTTGCTTTCCTATAGTTTTTGCACCCTGCTTCAATAAAGGCATCGCAGCTGTAAATAATGACCGAAATAACCCTCCTAAGCCATAACCCTTTTGTAAGGGAATTCCTTGGTAGTATCCTAATCCATTTCCTGTCTGATTGACATAATATTCTTCAAATGATTTCACACAACACTGATATGGTTGATACATGTTTTTCAAAGATGTTTGAGACGAAAATGAAGTTTAGCAATTGCTCTCCCACGTTCAAATGGCACTATCTGACCCGAGTGACTTCTTATAAGGATTTCGATAGTTTGAAATTTTTTTCGAGCGAGAGGTAAATAATGAGGTCTATCGTATAATGCACTAACCATCTCTCCATCATCCCCAGTCACTTTCACAATACATAACAATGGAGCGTGAATATCTCCAACTAACTGTGGCTCGATGATATCAGAATAAACATACAGTAACGAGAATGGAGAATTTATGTCAGCTATGAAGTTTCCGCTGATGGTTAAATCTCCGTCTTCTGCTGTAAACAACAATGACTCTACACCTAAAATTCAGCAAGTCCAGAATGAATTTTGAGACGAGTTCCAGCTAAGAGTGTACATTTAATTTTTCTTGTAGCTTTATTATAATACATGTAAATTTTTTTATTAAAATGCTGAGACATGGCTTTGACAACATCTGAAACTGACTCGTAGTACCCCGCATGGATTTTTCCTGGCTTCATCTGTCCTCCACCTAAGTGATACTCAAAATGATTAGATCCACCATTAATATTAAACCAGGAGTGGGGATAGATCAGTTCTGCAAGCCCAACTTCCCACTCTCCGTTTAAATCAACTGAAGATGGTAAGCGTACGAAAAAGTGTGATATTTTGTTATTCGAGAAATAATACATTGAACTATCGCTTGGTAGTGTCAGGTAGAAACTCATCTTGAAAGTGATTGAAAATCATAATTTCATGTTCTTTTATAGAGAGATTAAATTCTGAGCGATAATTCAAGCATTGAATTTAGTGGGATAGCCTTTGAATTTTACGTAATACTCGGATTTTCCTCTTCTGTGACGCTTTTTTACTACTTTTTCAACCGCATAAAACTCGTTCTGTTTAACTTTTTGCAATTCCTCCGCATAAAACGTTCCTTCAATTTCTTCGTCGAGTAAATCCTTCACTTTATAAACAGGTGGGTATCTTGGAAAATGCTGAGAGATAATGAATATTTCATCTATCCAGTTTGATTTATATCCCTTTTCGAATGTAATTTTACTTACAGCTATGCGTACAGAATCACCAATCTGGAATTTGTATGAGGTAATCTTCTTCGCATCATTTCCGTATAAATTTTTCCAAGCTTCTTTTTGATTATGCTCGTTTACATCCACAGGTTTCATTTTAATACTGCTATGTAGGGTGTTGTTATACCCCTGAATTAAATCATCTAGTACATCTATATACTTAAACGTATTTCGACTTGTGAAATATCTCCACATACGAGTTTTCAACGTGCGGTTGAATCTTTCGATTATGGAAGCTTTTGTTTCGTTGTTCGTAGTAAAGAAATGAACATTTTTCTCCTTTAAAAAATTCTGAAATACGCTGTTTTTAAATTCAGTTCCTTTATCTGCCTGTATTTTTTTCGGTAGTCGTTGACCAAATATCTGTGTAAAAGCTTCCATTATGCTTGTTCCGGTCTTTTGTTTCAACGGAATAGCCCAGGCAAACTTTGACAGAATATCGATGCATGTTAATATGTAGCGAAAGCCACCATTATACCTCCGTAAATTTGACATGTCTACGAGATCGGCTTGCCATTGTTCATCTAATTTGGAAACAAAAACTCTATTTCTCAGAAAATTTCGCTTCACGGGTTTGTGAAGAGTGTAAGCATTCTGACTTTCCAGCCATTTCATCACATCTTTCTTCTTTATTTTTCCTTTCACGGCACGGTATAAAGCATCGACACCACCAAAACTGCCGTTTAGTCTCGGATTGTGGTAAATTTGACTCAGTTCGACTACCATTACAACAATTAATTTCAACACTTTTCACACTGAATGAAATGTTCATCTTTCCAGACCTGCGAATACCATTCAAATGTGTGAAATGTACAATATATATGTTCTTTAAACGCTACAATAGTTACGTCATAATGACCATAATTATAAACCCAAAATTTAAAGATATATAGAGGGGAATAACACATTACTTATGAAACAAGAGCTCTCGGCAAGCTATGTTGTAATAAGACAACAAATCAAAAGTGTGGGGAAAAAAAAAAAACACTTTCTTCACATACACCCAACCAGCCGCGTTTTCCAAATTCTAACCATCACATCCTCCTCCTCCTCCTCTACCACCGATCGACTGCCTCCTCCACCACCGATCGACTGCCTCCTCCACCACCGATCGATTGCCTCCTCCACCACCGATCGACTGCCTCCTCCAACCACCCAAGCGTCCGCCTCCTCCCCCGCTCCTCCACCCAAGCGTCCGCCTCCTCCCCCGCTCCTCCACCCAAGCGTCCGCCTCCTCCACCGCTCCTCCACCTGGGAAGGTGGAGGAGCCATAGGATAACATTGGCTCCTCCACTGTTTCAGAACCCCCATTTCCTATACTACTTATGTGTCTATAAACATATGAAACATAAGAACAATGAGTTTTGAAAACCAATGCAGGTACTGAATGTAATGTTGGATTCAAAAACGATTTATTTTGAATATTAGACTAGACAATACATATAATTATTCTACAGATTATCTAGGTAATGTGCACATTAACTGGGGTGATTTGTTTAAGTGCCAAAAATTGTTTCATTTCTCAAATTACCTAGATAATCTGCACATTACCTACTAGGCACTCGTTAAAGTGAAAATAAAATCTATGCTGGAACAACAGCAACGTTTCTGTACACTAAAAGTAACATAATAATGTTACTTATTTATTTTTCGATATATAAAGAATAAAGTTCATACAATTAAACAATCTACAAATTAGTTGATAGAATTAATCATCAATCAAGTAAAAAGCTATAATAGAAAGAATCAAACGGTTTAAAATACTAATATAATTAAGGAAATGAATTTGCAAAACATATGATAAAATTATGCTTATTTATTAGTGCAATCTAAAGATTGGTAACACTCTGAATTACATCGCAATTGGTTTTTGCGACAAGCACACCTGTTTGGGGTATATTTAGATTTGTAGTCACATTTTCTGAAACCCTGCCTAATACCAAGGGATTGTTTTATTGCTATTTGACGTAAATATATTTGTACACCAGGGACATCTTCTTTCGTTGAAAATCTCTCTTTGCAAACACTGAATTTAGATTTTGCATACAATTGTTTTAAAATACCCGTTTTAGTACCAATTTTATAAAAGCCATCCTCTGTTTTACTAAGAACCGCAGCTAATATCGAGCGGACATCAGTTTTTGCTCTGTCTACTTCGGGTACTTTAATTCTCACAGTGACACCTTCATCGACATTTGGGTGTTTTGCATTAGAAACTGCTAACATTTTCTTTGCTTGCTTTTTTAAACCTTTCTTGGCTTCATCACGCTGTATTTTCTGATCCATTATCTTTTTACAGATGTTGCACAATACATTCTTACCATACGTACCCTTTCTCTTTAGGTTCTATTTCACCACAATTTACGTGAACAAACATATCACACGATTTACACTTGTGAGCACCTGATGTTGCTTTTGAGCAAACAATACAGACTATGTCTTGTATAGTCCTCTTTACAGGCTCAGTACGAAACTGTGATGGCGATTCTGCTGAAGTTGAGGGTAAAAACAACCGGAGACGACTAGACGCTGGCGAAACGGAACTAAAAGTGGAGGGAGAGAGGGAAGGTGTAGGAAAAGGATTGAGAGAAACAAACTTTTGAACTTTAACGATACGGAAGCCGTTAATGTGCACATTACCTAGGTAAAATGCGCAAAACTCTTGATTCCGCACGTTAACGGAGCAAATCAGTTAATCTGCAGATTAGCTAGGTAATGTGCACATTAACGGCTTTCGAGCTTTTGCGGCAAAATATACATTTCTTTTTTTTTCACGGACACTCGGGTTACGTTTCCCATTTCTGTAGTATTTAGGCAAAACCAAGAGTTAGATTCGCAGGAGTTACTAGTAACAGTTATCTGCGGATTTGATAAAGCGCATTCAAATGAACTAAATGCACTGAACGGTAAAACACAGTTCGCCCCTTCATGAATGAAACAATGGGGATATCTTGTCATTCTTAAGCAGAAAATCAATAATTTTGACTGCACTTCTTATTCCTATCACACACAACAAAGCAATAACGGTTGATAAACATTCAAACTCGCCTGTTTAGCTGCCGAGTCGTAGGAAGCGTTGGATTCTAATCATCTGCCGAGACGGGCTCGGCCGCATATAAGCCAATTTTACTTGCATACGGGACTGGCAAAATTTCAGCCAATCAGAAGCGGTATTAAATTCCAGTGATGACACCCATGGATGCGGCTTATCTTCATGTGTCACGTGTAATTTTTCATTAATGGCACCGGTGGGTGTTAAAAACCGATTGATGAAACTGCTTGTCAGAAGGATAATGCGTTTTAAATGTGATGAAGCTTTTTAAATGTGCTCCCTTTTTTACACAATTGCAGAGTCACTTATGAACTACAGTAGTGGCCATAATTGTGGAAACCTTTTGGAAAAAGTGTATTTTTGAAGATTGATGGCTCACAACACCACCTTGGTGTAGAGTAATACCGTAAAATTATATATCAATGGAAAAATAATTTCATCAAGAATGTAATGCAAAAAAGTGTGTTTAATTATCTGTATTCAATGAAACGTTATAGCCAAATAACCAGAAAAACAAAGCACAACGTACTTAGGTTGATTTCAAGTAGCTTTCCTTCATTTGAATGTAGCCAATGAGCATGGGTGTTTAGAGATCCAATCAGGCGTCATCTTGTTTTGCGCTGAGCCAGTCAGGTCACAGTAGGATTCAGCTATTGATGTCATGTATTGGAGCTGAGAGGAGGACATTTGCCAGTGTGTTATGTGATTGCTATCAAGTTGGGGTTTTTTTGTGTTCTTTCATTTAGTGAGCTTGTATAACGTAATAAAATTAAGGAAATGGCGCAAAGAGTTGACTGGTCACCCAGAAAGTGATGTAAAATAGTACTATTACGTGAACAAGGCTTCAGTTATAAACAAATTAGAAGAAAAATTGGTGGGAATGTAAACAAAGGTGGCATATCTAAATTTTTGAAGAGGTATAAGGGGTCTCTGTAACTACTATACGGTGAAAATTAATTGGGACAAGATGTTTTATTCTCAGAATTGTAATGTGATCGCCTGTTGATGTCGGAAACCCACGCAAATCGGTTTTATCAGTTCTGAGGTAGTGTGACTGTTAGAACTTTAATAGTAAGTGTGTGGTTTAACCGGTTTTAAACAAGAAATAGGCACTTCAGCTTTAGTTGTGAGCTTTCGTGTGTGACAGGTGGAAGTTAGTTTTTGCTCTGTGTGAGTACATGTTGCTTTCGTGTATTTAAAAATGGATATTTCACCAAGGAAGCGTTCTAGAATAATTGCTCTGAAGGATCACACTTCTATGACAATGTGTGATATCGCTTCTGCGGTTGGTGTAGGCAAATCAAGTGTATCAAAACTGCTTACGCGACACAATGCATCTGGATCTTCGTCTCCAAAAAGGAGAGGTAAATGTGGAAGAAAACGAAAACAACTCCACGAATAAATATCTAATCAGAAATAGTAAAATGAATAAAAAAAAAAGCACCTGCCTTCAAAGAGATTTATTGGCTAGTGGTTGTGATGTTAGTGACTCAACTGTACGCCGTAGGCTTCTGGAAGTTGGCTGGAAGGCAAGAAGACCAACGAAAAAACAATATTTAAATACGAAAATGAAGATACAACGTTTAGCATGCGCCAAAAAAATCTAAATCATGGACTGCTGACGACTGGAAAAAGTTAATTTTCAGTGATGAAACTAATTTACTTGTGCAGGGTTACCAAGCCAATATCGTTAGATGAAGCAACTGTGGACCCTTAAGATCTGAGCATGTCAAACAAACTGTAAAACACCCTCTTAAATAGATGTTTTCGGTTTTTTTCTGTCATCAAATGGCACTGGAAGCTTATTTCCTATTCAAGGTATGATAAATTCAGCCAAGTACGTAGAAATATTACAACGTAGGATTGTTCCATTCTTACAAACCTTTGACGGGACATTTCAACATTACTTGGCCCTATGTCACAATTCGAAATTGGTCAATAATTTCATGCTGGAAAATCAAATTCATTTGCTTGATTGGGCTGGAAATTCACCATACGTAAATCCCATAGAAAACCTGTGGAATATTTTGAAGAGACGTTTAAGTAAAATGGACTGTACAACCAAAGAACGCATGATAACGAATGCTATGGAAGTGTGTTTCCACGGTTATGAAGTCACAAATATATGCACTCAATTAGTGGTAGTCAATGCCAAAACGAATTCTAGAGATCATTTCTGCTAAAGGAGGACATACTTCATACTAATACAGGTATTTATCAGCGTATATCAAGGCATAGAAATATATAAAGACATAGTTTTGGAAAAAAGAGTGATTTTTACTTTGTCCCAAATAATTTGCACGGTATAGTAGAAAACCAGACTTTTAAAGGCAGGAAAAGGTGCACAACAGCAAGTGATGATAGAATAATTAAACGTCTGTGCTTATGTGACAGAAGAAAATCATTTGGGTGTATACAAAATGAAATAGCGCAATACAATATGAAGTTCAGTGCAAGGACTGTTCGGCGCAGACTGTAGGAATTTGGTCTAAAAGCTAGAGTTCCATGAAAAAAGCCATTTTTATCTCTCAAGCAAAGGTTGAAAAGATTAAACTGGGCTAAAACCCATGTTAACTTGACCGAGGAACAATGGGACAGTGTTATTTGGAGTAATGAGACCAAACTGTCCATGTTTGGTAGTGATGGCATAAAATACATAAGGAGAAGAATCGGAGATTATCATCCTGATTTCATTACATATACCATAAAACACCCAGTTAGTGTTATGATCTGTGGTTGTATGACATCAAAAAGTGTGGGCAGAATTTGCGTGATTACTGGGAATATAAATGGCCAAAAATACATTAATAAAAAACTTGAGCCAAAACTGAAGCCTTCCGCAGGTATTTTTTCCAAGATGATGATGCATTTATATTTCAACAGGATTTAGCTGAATGTAATGTTGCTGCTGTGTGCAAAAAGTGGTTTCAAGATAATCATATTCCACTTTTGGAATGGCCTGGCAATATCTCAGACCTTAAACTCATCGAAAATCTATGGAGCCGACAAAAGAAACTTGTTAGCCAGAAGCAACCCAGCAATAAAACCCAATTAATAGAAGCAATAATTCAATCTTGGTTTCACATTATAACAGCTGCAGAACTAAAAATCTTGGTTTATTTGATGGGAAGGCGTCGTAACGCCATAATTAATACTAAAGGTTACCCAACTAAGTATAAACTGACACGGTGAGTATTTTTGTATATCTCATTTTTTTATGTGTTTCACTTTTCTTTTTTATAACTGATGTTCTAATACAAATTCCTTCATAAAAGAAGTTATTGCATTACATTCTTGAAAAATTTATATTTCCATTGATATATAATTTTATATTACTCCAAAAAAAGTGGTGTTATGAGCCATCAAACCTCAAAAAAACACTATTTCGAAAATATTTCATCAATTTTGGCCACAACTGTATGTAAAACGGACCAGCGCTAACAAATTGGTCTGCTGTACTAACTGAAATACAACTGCTGTTTGTAAAAAATGAAGGGGGTGGGCAGATGCCAGGAGAATCAACTTTTACAATATTTCACACTGTATTGCCGATCAGTCGTTAGCTTTGACTATTTCATTAGTTATTACAATTAATTCTACTACGTACATAGTGCAAAGACTGTTCCTGAATGTACAGACCTTACGAAAATTAAAACTGGGTTTCTAACTTTGAAAATAGAAAATTTAGACAAATTATAAACACGCAACACATTCGTCACGAGGTTTTGTAGTACAATTCTAGGATGTGTAAGTGATAAAATCAAATTCTTTAAACCAGCACTTAATATCTTCCATGCAATTTACATAGCTTTTAATCGTCGAACCCTGGCTCGTAGAATCACTAACAATTTCTTTTTTACATGACTGAGAAAGAACATTTTCCGATAAATCCGTAGTAACACTAAAATCAGCAGCAGACATGAAAAATTTGCGCATCTACAAATTTGCACAACAACTGGTTACTGCTTGGGAATTCAGATGTAAATACACGTGACACATGAAATACCCTCCATGCATAGGTGTCGCCACTGAAACTGAATACAGCCCTGTAATTGGCAGAAATTTCTCCAATCCCTTATTAAAGTAAGGCTTGCTTGTATCTGATCCTGCAGCGTACAATTCACGGGTGGTGCACGGTTGGTGTATTTACCTTACGACACTGGCTGTCTTCTTTTTCTAGATCCAGTGACCACAAATTACAGTGAGACTCAAGGATTTATGTGGAGGAGTTCAGGAATGAAGAGCCTGACCCGATGTCTTATATAGCGCTTAAAAGTAGGAAGCGAGAAGATTTGGGCTAGGATACCCTAGAGGGAAGTCATACAGAAGCGAGGTAGAAAAGTAAAGGTTAAGCCCCTCAGTACAACAGATTAACGTGCCCATCAAACGTACAGAGGATATTTAGTGGCGCGAGCGTTTGTATCTGCCTTTGATAGATTCTGAGATATTTACGTGGCAGAATAACAAATTAGGAACGGGTGGCTGCTTTATTGTGCATTGCGCTGCCCATGGGGATCGTTATATACCCAAACAAAGAAAACAGGAACCCTCAAAGTGAAACTGGTATTATGTTAATAGCAATGCAGTTTAAAATAATCTGTGTGATATAAATGCAGTGATCCACCCTTTCAAAGAAAGTGAGGATAGATTAACCTGACCAATCGCCATGGCTGAGTTTCGTAGGGATAAATTACTTGAGCTTGACATAGTATGAATTAAAACATACAGTAAATCATATAAATAATTTTACACGATAATCTTTTTAAATCTTCATCTTTACAAAGGGTGGTTTAATAATAGCTTGTAGCATATTTTGAAAACATTTGGTGCTTTTATTCTGAGGGCGGCAGCTGAATGGATAGAAGACGTTCCCTCCAGGATATATTCATAGTTCAGGGATTCCCAGAAATCTTTTCCAGGATAATACCGACGAAAAGTGCGAATGGCGGTTTAACATTTTTACATGTAATCCACAGCGGAAATACTATCATATTTCGTTTTCCTAACAAATGAAGTGATTTGACATTATAAGCTCTAAAATTACTCCCCACATATGCATTTTTTTAACCTCAGTAAAACAGGCCATTTAAACGAGAAACAAGAGAAGTACAACATGCGGACTTTACAAGTAATCCATGGAAACTAAATATCTGCCTGATCATTTTTTTCATTTGTATTTATTGGGAAGACCTGTAGCACAGAAGCTTTATTATTGCCTGCTTTCCTTGCTCTTAAATAAACATATGTACCATTATTCATCAATTCCCTTTTCTGGTACATATCAGATTATTTATGATGTATGATAAGATTTTGTTGTTTCAAATGGCACTATTCGTAAACTAATCAGTCTGTATATAGTCTTTGCCTAAGACGCCAAATTGCTTCTACGTACCCTGTGATAAATTATGGACCAGCCCGTTCAGCTGGCATAGACTTCCGTCGAAATAAAATACAAATCTAGACACCATACGAGCCTGTTGATTTTATTGCTGGAATTTTTACTCCGTGTTTAGACAGCTATAATTCATCAGTAGTTTGAAAATACCTAAAATAGAGAACAGGTCCTGGGCACACAAAAGATAAAACCGAGAGAAAAGACATACCGTGTTATTCTCTTTGAACGAACAAACAAATTGTAATGCAAAATGGTTTAGAAAAAAGTAGAAGGAGAATATCTAATGTATGTATGCATCATTTGAAGTTATCTTTTGTATTGATGATTTGCCTGATAATATCTAATTACGTAATTTGAATTATTACGCTTTCGGTTCATTATTTTACAAATAATATATATAAACATTTTAAAACTATTTTATTTTCATTGTAACAACGATAGTGAAAAATGAAGGCTTTGGGTAGGTCTCAAATACGCGCATAAAATCTGGGTAATCCGTGTATAACAAATGGGTCTCGTAATAGAGATACGAAAAGCAGTAATGTTAACTGGTTCGATCATTTCTTTAGATTTTATGTATGGGAATTTAAAGAAGACATATGCGTTTTACTTAATACAAGCATTCAAATGTCTGTGAGCCCATGAAAATTACAATAGGAAGCACACAAAACTGTTACTGCTAAATCACAGAACAAATGATAAAAGGAGCAGTTATGACTTTAAATACAGAAATGTGTTTACATTACCTTTCGCTACATTATCTTGGCTTTGACATACGCTCCATTACCTACGCTTGAAGCAGGTTCTCTACTAGTCGAGCTTTATGACGTCGAGCGTTATTGTCCATGAAAATAAAAAAAGAATCACCGTCGGTGACAGCATTCAGCAGGAGAATAGGTCTCAGAGTCTTATCACTGTGTCTCTGTGCCGCCTGACTGCTGTGTCGGGTGACGCATACTTCCCCACGTCCTCTCATACTTATGATTTCCCGGAATATAAATCCTTGACCTCAGCAGTGTAATGTTTCCTGCAAGAACGTTGGAATACGTGATGTGCAAGGTGCCCTCCAGATACGAGTTCGTAGATTCTGAAACTCCCTATTGAACCTCGACCCGTGAGCGAAGAGAACTTGATTCTAGTCGTCGTGTATCCAACCAATGTTTTCTTTCAACTCACTTTCTGAGTGTCGTAGTGTGTATTGCGGTCAACAGGACACATACCGTTGGTCTATGTTTATAATTTTTCTCCTACCAAAGTTTGCGTCTGATTTACCGTTGGCCAGCCGATAGCTCTGTACACCTTTCATTCTGGCAAGTCATGCTGTTGAAACAGGATTCGAGCCCAAGGCTTCAAGAAACGAGAAGCCACGATAAACGCCACAGAATAAAGTGGCACCGGGAACATCTACGTTCTCATTCCAATCTATGGTTTATGCATTTTGTAGGCACATACACTAATTTCCATGAGTACATGCATGAATATACTACTGTCTACGTTATAATCGACATGCATTTTTCACGTTTCAGAAATATATGACACAACTGGCAAGCACAAAAGTCCCACTCCCCATAATTATATTCAGCATTGTTGTTTAAAAATATGAAATCGCACCGAATTCGTTAACACAGAGTTTATTATGGAATTGTAATAGAACAGGAACATCATCATCATCATCATTGTCAACCATTATCAATCCACTGCTGGACGAAGGTCTCCCCAAGATTCCTCCACAACGGTCTGTCTTGTGCCAGTCTCCTCCATGTCACCCCTGCATACTTTCGAATTTCATCCACCCATCTCCCATGTGGTCTTATTCTGGGTCTTTTCCTGTCAATTAGAATCCAATCTAAAATTTCGGCTGTCCATCGATGATCTGTCCTTCTGGCAGTATGTCCAGCCCATTGCCATTTCAGGGATTTAACTCTGATCATGATGTCTTCCACTCTCGTCATTTTTCGGATCCACGAGTTCCTCTTCTTATCTCTCCTGGTTACACCAAGCATGCACCTCTCCATGCATCTTTGAGTTGTCTGCAGCCTTTGTATGTCTCTTTTAGTTAAGGTCCACGTCTCTGCACCATACGTAAGCACTGGAAGGATGCATTGATCAAACACTTTTCTTTTAAGACATAATGGCATATTGCTCTTGAAAATTATGCTGTTTCTTCCAAAAGCTCTCCAGGCAAGTTTTGTACGCCGATTAATTTCTTCATCAATGTGACCCTCACTTGATATCTGCTGTCCAAGATAAACTTACGTGTCTGTTATCTCCAGCTTTTCTCCATCAATCGATAAGTGTTAAACAGCCAATTTATTGCAGAAGCGGAATTATATTTTCATGTAACTTGAGTCGATAAAATCATGTTTTCATATTGCACGACACAAGGTTAGTCATGGTAAAAACTGTTTGATAAAACACAATGAAATACAACTTATGCTAACGGTAACTCATACTGAATGTAAGAAAATTAGCCAGCACGTATCGATTTTCAAAACATATGTAGTTTTTATTTTCCCAATGACATTTTTCTCTAATTCTTCCTCATATTCACAAAATACCTTGCATAAACTATCGCTCACTTTTAATTAACCGAAAAAAAAGGTGCTGCTCAGAAAGGATTTGTGAAATGCGATGAGTGTGATAAAAGTAATTAATACTGTTTGCATCTCAGCATAGCTTCAGAACTCTTGGTGATGTTCTAATGCAAGCAACGTTGAAATCTACAAACAGATGACGAGAAATCCCGCAGGGATTTAATCACGGTTAAGCCAATCATCGTTATTAGCTGACGACCGTCGAATCGGGGAACTTTAAGACGATTGTCTGCAAATTGCGTTTATAACAGTAGCCTAAGAAATATTGCGAGGATTTATATGGGGCGGAATACAAATTAGAATCTGATGTACAATATGGGTGGAATTCCTCCATATTCATGTACATTTCTTTTTACATAAGAGGTTGCTCTCTTTTCAGTATACGTTGCTTTCAGTTACAATTTGGAAACTCACCTCCACTGCTTTTCCAAATTTTTCTCCAATGCGTTACTTTCGTCTCGCGCACTGCTACTGTGCCCTGCACAATATACAAGAGCTAACATCTTACATATACTTTTATTTTTTGTCACCACTTCTGCTGAAATTCTAAGGGATATGCTCCTGTAATTCTGAGCTTTAGTGGTTAGATCCATTTATTTATGCAAATCAGGAAAAGGAATCTCATTTAAATTAATAATATGGTCCCTGGTTCTTCAAACTAGCTTGCTTGCCTGCGAGGTGTTTGAGCTTCCTCCCATATAAGTGCTGTTGTTACGTTCTAAATATTTAAGTTGAGAAGTAGTTTTGTTTTCACTAGTTGCCTAAACGTTTTACGTGTTGTGAGGCTAACAACATTTTGTAACTTTTATTATTAGGCCTGGGTCCTTTCCCACAATGCACTTATGTTTTAAACCTTGATACCAGTGGTGTTAGATTTTAATATCGTCCTTAGTGCGGAAATTTATTAAATACATTAACCCCTTGGTTTTCTCAGTTGGGTTCTGACTCAGTTTCTTGCTGCACAACAATTTGGTACAAATTTCTGGACGAAACATATCATACCGCTATAATAGAGTGCAGATGCTGTATATATATTTATTCCTATTAGACGTTGTATGCTTCCCCTTGATAATTCTGGTAATGTTTCATTGTTTACTCTTACGAATGCAGTTTGCAGACGGGCTCTTAAAGCGTCCCAGAGTCGACAGTTGCTAGCCAAGATAGATGTCGGCTGTGATCCCGACCTGCGTCTCTAGTCTCTGTTGCATCTCCTGCTAGATTTCTATATTGCTTCTACTAAGGTATTAGCAAAGATGCTCTTCTGTTAATGTAGTAAGTCAAATTTGAATTCGTATGCTACCCCTTCGCAACCTGGGCTCTGTCTGCTACGCTAGTGTAACAAAATAAAATGCCGACGGGCTCAGAAGAATCCCAGAGTCGACAGTCGTCAGCGACGAAACGTGTGACTCTGCACATGATTTACGCCACCAGACTGCGCTGAATCTTCCGGTGCATTCTAAAGTTGCTTGTATTAATACATTACTGAAACTCTTATGAATCATTTTTTTAGTACATCACTAAGTATTATATCTGTCCTAATGATCATCGATGGCGAGAATCATTATTCTAAATATGAGGGCGAGAAAATTCAGCCCTTGACAAAAAATGGCGAAATTAATTATTTCATAGCACTCGTTTTCCATAATTGAAAACTTTCGTCATCAAAAGATCCAAATTATTTCCCTAGCACTTTCCACTAAACGTTCACACATGGGAACTCGTATTTGACTTGTTGTCCAGGAGTGCTTCTCCTCGAAAGAAGTGGAGCAAAAACATTTCCATAGCGTATCCCATACAGCACAAAACGTTTCAGATACGTATCAGTAATGTTACAATCTCTCATTTTTGTTACAGTTTCAGATATATCTTACAATTACGTATCAGCAACATCTATTTCGGAAGGTAACTTTTTGTACGTTAGGGTTACGTTACAAATAGCATTCAGGGATACTACAGTTTTACAGTTTCCATGGAACGTAGTTGCTACCTTGATGTTACGTTCCGGCGATATTTAAGATTTTCGGCTTGGCAACGGCTTGGATGCGCATGCGCATTTGTGCCATTTCAACGAAGCACCGTTTTCAAACTAAGTGGATTTGACTCTGGCAGTTGTGTTTCGATCCATGTGCTATTGTTCCAAATATCTTTGGTAATATTGTCGTACTCCAGTTAGCTCTATTTCACATTTCTTTTGTGATTCAAGATCATCTGAAAGTAAGTAATTGTTTTGATTATTATAATTTTTAAATTCTAAAAAGCATTTTATAAAATCTAAGTAGATGGCTGTGTTAAACTGTATCAGCATGTTTTTTTTTACATCGAAGCTGAGAAATTTTTTATTGGTATAGGTATTTAGAGAAATGACGAATTTGATTTTCCTTCTTTGTATAGTCTATTCCACATGTATAACAGAAATTCGACACTCTCATTTGGGACCGATTTTTAATTCTTTTTTTGTGAATATACACTGCCGGACAATTGCTAAGGACGGATGACAATAGCAACGATAGCAACCATAAAATGGAAGGCAGGAAAATGTGGAAATTAGCACAAGTGCGGGATACAGTAAGACGTGTTGTGCGTATGCAAATTTTGGATTGACGAACTTGTTCGTGACGTCATAGCGGTGATAAGAGATATAAAGGATTTGACGCGTATTGACCGTTGTTGTTCAAACGAAAAGTTGAAAGGGAAAGAATCAATTGACGAACTTACAATTTTCAGTATATCTTCCCGACATCACCTAGATGATTTTACGCGTGGCCGTATTATTGGCAAGATTGAAGAAGGGCGAAAAATAACCGATGTTGCCAGGGAGTTCGACGTCAGCCACAGTGTTGTTTCAAGGCTTTGGAAAACAAATGGAGAGTGTTAATTGTGTATTTCAAACAAATGGAGAGTGTAGCAAACGTCACGGGGGAGGTCGTGTTCGCAGTACGACACCTGCAGAAGATCGGTACATAGTGCTATCAACAAAAAGACACCGGCGCAGCACAGCTAGTGAGGTAGCAAATCAGTTTATGGCTGCTACTGGCAAGCGGATCTCCCGAAAAACTGTCGCCAGACGTTTGCATGAAGGAGGACTATACGCCCGCCGTCCTGTTGTGTGCATCCCATTGTCCAGACGTCACCGTACCGCCCGTTTGCAATGGTGCCATCAACATCGCAATTGGACTGATAACGACTGGTCTGCTGTCATCTTCTCAGATGAGAGTAGACACAGTCTATCGTCTGATTGTGGACGACAACTGATCTGGCGTGATAGTGGTACTGCATATTGTCCAGCAAACATACAGGAAAGGGACCGATATCCGACATGTAGTGTCATGGTATGGGCTGGCATAATGATCAATGGCCGTACGTCCCTCTATGTGCTTCCAACTGGGACTATGACTGGCCAACGATACATTAATGATGTTCTGCTACCTCATGTTCGCATGTTCCGTGGTGCTGTCGGTGATAGATTCATTTTCATGGACGACAACGCAACATGTCATCGAACAGTCGCTGTCCAGGAGTGTCTTGAGAGCGAGGATATTCAACGCCTTGTATGGCCAGCACGTTCTCCAGATCTGAATCCCATTGAAAATGTGTGGGATCCTTTGGGGAGGAGTCTTGCTGGTCGCCAATGCCTCCAATAAACAAGGACACCCTCATCCGTGCACTGACAGAGGAATGGGATAAATTACCCCAACAGCTGCTTGATAATGTTGTGCAAAGCATGGCACGACGTGCGGAATCTTGCATTGCCCTCTATGGTGGCCATATCCCGTATTGACATTTTACGCCGGAACGCATGAGGACGGTAATTGCATTTTTTTCACGTTTACGTATTCTGCACAAAATGGCCTGTTTGTCCCTTGAACACGTTCCAAAGCCTTCTGGATTTCAGAACACAATAAATTGTCTTTCTTGTAATGTCCTGGCATTCTGACATTATTTTATTTCACTTGGTATCCAACCACACTTACTTTTTTATGCGCTATATAGCCGTTTATGATCCGTCCTTAGCAATTGTCCAGCAGTGTATAAACGCCAACACTGTTTCTGTTGGACAGCGGACTGAGTTGAACTTGTGAACACGTAAACAACTCGTAATAGGACAATATATAAGAGCAAATAAAAAAAAAAGGAATCTATTTATTAAAACAGATAACTAATTTCTTTTTCTTTCTCTAGTTTACTTCTATTAGACATGTATAAACGATATTCGAAATCCGGATGTACGGTATATATTTAAATTCCGAAATCACTTAAACTAATAAAGATATACATAAATTCCAAAGTCACTTAAACTAATACCGAAATATATAAATTCTGAAATCACTTAAAACTAATAATTAGACTCAAAAAAACTTGGAAGCTGAGGGATTGTTTATTAACAAACAGGATAGTATTATGGAATCAATAACACTGAACAACAAAATTGAACTTTTAGTGTGTTATGAAGACTGCATATACTGAATCCTACAGTATTTGTCATGCTGAATGCAAATTTGCTTGCTAAATTGTGCTATCGGACTCAGTTCTTGAGTAACCTAGTGATTTCAGTGTGTGTGCCGCCCCGGTGGCGCTGGCCTCTGATCATTCGTCCGTAAGGGGTCCGGGTTCGAATCCCGATCAGGCATGGATGTTGTGCTTGTCTTACGGCACTGGCTCTCTCCCTTCCCTGGAACCAGTGACCCTAAATTAGGGACGGGCGACTGCTTATAGCCCATTGAGTTGCTCACGGTGGTCGTTAAACCTCCAATCAAAAAAAAAAAAAAAAAAAAAAAAAAAATTCAGTGTACAATAAGCCTTCATTTTGGAATGCATATTTTGCTACAAGTAATTAATTACACAAGTAAATATTTTTGATTTTCTTCTGTACTTTGGTTGTACTACATTCCTTTTTAGAGTTCAAAAGTAATCAGCTAGCATTTTAGGGCTCCATTTTCCTTTATAGCGGTTTTCAATGGTAGATAACATGTCCTGATGAAAACGTTCTCCGTGCTCGTCGCTTACAGTTCCTAAGTTCTGTAGGGAAAAGTCCAGATGCGAGTGAAGGAAATGTATTTTAAGGGACATATTGCATCCCCTGGCCTTATATTTTTCTAGAAGCTCAGTAACAAGTTCTATATAATTTTCTGCCTTCCAGTTACATAAAACATTCAGTACCACATCTTTAAAAGACTTCCATGCAGCAGATTCAGTCTTTTTCAAAGTACCTTCAATAATGCAAGCACACGCATAAGTTCATTAATTTATAAACCAATAAAAATGCCTTGTTTAATTTTTGCTTCATGGAATAAAGGCTTATTTATCTTTTTTCAATGCCTTTACAAATTTTTTTATCAAATCCAGTTTGATGTGAAGTGGTCTTAAGTACATGCTCTCAGGATTTACTAAAGGCTCCGCGACAACATTTTTATTACCTGGAATTATGGACTCTTTTTTTAGACCAGGTCTTTTTAATGTAGTGATAATTTCTGATCCTGCTGTTCAATTCACAGAGGAAGCAGTAGTATTTTGTGTGTCCAAGTTGTAGCCCTAATCCAAACTCTCGGAAACGGAGTAATTTTTTACTTTGACTTCGCAGGATTTTTGGTAGAAATTTTTTAACCACCACTTGTGATAATGATATCCGTTAGTCTTACAAGAGGCAGCTGTTCAGTTGGGTTTTTTTAATTGATTTTTAAGTATCGGGACTTTTTTCTGTACGCCCGTTCATTTACTATTGATGGTGGAAGTACACTTAGCTGTGCACTTGCGGTGATGCAGTATGTTGACAACGACAACTCGTCACTCCAAAATGGCTGTCTGCCAAAACGGCAACCCACCATGACACCAAATGAAGATGTGAAATACGATACAAAGATCGCAACTGTATGGCAATCAGAAAATATCCATAGGCCCAACGGATATTTTAAACATAAAGAAACAAATCTGGAATATTGCTGTCACAGAAAAAATTTAGAAGAATAAAGAATCGCACCAAAAGTGCAATATG
Source organism: Macrothele yani (assembly GCA_039090855.1). NCBI lineage: Eukaryota > Metazoa > Arthropoda > Arachnida > Araneae > Macrothelidae > Macrothele > Macrothele yani. The sequence continues at coordinate 69,077,137 of CM077034.1, read as the reverse complement.
ACTAATTGCAATCTACAATACAGCATCCGCAATAAAACCAATGCTAGGCGCCGGCACTCATTCTTGTTCCAAGTACCTAAAATGCTATACTTACAAATCCATAAAAAAAGTGAGCTTCTGCCCCTTTCAGGACTAATGGATATTATTATTGTTCAGTAAGACACATCAGATGTTCCATTTACTTTTTACCGGAAACCATGCGTGGTCAAATTAAAATGATACCATTGGAGAGCTCGCAATCCGAATCATTGTTGGCATATAACCGCATTACGAAAAAAACCGACGCAATTAATTATTTATCCGCCATCAATATACTAAACATGAGGTATAACGTAAAATAGTCCCGACTTCAAAAATCAATAACAAAAAACTAAAAATCAACCCAGCATACCATATTTGATTTTTCCACTGAAGTAACGAGTATTATCTAACAAAAAAAATAAAAAAAATAATAATTTATCATTTTTTTAAACCAGTACCTTCATATTATCTGCCAAATAAAGTGTGATTAATCTAGTTGTAAAAGATATAATTAGAGTAAAACAAAAATACTGTTCTCGTAAATAGGTTGCAATTCCATGTGTTGATGAACTAAAATTACAGGGTTTTTTTATTGTCCCAAATACTTACTTTCCTTTTGCAATACTTGAAATTTGGTCTCGTGTTCCGGAGACTGTTTTTTTTTTTTTTTTAACTTTGAGTTTCTTTGTTGCTACTACTGCTTCATTTCTATTGCTCGTGGCAGCTGACTTCGTCTCATTTTTTGTGGTGATGCAGTAGCACTACTTTTTTCAGCACAGTTGTTAACATGGCTTCCGCTTTTCGCAACAGCATTTTGCTGACGTACTGCTCTGTATACATTTTGGGGAAAAAATATCCAATCCATTTTTTGCTAAACGGTGGATTCCCTTTGCATTTCCAATGTAGTAATGCTTCCTCGGTAAATTTCCGGAGAAATATTCGAAAAAAAGGCAATTCGTCAACATACGGAACTCCTACCTTGTAAATAAAATTTTATTTCAGTAATTTTAAACCAAATTACAAGAAGTTGATATTGATGCTTTTATTATTTTAAAAATCAATGTTATTTTAACAGTAGGGTTGCACTAACTTTACTATGGTTTATAAAGTGTTTTACAAACTCAAAGAAACTCATATTATGTAAAATTTGATCTGTGGGTAGTTGTCTAGCAGGACTTTGAACTATATATGTTGACTTTTTTTTTATTTACCATATTCCTATTATATTTCTTTAATAAAAGCATCGGTCTCATGTAGGGCTGGCTTTTGGGTTTTTGGTTTTTTTGTTTTGTTTTTTTTCTCCTTGGAACTACTACTTACAGCGATCCTTGTTGAATGAAAGGATCGCTGTAGAATGGATAGCGGATTGATACAGCTCTACTTGCTTAACTGAATTCTAAGGAAGAGAAGACTAACGCCATTTTAACCTGACTATCTCAGAATACAACAGTGACCGCGATATTCCTTTGATTTTTTTTGCAAGGATTATGGACACCTGCCGAGAGCTTTTGCCTATCATTTGGGTTTCCGAAGAGGTTTATAACCATGCACACCACGCCGTTCCTTTAAATTGCAACATATCGTGGCGTATCCACTACGGGGCAATGCTCTGACGTTGGAAACGACGGTACGTTTAACATCAACTTTTTATCACTTAATTTAAAGGTTATTTTAACCATGTTAATATAGCTGTTATTATTTAACATCAGCTTTTCATTGCTTAATTTAAAGGTCATTTTAGCCACATTATCGTAGCTATTATCGTTCATCTTGCAATAATTTTACCGAAACCCTTCTTCCCCCATTTTTTGCAGGAAGGCGTTGCCCTTGCTGTGGTTTGGCATGACTGCTCAACGGGAAACTTGTGAACCAACAGCAATCATTGTTCTCTAGCATTTCCGTTTTAATAGCTTTTTTTTTTTTTTTTTTTTGACTGCCGGAACATTTCATTTCATGAAATATTTCCAAATCGCTATGTTACCCACAGATCAGTGGTGGATTTTAAGTTTTGCCACCCATAGACAACCCTTCACCTCCATCATCCTCCCCGTCCGGTAGATTTTTTTAGCAGACACACAACATATTTCTCAGAGAATTTTGAATATATTTTTATGGAAATCGACATGAAATTTTTGATCTAATGTTCTGTAGCTACTCTGATTTGTGGACTAAAAATTTGTTTTTGATACAAATGGAAAAACAGGTAAAACTGAGTTGTACAGTCATCCTCCGCTTGCTCGCCAAGCGAAAAATGTCGCTAAGTACAGATACTTCTCTATGATTTGTTAGTGCATGCACAAATGAGTATGTTATGACTGCTTTGTTTTTGTGTAAACCAATGAATGATTATTATAAGAAATGTAAAAGTAATGGCGAGAAAAACATGAAAACTTGCCTTCAATTATCCTCCGATAGCTGATCAAAGACCACGAAATTCATACTTCAGAAATACATTTCGTAAAAGACATAAACGATCTGTTTAAGTTCTTTTCACATCATCATGTACATTCACTCAATTCTTTTACATGATAATGCTGCCATTCACCCCCATTGGAAATGTCCGTGCTTTCAACTAAATCCATTCACGAACCACACTTAGGGCAGAGGTAATGCTTTCTAATTGCTTCATTCATCATGTACCAATCAATCACTTGTATTACCACTTTAAAGCTCTGTAACAAATTCTTAAAATTTACATCAGACATTTTGCTACACACTAATACAAAACGTGAAGAAACTCAAAAGAAGATGCTTTATGTGATACAGACAGCAAAAAATTATTCAAATGAAGCAGGGGAGTCATAAAAAATTATGATGCTGAGATTATTATTATGATACGGACAGCAAAAAAAATATTCATATAAGGCAGGGGAGTCATAAAAAATTATGATGCTGAGATTATAATTATGATACGGACAGCAAAAAAAACATTCATATAAGGCAGGGGAGTCATAAAAAATTATGATGCTGAGATTATTATTATGATACGGACAGCAAAAAAAATATTCATATAAGGCAGGGGAGTCATAAAAAATTATGAGGCTGAGATTATTATTATGATACGGACAGCAAAAAAATATTCATATAAGGCAGGGGAGTCATAAAAAATTATGATGCTGAGATTATTATTATGATACGGACAGCAAAAAAAATATTCATATAAGGCAGGGAGTCATAAAAAATGTGACAAACCATACTGCCCATTGACCTCATGAAGGCGAGCCATATTTGGCGAAGAATGGGGCCCAAGATATGGCGATAAAAGTATCTTGGTGATGGATGACCGTGCAACTGAGATTAGCCAAAATTTGAATTTTAATATTTATTTTAATTATAATAATTTAATTAAGGTTTCATCTTTTTTTATTATTTGGGTTGTTATGGATAGAAAGAAAAGAAAAATTCTGAGCTAATCAGAACGTCATCGTAGAAGAATAGTTGCAAAGAAAACAAAGTGTAATATTGATAACATAACTTTATCTGAAGATGAGGTGCCTGTTAAAAGACCTATTTCAAATGATATATCTAAACATTCAGAAAATAAAAAAAATAAATGCTCCTTCTATCAGTCAGCCAATTCTACATAATGAAAGTATTTCTGATGAATTTTCTTATAGTTCTTCAGATGATTCACTTCATATGTTACCCACAAACCTGAGTGACAGTGGTAGTGTCTCAGTTAGTTCAGATAGTGAATCAGAGAGAGATACATATAAAACTGAAGAAAAATTTCAAAATCCGGATGATGCCATTAAAGAAGATTTGCGTTCATGGTGCATAAAATTTAATATTCCCCATAACGCAGCCACTGAACTTTTAGGTATTTTTAAGAAACATACAAGTTTTAAACTGCCAAAAGACAGTAGAACATTATTGCAAACTCCTAGGTCTACTAACGTAGCTTAAATAAGTGCTGGATCTTATTTCCATTTTTGAATTGAGGCTGGTATTAAGCCTATTTTAGAAGAATATGTATCTGCAGACATAAAAGCAGAAGTTAAGCTTTTTGTTAATGTTGATGGTCTCCCACTTGCAAAATCATCCACATCCTGTTTGTGGCCAATTCTTTGTTGTGATTTGATTTTAAAAAAGTTTTTATGATTGGTGCTTTTCATGGTCATGAAAAACCACAAAATGCAAAGGAGGTTTTACAACCATTTGTAAATGAAGCAGTTCATCTTATCACACATGGCATTTATTTTAACGAACAAAAAATAAAAGTGAGTATAATAGGATTGATATGTGATGCACCAGCGAAATCATTTGTACTTTGTGTTAAAGGACACACCGGTTATAATACTTGCACAAAGTGTACTATCGGAGGAAAGTATTACAATGGAAGGGTATGTTTTCCACATTTTACAAATTCTGAGAGAACAAATGATGGTTTTGCAAGTAATAGTTATGAAGATTTTCACATGGGTGAAACACTTTTGAAGAGGATTCCTAATTTTGGACTTGTTTCTAATGTACCATTAGACTACATGCATTTAATATGTTTAGGAGTTATGAAAAAACTTCTGTATTTTTGGATTATGGGCCACTCTCTGTAAGATTATCATCAAATTTTATAAAGATAATTTCGAAGAATTTAAAAACATTAAAGCCAACAGCACCAAAAGAATTTGTTCGGCGACCTAGAGGTCTGGACGAAATCAAACATTGGAAAACTGTAGAATTCAGGCAATTCTTGCTGTATACTGGTCCCATTTGCCTGAAATCTGCTCTCAGAAGTGAGTTATATTCTCATTTCATAACTTTGCATGTAGCCAAAACAATATTAGCAAGCACATACCTCATAACGAACTCACAATATCTCATATTTGCAGAAGCATTACTCAGCCATTTTGTGAAGTCCTTTGAAATACTGTATGGCAAAGAAAATGTTAGTCATAATGTGCATAATTTGCTGCACATTTGTCAGGATGTTGGAACTTTTGGTTATTTAGACTTATTCAGTGCTTTTGATTTGAAAATCACATGACTTTCATTAAAAAGATGTTAAGAAAAGATGAATTTCCATTGCAGCAACTAATGAAAAGGTGTAAAGAAGCCGAAGCAGTATTCAAAACAAATAATATTATGAAAAATAAATTAAAAAAAAAATTAGAACAGACCAGCAAAATGAATTTGAGTATGAAATGTGGAGTGCAAAAAATTTTGAAATAGATTGCAAGAATAATCAAAATAACTGCTGCATGCTAAAGGACGGAACTATTGTTACAGTTGAAAGTTTTATAGAAAATGAAGAAAGAGAACAGTTTTTTATTGCCTGCAAACACCCTTTCATAGGAAACATTTTTAATTTGCCTTGTGAATCCAAAGAATTTGGCATTCAGATTGTTGGAACACGCAAAAGTACTCATTCCTGGCATATTAATGAAATAAAGCCAAAAATGTGAAAGATGCCTTATGAAGGAAATTCTATGTAGTATTTCCTGTAATACATACAAGTTAAGTTTCCCACACACACATGAACAACAGCAGTACTACTGAAACAAAGGCTAAGTTTCGTGTAAGAACGAGCCTACACACTTAGCCGGGAGTAGAGCGAAAATTGCTGACTCCGAGAAATTAAACTAGTTTGTGTGAGAGAACAGTAGCTTGTGTTAGGTGCAGATATAAGTGTATTTAGTAATGGATATAAAAGTTTTTTGTTTGGAAAAAATCCAGCAATGAGAGTATATCTCATAGTAAGCAGTTACGTGAAATTCCCAATGCAACAGCAGTTGTTACAAATTCGTCTTCTGCATTGCTGAGTGATGTAATTTCAAAATCGGAATCTCCGTCGTCGGCAAAATTGTAACTTAGGCAATCGGAGTATGAAAAAAACCCCGGCAAGGCACAGTTCAGGAATCTTGGATAAAAAACATTTAATTGGCTAAAGTCAAGTGACGACAAGACTACTTATGTGGTGCACTGCTTCCTAAACCATCCTGAAATTGCAGATAGCACAAGCAACTTTTTCAAGGAATGTGGGGGTTCAGGTGATAATATAGTTTAACAACTATAAGTGCACACAACAGTAGTTGAAAACATAAGTATTGTCTTCATTCCTATACAATTCTTGGGATATTTTATGATGCCAAATCACTTATCTGTTTGCACAAGAGAAAAAGGTATATAATTTTTACATTCAAAATTGTTGAAAACTACTTAAACTGCTATACAGTTAACTATGATTTTTTTTTCAAAACACAGGACGTATATTAAAAATTCTTGAACTTGGCATCATCACTAAATTTCTCGAATGCCATCGATTACCTTTTTTTGTGCGCTTTGAACACAGACACTTTGAAATGGTGGTGCAAAAGATGTATAAAATGGTTCATCATAATTTTTGACTTTAAAAAATGAGGCTTCTCTTTTGTTATCTTAAAAGATAAATTTTTCTGGGCATGAAGATTTTACTTCTGAGCAAGTAAATATTTTCTGCACTTGCCCAGCTGGGCATGTAACTTCTCAGATATTTTTCAAACCCTGCATAGTATTGATACACTGAGAAATTTGTTTGTTTTTCTTTCCAACACCAGTGAAAAAACGTTTGGAGAATTTAATTCAATCCATAGTACTCTCCTTAAAACGCAAAATCAAACAACCAGGCAAACATCACTAAAAACACTTTTTCACATGAATTTAATAGTGCTTATCGATGTGATCCAGCAGTTTTTCTTGTTCGAAAGAAAATTAACATATTTAATCAAGATGTGATGCTGAAATAAAGGTATAAATTTTCCTTAGTTGTACGTTACATATATGTAACTTTAGTACAATTAGATTTTTTTAATTAAATTTAAAAAAATTCTTCAATGTACTGTATAAATAATGTAATAAGTGTACATATTCAATACATAAAATATATTTTCATTATACGTAACAGGTACTACCGTAGTACTGTACGTATTACACATATGCCTTTTATGAACAGTCCCTAGAAAGACGTATAAACAGTGCTTTACTATATTACCTACCATAGATTTCTAATAATCAAATTTACAGCAAGTGTCTAGACATCAAAAATGTATCAAAAAAGTCATCCCATTCACCCAGCAAAAACGTTTGTAGCTGCTGTCTACCACCTCAATCATATTAATCTTATTCAAACACTTTCTATTTGATCATAATGAGCTGATGTAGTTCTATTTTAGCAGATGTTCACAGTTTCGGAATTTGAAGATGGCCTAGAGTTGGTGGCAACTAGGTGGCTAATCGATGGAAATAAAAATTGCTGGTATCCACCTTTTAATTTCCGGTCGCGCATTAATAAGGCCATTGAAAATCAAGAAGTTCCCCAGAAAGACTGGACAGTGCACCGCGTATTAAGAATATTTGGAACAGCTGGTAAGTGCATTTTTAAGACTTGAGTGATTTTATGCTTAATTAGTCATTATATTTATATATATCATGGGCAAAGTGTCGGGGTAGACTTCGAGACTAAGTCTACCCAAGATTAAAATGCCAAAACTGATTTTCTTGTCACTTATTATATTTATTTAGATTTTCAGAAATACAGTGGGAAAAAATCTCATAATTAAAGATACTGCTGGACAATGTATTTGCAAAATAACGTTATCTCCAACATTTTCTTTCAATTGTATTATCTGGGAATGAAAAAAGAGACTCGAAATCGTGAGTCTCACCCCAATGAATATACAAGCACAACTGCACCCGCAGGAAAGTTACTTATAGCTTTCTGGTGTCTTTGAGGACCGCTAAGAGGACCCCACATTTAATTTGTATTTTTTTTAGCATGCCATTTGGCAAAAGTCAAATTCATGAGGATTAGGGAAAGAACGAAAACAGCCAGAAAGGCACCATTCCTCAAGATCAGTGTTAGAATTAGAACTAGATCTTCTACTGGCACAGCGGACCACTGGAATTTGCAAACCACCTACTGGTCCGTAAAAATATAAAAATTAAGACATTTTTTTTTTTTTTTTTTTTTGGAGGTTTAACGACCACCGTGAGCAACTCAATGGGCTATAAGCAGTCGCGCGTCCCTAATTTAGGGTCACTGGTTCCAGGGAAGGGAGAGAGCCAGTGCCGTAAAACAAACACAACATCCATGCCTCACCGGGATTCGAACCCGGACCCCTTCGGACAAATGATCAGAGGCCAACGCCTTAGACCACTGCGCCACCGGGGCGGCAGTTAAGACATTTAAAATATATGTAGAAAATAACGTATCATTTCAATGGAATTATCTAATATTTGTTTTTAAACCTATCATTAGTTTGCAGCCTAAAAAGAAAACCATAAAGCAAGGTAAAAGAAAAAATAATTTTTGAACTTGTAAAAAAAGCTTACTGGCCTTCTGGGCCAGTAAAGTCAATACGTTAAGTGGTCCAATGGAAGTTTTACTGGCCAATGGCCAGCGGACCGCTGGGTAATTCGAACACTGCTCCAGATTATGTAAGTGTATATTATAAGGTTAAAAGTAAATATACAAATGTCCTGATTAATTTATTAAATCTTTCAGCTCACTTAATCAATATTTGAATAGCTAAAATTTAAAATATGAAAAACAAACAAATTTACATTTAATGAGAACATTGAACGATAATACTTTACTAAAAGTTGTACGTCTAATTCAATGATTGTTCGTTAAAAGTCAGAACTGTTCAAGAGTAGTCCCCACACAGTTCCTGTGTTTTGAAAAATAAAAGTTGCGCTGGTGTTCTGAGCCGACTTAAAATGAGTCCTTGGGTAGTTGTTCCATTATGATAAAATTTAGTAATGTAGTTGAAAATGATGAAATTTAATTGTCAGCGCTTGGCTTTTTTTGTTTTTAATTGTTTTCAAAGAGCATAAATTAAAGTGTCAAACAATGTACATTACATTTTTTTTTCATTTGCTCATGCAAGTATAAATATTCATTATCGCTTGATTCCTTTGATTTTTCAAAGGACCCACTATATCTCACAAAGTAGCCACTTTTTAAAAATCTATGGGTCTCCGGGACCCAGCTTGATAACAATGTAATGGCAGCACTAAAGATCACTGGGATGAATGACAACTTGAAGAAAATGAAATTGTTAAATCCTATATTAATAGACATCAGCTTACCCTTTTAGGTGAACTTATATTGAACATTTTCTTGCATGTCATGATTCTGGGTTTCCTGTGTAGAGGTTCCAGCTGGGTGTGCCCCCCCTCATTTCACCATTGTTGTTCTTCACACGTGTGAAACAAGCAAATTAAGCGACACAAAGCATTCTTGTGATAGCCCGAAGTTCACCATAACTTGAAAAATATTTTACACTGAACTTGAATTCTTTTACTAACACTTAAATTCAAACTTAGGCAACCTATTAAACATACATGCACTTCACAAACCTATGACATACCACCAAATTCACACACATCCAAACCAGGTACTAAAAGACAAACAATTGTAACTAAACTCTAGAACCCTATTTACATTATGTACATCAAACCTGCTATTATTGTCATTTATGCCATTCTATCTCATTCGTACATCTCGCCTCAACTCAATGCTCACGACACGTGCTGGCTAATCCCTTTACCACTCCCCTGCTTTTCCCCAACGTATTGCCTCAAGCACTTTTTGCCATCTCCATGGCCATCCTCTGGAAGCATTAGCAATGTTGGTCCATTTGCTGCCACAAAGTGAGTGAGCATTAAGTCCTGTGCAAAATATTAAAACCCTTCACATCACTGAAAATCAAGAACAAATTAATAATGCTTTTAGCTTCCATGGAGTTTTCCAAAGGACAACTAAAACAGTTAATTTCTGTATGAAAACACAATGTGAACCACATCTTAAATATTTTTTGTCCTTACAAAATACACAACTTGTGGTGTAAGAATCGCAGTTTATTTTGGGTAAGTTGCAAAACCAAAGTGCAGGTTGTTTGCAAGTATAACAAACGGATGTCAGAACTACAGAGATAATGGTGTATAGAAGTTGGTTCGAAGACAATGTTGAATCATTAGTATTTTTTAAAATAAATCATACATATGCTGAGAACTAGAAAAATTTACCAACACATTTTTCCATGTGCTCGGACAAAAAAAAATCTGCTTCTTAAGATTTAGGACTACAATTTCCAAAATAACTGATACATAAATATGCATATGTATCAACTTAAATATGAAGGAAATAGTACTGAATCAACTGGATTTCATTCTTTATCTTTCAAAAAAAGAAAAAAACCACAACCCCCAATTGATTGGATGAAGTACATTTTTTCAAATATTATATGGATCAACTTATTTCATAGCCAATGTTATTTATAAATATACACATAGTGACAATGTTTTTTTCTTCTTTAATTATGTGTCACTTACAGTCTTACATCCTTCAAGCGACTGTTGTGCTCTTTCACTGTTACATAGCTTCGTAATTTTTGGATTCACTTCAGCATGGTTTCTTCCCTTTCTTCCTTAGATTGACACAAAGGATTTATTCCCACAAAGTACCTGTGATTAAAGTGAGACATTACCACAATGAAATACCACATAAAAATTCTGGCTTCTAAAAAAATGAAACAATATACATATATACACACACACATATATATACACACACACACATATATATATATATATATACACAGAAAAGTAACTGTGTATATATATATATATATATGTGTGTGTGTGAAGTTAACTGAAAAGTAACCAAAGCTCTAATGGAAACAGCAACAAAATTAGCTGGGTCTAAGAACAAGTTGCATGTGAACAAATTATCAGGAAAAACCAAAATGTTGATGCAAAAAAAGAAGAGAGATGAGGACAACTAAAGAAGATGTGACTTCCAAAGTGGAATATATAGAGCTATGCAAGACAACACGAAAAAGTATCACTGAAGACGTAAGGAAATTCAACTGTGAGCTAGTGAGGAAAGCAATTGAAAACAACCAAAGCCTTAAGATAGCAAAGGGACATCTCAGTAAGGGAAGAAAACAGATTATGGCTCTGAGAAAAAGAAGATGGTTCTATAACAAGAAATAGAGGCGAAATTTTGACAAGAGTGAAAGATTTCTACTCCAAATTATATGAAAGGGATGATACATGTACTCCAGACATCATGAAAGGTACCAGAGTTCTTCCAGTCCTCCCAGCAGAAGTTGCTCATGCAATCAAGAACATGAAGCGGGGGAAAGCTCCAGGAGAAGATGGAATTACTATAGACATCATACAAGAAGCAAGTGGAGAAATTGAAACAGTACTCGCCCAAATTTTCACTCGATGCCTTAATGAAGGGAAGATTCCTGAGGATTGGAACAACACTACAATGATCCTGCTACATAAAAAAGGTGACATTGAGGATCTCAGGAACTACAGACCTATCAGCCTCCTATCGGTGGTTTATAAAATCTTCACTAAAGTTCTTTCACACCGCTTGAAGGTAACACTGGACATGGCTCAACCGAGAGAACAAGCTGGATTCAGGAGTGGCTACAGCACAATAGATCATATCCACGTACTGATAGAACTAATTGAAAGAGCGAGGGAATATGAACTTCCATTGTGCATGGCTTTTATCGATTATGAAAAAGCCTTTGATTCGGTGAAACCATCAGCAGTTACCACGGCTCTGAAATCCTGCGGTATTGAAGATGCATACATTAATATTATTAATAACATCTATGAAAATGCAAGTGCAAAGATTCGGCTGTTTGAAAATACAACACACATAAAAATTGGAAAGGGAGTGAGACAAGGTGACACCATATCTCCGAAGCTCTTTAATGCCACATTGGAAAATGTCTTTCAATCACTGAACTGGGAAAACAAAGGATAAAGATTAATGGAGATTATCTAACCCACCTTCGTTTTGCTGATGACGTAGTCATTTTTGCAACTACCCCATCAGAGCTGCAGAGTATGATCCAGGAACTTGCTGACAAGAGTAAAGAAGTGGGATTAAAAATGAACTTTCAGAAGACAAAAGTGATGTTCAATGCTTTTACAAGAAATGAAGATTTATCGATTGATGGAGAAAAACTGGAGATAACAGATACATATGTTTATCTTGGACAGCAGATATCAAGTGAGGGTCACATTGATGAAGAAATTAATCGGCGTACAAAACTTGCCTGGAGAGCTTTTGGAAGAAACAGCATAATTTTCAAGAGCAATATGCCATTATGTCTTAAAAGAAAAGTGTTTGATCAATGCATCCTTCCAGTGCTTACGTATGGTGCAGAGACGTGGACCTTAACTAAAAGAGACATACAAAGGCTGCAGACAACTCAAAGAAGCATGGAGAGGTGCATGCTTGGTATAACCAGGAGAGATAAGAAGAGGAACTCGTGGATCCGAAAAATGACGAGAGTGGAAGACATCATGATCAGAGTTAAATCCCTGAAATGGCAATGGGCTGGACATACTGCCAGAAGGACAGACCATAGATGGACAGCCGAAATTTTAGATTGGATTCCAAGGGACAGGAAAAGACCCAGAAAAAGACCACATGGGAGATGGGTGGATGAAATTCGTAAATATGCGGGAGTGACATGGAGGAGACTGGCACAAGACAGATCGTTGTGGAGGAAACTTGGGGAGACCTTCGTCCAGCAGTGGATTGATAATGGTTGACAATGATGATGATATATACACAAAATAATAATACGTATCTTCATGAACACTATACGGAAGACTCAGGTGTGGTGAAGATCATTAAGACTGAGAAACTGATATCACAGTGCTGCAAAATAATCTGCAGGGTAGTCACTGGGCAAGGCAACCATGATATAAGAAACTAGGTAACAACCCTTGGGAAACAGGCGAGATTTTCCCAGGCCACTGTCTTTCCACCCTAACATGCGAACTGTAAAAATAGTCAGCAGGTAAAAAATAGGGAAACCTAACAAATTTTAGCACCAGTCCCTTTACGGAAATTTATCGCTGTCTGTCATGGCATTCTTGTTTTGCAGCTTAGAAAGAAGCCCAATTAAAGATGACAAATAATTGAAATTTACCAGGAAATATTGATCTGTCATGGTAACAAGTATGAGTCACCACACTGCAAGTGGTGACCATATGCGGCCTGTTCATTTTTGTAATGCAGTCACACATGACAAGTAGAATTTTTTTTTCTGAATTGTGTACAGTTATTGACAGATTAGGAAGGAAAGACCATAACAAAGGTTGAGACTTGAGAGCATAGCAAAATTTGCACTAGGCTAATTTATGCCAAAATAAACACTTCCAATAACTTATGAAGAGAACAAATTTGTAGGCAAAAAGAAATTATCTGATCACCAGTGGAGTAACGCAAAATATCTGCACACCCCCCACCCCGCGCAAAATTTTCCTAACAGGCCCCCACAACATGGTAATAATTAATGCAAAAATTGAGGGTAAATAATTAACTTTGCTGTAGTAAAAATATTGATTTTTTTTATTGGAGGTGTAAGGACCACAATGAGCAACTCATTGGCTCTAGGGAAGAGAGAGAGCCAGTGCCATAAGACAAACACAACATCCATGCCTCACCGGGATTCGAACAATGACCCCTTTTGGATGAATGATCAGGGGCCATCGCTTAGACCACTGCGCCACCGGGGTGGCATAAGTATTGATTCCATGATCACTTTAGTATTGCTTTTAATTATGTGAACACTTATTCCGGTAAGTATCCTTGATAAACTTAGTACTCAGGGAAAAAAAGTGCAAAATCTTTAAATCGCAAATGCTCACGATATCAAATCAAATAAAAGCAAATACGGATCTTCGAGTGTATGGTTTCAAACTTCCTTAAAAGCTGTTTAATTCTTTAATACAATAGTATTTGAGAAAGAGGAAAAACAAGTGTTTGCATTTTTCTAGTTTTAATACTTCAGCGATATTGTTTCTTCTTAGTGTCGTATCTTTTACATTCAAGAAGCAAGCATACTTCACAAAATGAAAAAACTTACATTACTAAAATCTGGATTCCCTTCTAACGTTCTTCTTAGCGAATATTTCAATCAGTTTCTTTACGTCTAGTTTACTGGCTCGTTCATTCTAAATGCTTTTATCTTCGCAAGTCGATCAAGCCTACATTAAGTGTGCGATGACCGGAGGTAGTTTTTGATTAACTTCAACTTCGAAAACGACCTCTCTGCTGTACTCAGAGTCACTGGGATTGTCAAAAAAAAAAAAAATTCCACGCGGTCGCAAGGTCAAGAACACTGGGTAATATTGTAGTTTTTGAAATATATGAGCTCCATAACGTCTTTTACAGAGCCACCAGAAATATTTTTTAACTGGTTGCTCATAGCATTTCTAAATGAAAGTACTTGTGACAAAAATCACTAGATAAATAATCTCTGTACTGCAACCTTCAAGGCTCAGCTGTATGGAACAATTCACTTTCATTGGCATTTAACAAAACAGATGACTGCAAGAAAGGAAATTTATATGCTACCGAACTTAGTCCTTCAAAATGGAATTTTATTTGAGAAATGGTGATGTCTATAGTTGCAAAAAAGACATTAATTTTAAATTTCTCTTAAGGGTTGTGTAACCTACTGTCTTGATTTATTTAATCAAATAACTTTTTGAGTGATGCGACCATGGTTCGCTAAATTTATCTTCAACACTCCATGTGTTGGCAAGAATAGATGAAGTGCTTTTAATATCTTTGAATTCTCCTCTTGAATCAGAGTTTTTCACTCGCTGATTGTAGCAGGTCAGCTGCTTTTAATAATACAGCGTCCTTTGACTGCAGAAGTTTTGACACATTGCTAACTATTTCCAATATTTTGTGTTCCATGAGAACAATCACAATAAAATCAAAAGGTCTCCAAACATTTTTAAAATCTCATAGCTGCGAAGAGAGGCTTTAGCCCTCTCTTCGCAGCTATGAAATTTTAGTATGATTTAGGTCAAAACTTCTAAAATGTCATTATACCTGAAACTAATGGCACGTAGGGCATCGTATCAAGCACAACGTTTCCCCAGTTAGGTTACACTACGATTTTCCTAATAATTCCCATCTTTTTTCTAATTCTTTTTATCAACAGAATAGTGTCCACCCACATTGTTGGCTCCATCATAAGCTTGTCCTTTACAATTTTCAAGGAACATTTCGTTTTTCTTTATCATCTTTCATTTTACCTCTGTCAGTCCCACTGCACTTTGGTCTTTGACATTTCAAAACCTAAAAATCTTTCGTTAATTTTAATTTCCACTGGAGTTCCATTTTCGTTGTATATGACGGTGACTTACCTAAATATTTGGCCCATTTGTTAATCTTTTCTTACGTCTTGCGTTGTATCTAGAATGGTAGAGTAGAACTGTGCCTCTTTAATTTCTATTATAATTTCCTTCTTAATTTCGGTAGCCAAAAGCTTAAACATATCGTTTTGTATTGTTGAACTGAAATATTTCATTTTCTTTTCTATCAACTGGTTATGAATCAGGTCATATTTGCTGAGAAGCTTAATTATAGATAAAGAATTCTTCTTTAGTTGGTGGCTTTATATGCAGTGGTTGTAAAACTTGCCGTAACACTGGTAAAGTCTGTTTGATAATAACAGATACAGTCGTGATCCCTATAATAATAAAAGCGATATGAACAGTTGCAGGGTAAATACGCCATGGCGAGAATCGCAGCTACATGCAAGCAGCGGGTGCCTGGGCTAGCATCTATGTGCCAGGAGCGAGGTTGCAGCATAAACGTACACTACGTTGTCCTACTTTTCCGTTCTCACCGTCCAAGTGTGATGGTCCTTTGCCAGACATTTCATTTGCACCAATCCAATACAAACATTCCTCATCGCAATGCAGGGGGGAGTCTTCCCTTGGCTGGAAGTAGCATGAAAGCAATTTATAGTACATCAGGCCAGTTAAGAATTGGCCTTAAAATATGAAAAGCATGGGAAGTGCAAATACTTTTACACCTACCACTAAAACCAAAGCTAAATTATTTTAACCATTCTTTTCAAAATAAGTACATCAATAAGAACTCCAAAATTCAGGGTAGCAGCAACAGCAAGAAAAATACCTGTTGCTAATATCAGAAAGCAAAATATCAATTAACAATAAAAAGTGGTGGCTTTCAGGATTGATTTGTTTGTCCGTGAAAACCATATTGAAACTGGAAATCCAATTACACGCTTTTGGGGCTCCTCAAGCTCTGGAGACCCAGGTGCGCGCCTAGTTGGAAACCCGTCCCTGTACATTAATATGAGAAAGTACTGTATTATAATAATAAAAATTCGACTCTGAGATGTCAAAGGAAATACAAGTTGTGATGAACTTTACACAAAAAAGTCTAGTCATGACTACTTTCTATTTTTAAATAAGTCTGATAGATGTATCACCCATTTTTCTCTTTTAAAAAAAGTAAAAAAATAAGATTTTCATTTCTAGGAACTTTTGCTTTCTGCCTTATTTGTTTAGCCTGATGGAGGGTGGGTACAGCATAATACTTAACTGATGATGTGACTTCACTGCTGATAATCAATCAGAATGGCAACATGGTAGAGGCCTGAATGGTACATTCGGGTTTAAATGTTCACTGATTCCCCCTTTCATGATGCATGTTCTATGGGGATTATTTCAGTTCATTTATTGTGACAAACTGACAACATGGGACAGTTGAGATATACCAAATATGGTATCAGCCATCTTGATTTGACATTGAAGTCCAAGGTAAAATCACATTTTGAAATTACCTGATGCTTATGTATACATATTTGGTGTTTTTCTTAACACGCTGCAAAAGTAATTGGATTTTGTCTTTTTTTAATGCTGCAAAAAAAAGGCGGGGGGGGGGAAGCTAGGTGCAGCACAGCTCAATGTTATGTTAGGGCCTTATTGCTCCCGATCCCGATTCCAATTTTCACTAGTCTGATGCTTCATAAATTCCTCCATCCATTTTATACCTTGCATTTCACTTGCCAAAACCAGTTAACCACTCACCATCTCTTAAAAGCAAAGGGTCATGGTAGCCTAATGTTAGTGTGCTCAACTTGAGACTTGGCACAAATGCTGGTTAAAGTCCAGCTGACCACTAAAGATCAGTCGTGGCTCAGAAGTCATCGTAAACAGATGGACCTCCTTGTTATAAACAGGGCCACATTTAAATGAAATTTGCTCCCCACACCCCGTTCGCTACTTATTATTTTTCTTTTAATATGCACTGACGGAAAGTGAAAAAAGAACACCAAGCAGGAATTGGTGGACGATTATGAAATTTACATATGCTAATGGAGTGGAGTTTACGTAGGTGTGACGTTAATTTCAGGACCAACCGGTAAGTGCTTACGCCGCAGCACGCAACAATATGCAAATTATCGTCGGTGGTATTTAAGGAGTACGGCGAAGTGAATGTAATCAATCGTCGGCGTACGGACACGTGCGAAGACCCTGAAGAAGCTGCAATGCCTGGATATGGAAGACGTGTACGATTTTAGAAGTTATCGGACTTTGAGCGAGGTAGTCTAGTCGGACTCCGCGGGGCCGGATGGTCGTATCGTAGTATTGCGAAGCGAATTGGACGGGAAGTATCGGTGGCGGTACGATGGTGCCGTAGATGGTCCGAGTAACTATCCTACACGAGAAGACGTGGAACAAGGAGTCACAGACGGACTGATGAGCGGACCGATCGACGCATAAGAAGAGCGGCGTTGTCAAGCAGAACATCCACTGCGAGGCAAATCCGAGCTGCCGTTGCACCTGAGGTGACTGTGCGAACAATCCTCAACCGTATCCTGGTTGCAAGACTACGTGCACGTGTACCTCTGACTCCATCCCACCATCAGGAACGGCAGCAGTGGTGTCGCCAACGTCTGCACTGGAGAACGCAATGCCGATCTGTCCTATTCAGCGATGAAAACAGATTCTGCTAGAAAGCCTCCGATGGCCGTATGCGTGTTTGCAGACGCACGGGGGAGCGTCTCCACCATTCTTGCATCCACCAGCGACACACAGGACCTACACCTGGTCTACTAGTGTGGGGAGCGATCAGCTATAACTCCCGTACACAATTAGTGTTTGTACCGGGTACATTAAACAGCACCTCCTACATCAACAACAGCATTCAGCCCATTGTGCCATTTGTAAGGTCGGTCCATCTTGGTGTTTTCCAGCAAGATAACGCATGCCCACACACGGCACGTGCAACGCAACATGCACTTCTTCAGGGTGTGAGACAACTTCCATGGCCTGCACGTTCTCCGAATTCGTTCCCCTTTGAGCACGTGTGGGATTTTATGGGACGACTTATCCGGGCTCCACGGCCAGCCACGACCATCCCCGATTTACGCGTCCAGGTTGAGGATGCTTGGAACTCAATTCCCCAAACTTACATCCAACATCTGTACGACAGACTCCATGCCAGAACTGCACAGTGTGACGCAGTTCTTGGTGGTTCAACCTCGTACTAACCATGTTACATGGAAATGTTATTTTTCAGTTTACTAGGAAATACAGCTGTATTTTGCTATAATGTTTTGATCACGTTATCCTCTGTATTCCGTTATTATGCTGTATAAATTTCGTTGGTATCAGACGTCTCCTTCTTCGGGTTCTTGTTTCACTTTCCGCCAGTTTATATTGATATTTTGTTAGCAAATTTTAGACGATTCAAAATCAAATTTTGGTATTTTATTTTGATAAAATCTTTAAAAAGTGCCTTTATTTTTATTATTGTTTATTATTTATAAAATTTTAAAACGAACGTAATCATGACAGAGGTGGCATCTATGTTCAAACCTGAACTTGTATCTTTGACTCCTTCCTCACAGTATTAGAATTTTGTTAGCAATGGAAAGGAAACGAACCGCATGTGTTCGGCTGAGGTGACAAGCTACAGCGTTTCTCAAACAAAGATCAAGAAATATCAAACTGCATACCACAGGACTTCTATCTATTGTTTGGTTATAAATATAGTACTGCAAAATAATGTTTAATTTTTTCAAATTGTGCAGTCGCATAATTGCACAGATCAGTGGGAAAATTCACCTCTGGCTGAAGCCCGTTTGCCCCTTCCCCTCCTCCAAATACGGCACTGGTTATAAACATGTGTAACCACCATTGCTTGAGGCTTAAATCTGGCATATTTAGCTCTTTGTGTAGCATAAGTAGTGCCTGGCAGGGATTACAAAACACCCAATTATCAATCATTAAAGCAAGATGTTTGTTCTTGGCAGCAAGAGAATGATGACAAATTAGAGTAACACAACAGAATTCCTGAAACTTGCACGATTGACACTGGAACAGGGGGAAAATATGCAGTATCGCTTCAAGCTTTGCGATGCAAAAATAGCAGTTAGCGATGAAAGGTTATACGGAATTTTTTATGTATATTTTACAATTCCATCTTCTCATATATCAAACTCATATTTGAATAACAAAACCTTATTTTAAGTTCAATATGGAAATTTCCATTAATATCTCTATTTAAAAAAAAAGTAGGGTATAGCAAAACGCTATTGCCTGTAATGATAAACTGCAGCCTATGCATATTTCTGGGCCTATCTCCAACGCTCTTTTTTGTCATATCTTATTCAGTGCATCATTTTCTACACGCTGGTGATGTTTTCATACCGATCGCTGCCATTTTTTATCTATATTTTACAATTCCATCTTCTGGGTTTGAACATTGCACCTTGTATCAAGTTTAGCATTGTGGTACTCATTTAAGTTCAGTTTTTCACAGGGATGGTTCACAGTGCAGCCCCTAGTATCAAAAAAAAAAAAATTAGGCCAAAAAAGACGTATATAAAAATGTTCAACCTGTGATTTTTCCTTCTGATTACAAGGGACCTTCCTTTTCTTTACTGGGATTTTTTCATGTTGCATACACATGTTATTGACCCTGTTAAGAAGTTGTGGAAGGGAATCATACTCAGATTCCACAATCATTACGTGGATTTTCTCCGCTAATGAGTCATTGCATACGATTTTGCTTACGCATTAAAAATAACATTCAATTCATAACTTAATCGTGTTTGCTTTCAGCTAGAAAAAACTTCCTCATGTAACCCCACTTTGCAGTTATGATGTGGTCTAAGTCAGACAGCAGTCTATGATTTTCCATATCTACTAAAATATTTTTAGATTTTTCTTTGCGTCACTGATTAGTATTATTGATAGATATTGAAAAGTAAGCTAGTAATTTTTTTTATAATAAATTAATGATTTAAATAAAAGTAAGTTGGAAAAGTGAGCTAGTAATTTTATATAATAAATTAATGATTTAAATAAAAGTAAGTTGGAAAAGTGATCCGTGTAATTACTCAATTGCTCTGCAACGCTTAATCTGAGGAGAAAAAATGCTTCCCCGCAAAAATCAGTTATTTCTCTCCCTGCACGGAAAGGTTGAGTATTTTTATATGTATACACTGAGTGGTCACTTTATTATGACCACCTGACAGTTTTAAGCAAATAAGCTATGGCTGCATGCTGTTGCAGCCAGAGAGCGAGGTTAGTATAAAAAGGGAAAGCTTAGTGCTTGCAACAGTAGTAGAAATGATTTTTAGGTGACGAGATGGGTAAAAAATGCGATTTGACGGACTTTCAACGTGGGATGATTGTAGGAGCTCGGAGCCATGGAGCGAGTATCACCGAAACTGCCGCATTCGGGAAATGTTCCAGAGCAACTGTTGTTAAAGTGTTTAAAGACTGGACTGTCAGCCACAAAAATGGGTCTCTACATGCAACGTGTGGTCGTTATCGACTAGTGACTGCTCGGGCGAAACGGAGTGTCCAGACTGGTAACAGACAACAGAAGGGCAACAGTGCAGCAAATTACAGACCATCTTAATGAAGGATCCCCTCACATGATCTCTGCAAGCACTGTTCGCCGTGCACTGGGTCGGGTCGGGTAAGATATGGCAGCTGAAGGCCCGTTCGAACACCTTTGCTGTCTACAGTTAAGAGAAAACATCTCCAGTTCTCACAAGGATTGGACAGTCTATAACGGGAAACAAATTATGTGCTCCGATGAATCACGTTTTCAGTTGCACCATGGCGATGGGCGGGTGAGAATTTGGCTGAAAAAGCACGAAAGCATGGACCCCAAATGCATTGCTACAACCCTTCAAGCTGGTGGAGGCAACGTTATGGTTTGGGGAATGTTTTCCTGATATGGTTTGGGCCCTTTAATTCGTGTTGATCAACGTCTGACTGGCACATCATATCTAAACATCGTTGTGGACAAAGTGCATCCTGTTATGTGGATGGTTTATTCCAAGGCGATAGCTATTTTCAACAAGATAATGCGTCTTGCCATAGTGCTCGTATTGTACAGAATTGGTTTGAGGAACATGCCGGTGAGTTTACTTTGCTTAGGTGGCCCCCACAATCTCCAGATCTCAACCCCATTAAGAATTTGTGGGATGAAGTTGTACGAGCCATCAGACAGCTGGATCCACAACTGCAATCTCACTCTCTTGGAAAGTGCTATTCATCAAGCATGGTCTCAGATTCCACAAACCACCTATCAACATCTCGTGGAGTCCATGCCACGAAGAATAGACACAGTATGAAAGGCAAAAGGCGGCCCAACTAAGTACTGACGGGGTGGTCATAATAAAGTGGCCACTCAGTGTATATATTAAGCAAACAGGGTTAAGGGGAGTCACAATTATGTTTAGCATTGGTGCTAATGCGGAGTTTGACTAAGGAATTTCTTAAATTTAAGCTTGGAACACAATGGCAACTTCGCCTGAAAAAGGGAATTTGCCAGGAAATTATTTGATAGCTATTGGCTGGAGAACAATGGAGACTCCAACCCTGAGTAACAATTGCTATGTTTTTACAGAAATAAAATTAAAATTTGACCACTTGTAAAAATCGGTGTTCGAAGTTGGGCGAGATGGCATCCCAGCAGTTAATATTATTTACCCTCCCAGCATGTAATAAAATTTAAGCCCGTCACAGACTATAAAAAAATTAGGATGAAAGCACAAAATTTAACACAAACACCAGCAAATGAAATCTTTAATGGATTACATTGATAAATGATAGCAGCTGGGACAGAAAAGATCACAGACAGATTAAAGGGGGAGGGGGCTAAAGGGCCACAGTTAGTTCAGGGGCCCACTTCATAGTCTGACAGGGGCATGGATTTTCCGGAAGTTTTTGGTTACCAACAAAATGAGTGTGCCAACAACCATTTAATTGAGGGTTAAAAACTTCATGTGGGTAAAAAAAGTTCCAAAAAGCGTAAATCGAAGAAATTTCAGTTATTCATATTAAATTTACAGCTTCCATTGTCTGGAGGCCCCAAATCTTTTTTTTCCTACCTACAGACATTGCTACGTTTTTTTCTCTCAAGTTCCCCTCATAAATGGGCCATATTTTCCAGCAATTTGACCAAACTATGAATGATAAACTATTTCACTTAAAAAGTTTGAGTAAGACTAGATGGTGTGGTCATTATTAATGAGTAAGAGCACTGTTCAGTGTTCACCGACTATGACAATATTTTTAGTGCCCCAGATAGTGTATCTGAGAATTTAATAAAAAAAAAACTAGAACCTCGGCAGAAAGCAAAATCCTTACAAAAAAGTCTGTGAAATTCGAATCTGATTTCATGTGTGCTCTTTGGCATGATATTTTGGAATGGTGCGATAAAGTTAGTACTAAATTACAAAATCCTTCACTAGATTTGTTAATTGGATGTAACCTTCTTCAGTCACTATCCCATTTCATTGGCAATGAAAGAAATAATTTTGAAAAATATGAAGAAATAGCTAAAACATTAAGTGAAAAATCTCCTGGAAGTTTTGTCAAATCACGATCAAATAAAAATATGTCGATGACAATAGCCGTAATGAAACAATTTGAAGTAGAAACATTTAATGTGATTATTGATGAGTTATTAATATATATTATTTGATTGTTTTCCTAAATTTATTCACTATATTGAAACTATATTTGGTAACACAGTAAAACCTCTGAATAGCAGACACCTCTGGAACAGATAATCTGTCCGCTATTGAGAGGTACACGCCCGTCTACTAAAGCCATCGCGCAATGCGAACTTTGTAGCCGGTATTCTTTTGCTCTTAAAAATAAAGTTACATCTATAAATATACATAGTTTATATGTACATATTTATGTAGTAATAAATTCCGAAACCACATTAGTAATACTGGACACGATATTGAATATATGTACACGAAAATTGAATATATGTAGATGGTAACGTAAATATTTGAGTTTTTCAAACATGAGAGAAAATGCAATTTGCGTACATATGTATATACGTAATTCAATGCATGTTTCTGATTAACACATGTTTTAAAACTTAGATAAAGTACTGTAACGTACCAGGAGATGTGACGTACCTGCCAGAAGGACGCACACGACATAAAGGCAGATAGCAATTAAAATCAATGTCCGCGTAGCTTAATTGGTAGAGCAACTTATTCCGGAATGAGGGAACCCGGGTTCGAACCCCGGCGCGGATAAAAAATGACTAAGAAATTCACTTCGTTATAGTACTTACAGCTAATTTATCTGTTAGCATCCTTCCTTCAAAAAAAACAACTGACAACAGTGTTTGATTTTTTTTCTTTCACCGCTTACAGCCCCTTTTTCAATATGAATTTTCAAATTCATCAAAAGTGTTAGTCCCTAACAACCACTTTTGCTAATAAAAAATTTGAAGTTTTGCAGTAAATGTTTCCGCGGCTGTGAAGTTGTTAATGTTGCACACCTTTTCTGCAGCTCCGTCCACTGCCTCTTCTTGAGGAACTTTGCTGTCTCTTCGACCATGTCGTTCTTGTTGGGTGCGTGTGAAAAAATGAAATCTTGCATCTATCGTCTGTTCAAAACACAGTTGATCATCCACTGTAATAAAATCATTTCATTCCCCTCACAGTTTAAACAAGTCACGAGTTCAGAAATCGAGCGTAGGTCATCTGCATTGAAAGTACATACTCTTTGTCTACCGAGACAAACCCTGCTTTTTGGAAACGATTAACGGACTGCGGTTAGTCTTTGATTGCGAAGGTTACTCAAGTGACGGCATGGAGAGCATTAACGTGAAATAGATGGTAAACATAAGTTAGGAATGATTTCAATACAGTGTGCTTGGCATTGCTATAAAATTTCGCATACCTTTATCCCTTCAGTGAACGCTTTTTTAGCTTTTTGGACTGAAATCGCTGTCCGCTATTCAGAGGTAAAAACACAGAACCGCCTATGGGGACTACAAAACTGTTCGTTTAATGTAGGTGTCTGCTATTCGGAAGTGTCCGTTAAGAAGGTTTTACTGTACCAATAACCAACTGTCAAGTAGTGCGTTCTTTTACAAAAATGGCATTGGTAAAAAATAACTTGCGATAGACAGCGCTTGAACAAAGACTTTCTGGCTATCATGTCATTAGAACATGATATTGCCAAGCAGTTATCGTTCGACGATGTTGTGCACTCCTTCGTAAACCTCAAAGCCAGGAAAAATATAATTTAAAGATAAACTTAAACTGCTGAACTATGTGTAAACTTTTGTTCTTGTGCATTCATTTCTAATTTTTGTTGTCTATACTTGATTCAATGTTCGTGTTCTTTTGGTATAAAATTTTTGTAAAATATGTTTACATTTGAAAAGATTTTAGGGCACTTTTGGGGTATAGTAGCAATGTTTATATTCTACACAAAGTACAGTCGAAGAGATTTTCTTAGCTCACTTAACAGTTCTAATGTAATTACTGCCTTGCGTGACACGTTTGTAAACTTTCTACACAACTGGGTTTACACT
This sequence comes from Macrothele yani, assembly GCA_039090855.1. NCBI lineage: Eukaryota > Metazoa > Arthropoda > Arachnida > Araneae > Macrothelidae > Macrothele > Macrothele yani. The sequence continues at coordinate 69,052,446 of CM077034.1, read as the reverse complement.
GAAAGAAACGTTTTTGGATACTCATTTTATAAATAAAGTAAACATATTGCTTCTGCTATTAAGAGCATTGGTAGTTTACCTGACATGTGTCGAGTAATGTATTGGGTGATATTTCTGTCATTTTTTTGTAATTTTACAAAAACACTTGCAGTTAAGCAAGTATTACTACACAAAGACCGGTGTGCCGAAACATTTCACCTAATTTTTCACAAATTGAATGGCTCCGATAAATTTTACTCTTACCACAGATGAAGCATACACACAGAAATGTCTTGAGTTATGAGTGAGTGATATTTCTGTGATTTTTTTGTAATTTTACAGAAAACACTGTCAGTTATTACTACATAAATACCTGTGTATTGAATTGATATATTTCATTTAATTTTTAAGAAATTGAATGGTTCTGATAAATTTCTATCTTACCACAGATGAGGTACACACACTGCTCACACGAGATTTCTTCAATGTGTTGGTTTGCAGAAAAAAATGTTTCAACATCTTCAAACAGACATTTTAAAGACAAACTCCTGAACTAGGTGTGAACTTCTGTTTTTGTGCATTCATTTCTAATTTTTGTTATCTATACTTGATTCAATGTGTGCATTTCTTTAGGAACAAATATTAAAAATAATACATCTCGTAATGTCTGCAAACACATCAGAAGTATTTTACAAGGCCTTAATATATATATATATATATATATATATATATATATGATTCTGCTACATAAGAAAGGTGACATTGAGGATCTCGGAAACTACAGACCTATCAGCCTCCTATCAGTAGTTTATAAAATCTTCACTAAAGTTCTTTCACACCGCTTGAAGGTAACACTGGACATGGCTCAACCGAGAGAACAAGCTGGATTCAGGAGTGGCTACAGCACAATAGATCATATCCACGTGCTGAGAGAACTAATTGAAAGAGCGAGGGAATATGAACTTCCATTGTGCATGGCTTTTATCGATTATGAAAAAGCCTTCGATTCGGTGAAACCATCAGCAGTTACAATGGCTCTGAAAACCTGCGGTATTGAAGATGCATACATTAATATTATTAATAACATCTATGAAAATGCAAGTGCAAAGATTCGGCTGTTTGAAAATACAACACACGTAAAAATTGGAAAGGGAGTGAGACAAGGTGACACCATATCTCCGAAGCTCTTTAATGCCACATTGGAGGGTGTTTTTCAGTCGCTGAGCTGGGAAAACAAGGGGATAAAGATTAATGGAGATTATCTAACCCACCTTCGTTTTGCTGATGATGTAGTCATTTTTGCAACTACCCCATCACAGCTGCAGAGTATGATCCAGGAACTTGCTGACAAGAGTAAAGAAGTGGGATTAAAAATGAACTTTCAGAAGACAAAAGTGATGTTCAATGCTTTTACAAGAAATGAAGATTTATTGATTGATGGAGAAAAGCTGGAGATAACAGACACGTACGTTTATCTTGGACAGCAGATATCAAGTGAGGGTCACATTGGTGAAGAAATTAATCGGCGTACAAAACTTGCCTGGAGAGCTTTTTGGAAGAAACAGCATAATTTTCAAGAGCAATATGCCATTATGTCTTAAAAGAAAAGTGTTTGATCAATGCATCCTTCCAGTGCTTACATATGGTGCAGAGACGTGGACCTTAACTAAAAGAGACATACAAAGGCTGCAGACAACTCAAAGAAGCATGGAGAGGTGCATACTTGGTGTAACCAGGAGAGATAAGAAGAGGAACTCGTGGATCCGAAAAATGACAAGAGTGGAAGACATCATGATCAGAGTTAAATCCCTGAAATGGCAATGGGCTGGACATACTGCCAGAAGGACAGATCATCGATGGACAGCCGAAATTTTAGATTGGATTCCAAGGGACAGGAAAAGACCCAGAAGAAGACCACATGGGAGATGGGTGGATGAAATTCGAAAGTATGCAGGGGTGACATGGAGGAGACTGGCACAAGACAGACCGTTGTGGAGGAAACTTGGGGAGACCTTCGTCCAGCAGTGGATTGATAATGGTTGACAATGATGATGATGATGATGATATATATATGAAAATGCAAGTGCAAAGATTCGGCTGTTTGAAAATACAACACACATAAAAATTGGAAAGGGAGTGAGACAAGGTGACACCATATCTCCGAAGCTCTTTAATGCCACATTGGAAAATGTCTTTCAATCACTGAACTGGGAAAACAAAGGGATAAAGATTAATGGAGATTATCTAACCCACCTTCGTTTTGCTGATGACGTAGTCATTTTTGCAACTACCCCATCAGAGCTGCAGAGTATGATCCAGGAACTTGCTGACAAGAGTAAAGAAGTGGGATTAAAAATGAACTTTCAGAAGACAAAAGTGATGTTCAATGCTTTTACAAGAAATGAAGATTTATCGATTGATGGAGAAAAACTGGAGATAACAGATACGTATGTTTATCTTGGACAGCAGATATCAAGTGAGGGTCACATTGATGAAGAAATTAATCGGCGTACAAAACTTGCCTGGAGAGCTTTTGGAAGAAACAGCATAATTTTCAAGAGCAATATGCCATTATGTCTTAAAAGAAAAGTGTTTGATCAATGCATCCTTCCAGTGCTTACGTATGGTGCAGAGACGTGGACCTTAACTAAAAGAGACATACAAAGGCTGCAGACAACTCAAAGAAGCATGGAGAGGTGCATGCTTGGTATAACCAGGAGAGATAAGAAGAGGAACTCGTGGATCCGAAAAATGACGAGAGTGGAAGACATCATGATCAGAGTTAAATCCCTGAAATGGCAATGGGCTGGACATACTGCCAGAAGGACAGACCATAGATGGACAGCCGAAATTTTAGATTGGATTCCAAGGGACAGGAAAAGACCCAGAAAAAGACCACATGGGAGATGGGTGGATGAAATTCGTAAATATGCGGGAGTGACATGGAGGAGACTGGCACAAGACAGACCGTTGTGGAGGAAACTTGGGGAGACCTTCGTCCAGCAGTGGATCGATAATGGTTGACAATGATGATGATGATGATATATATATGTAAAAGATGTAGGAAGCATGGTGTTAGAATTTTTAGCACCTACGATTGCGTGCTAAATAAAATTTCCTGGCCTCAACGTTGTCTGGACGAAATTAACCATTATAAAATTTGTACCCCGTTCGCCAAAACTAGTTGTCACCCTAGTCACAGGAAAAGCGAGGAAAACTAGTTATCTACTGCATTCGTTTACTTAACTTGTGCGGCTTAACAAATAATTTGAACGAAATACATGAAATAAAAATCAGACTTGTTTCAATTCTTATGCCTGCCAGATGTTACCAAAACCACTTAATACTAACATTCTCATCATAATGCACTGTAACTTACACAAAACAAAAAAATACGTACCGAAAATAAATGCTGCGCCACGTGTTACCTTTACTTTCCGTAGAGACTTCCATGCTTCCAAGCCTTCCATCGCTTCATGCCAATATGGCGGCCACTGAGATGTTGCCATTCGACAGCACGTAAAAAAACGGGTATTATACCGTAATGGTTTAAAACAGTTTAAACACCGTGAACATGTAGTTTATCTACCGACAATTTACAGTTCATCGCCCGTTGGCGTGCTTACGATCCGTAAACCGTTTTATTACGGTTGAAACACCGACAATTCACGGCAATGTTTTACAGTGTAATTCGAACAACATCACATCGACCCTGAAAACACATTCCCTTTTAGGTTATATCGTTTGCAAAATTTCCGGAATCTCAGAATTTACAGGTTTATAATTCCCAGCTGAAAAAGAAAACTTGACATGTGAATGTAGAAAATGAATTTTTGATTCCATATCTTCATAACGTTTTAGTGAGATTGTCAAATATATTCCTAAGAGAGAGAGAGAGAGAGAGAGAGAGAGAGAGAAAGAGGGACAGAGCCTTCTTTTTTGGTTCCAACAAATCCGTGGAAAACTTCTTTACAGAACCGCCGAACTTCAAGTTCAAAATCTTGGAGTTTTGTCTAAAAAGCGAGATGTTTCAAAATATTCCCTATTCGAGGCCAGTAAAATTTTCTTCTTTCAGTTTTGCGTCTGCTACATTAGAAAGGTCACTTCCCTTCTTTCCAATGGACTTTACAAAATTCTTCATTAAACCGAATTTCATATGCCAATGTGGAAGAAGAAAGTTCTCATTTGAAACCTGTGGAACAAACTTTATATGATCTCCTCCCGACAAATATATTATCGTTTTTATTCCCTTGTGCTGAAAAATATTATATTTTTATGTTGCCCGATTCTGCCACAAATATAGAATACAGCAGCAGTTCGTGAAGCCACCCTAAAGACATGTAATTTTTCCAATTGACTTCAAATAACCACTCACGTTTTCCAACGTAGTCACAGTGCTTTACTACACCTCGGATGTTCTACTTGATTTCACATGTTTCTTGCAAGCCACCTGCATGGATATTTTTTCCATTATACGATCAACAGCTTTCATACTTCATTTAGATGCATTAGTAAATATGCAAAATTCATTATTACTACAGTAAACCATACTTGGCTCTATCTTAAGATCATTAGTATCTTTACAGAAACAAATTAAGTCCTTCATAATGAAATACTTGGAATACTCAGCACTGTGTTGTCGTTGCTGATATCATCCTGTGGTGACATGACCATCAAATCCAGCAAGCAAATCTGCATTCCCTTAAGGAACTTCAACTCCGACATTTGTTGAGCATTTCAATACATCACCTGAAAGACTGCTCGTACCCTCAGATATAATTTGGTATTCAGTTATCGAATCTGAAGGATTACTATTATCGTTTTATCATCATGTACGTCAAAAGTATCTTCTGATCACTGTTGAAGCCATTAAGTTCCACTTTACACCATCTAAGATCACCTATCCTATGTTTTTTGTTAAGGTTGATTTCCATTTATTCCGCTCTGCTTTAATCAACGAATACATCGTCCTACAGAATTAAAAAAATTATTTAAAAAACATCTTCTTTTTATATCCCTTTCATTTAAATAAATAAACATACATCCTGCTCAAAAAAAAAAAAAAAAAAAAACGAAGTCTTTCAATAAAGAATTTTGAAATGTCCTACTTCGTTCGTACAAACGTTGCTCGATGTCCAGTCGTTCTTGAAATCGATATATTTTATGAAGCTACATCACTGGATAAATATTGTTTAAAACACAGTTGTCACACCCAATGTATAATTTATATTCAATGACGTTGTTTCAAGTGGACTTTAATGTAAACGTAATGGGGTTTTCTCACAGCAGTCTGTTATTAACATTACAATAGTTTGCACTATGTTATTTGCAAAATTAATTTTATATATTCAATATTTAAATCTTTAAATCTCCACCACGAACCGTTGAAACATTTTATTCACGCCTTTTTTAGGCTAATAATTCCAATATTCTAATAACAATTGCAATTCAGTATCACTTAGATCCGTAAATGTGGTTTATTTACAGTGAAGGATGGAGTCAGCTAGTATCTCTTTTGACTCAGAGCAACTCTCCCATGGTGCCAGCCAGCTAACCATTGATATCACACATGTTGGCTTCCAGTCCTATTTCGAAATAAGAACTTGCTGGAGATTTTTGCAGAAAAGAAAGCAGAAATATACTATGCATGCGGCTGGTGCAGCTGATAAAAACAGCTGTTCGGTCAGAATAAAAACATCCTTGATTTTTATATTTCATATTAAGTGAAGATAATTTGTATACATTTTCCAAAATTTAATTTTTCTGGCAAGTGGATAAAACTGCCATTGTACGTTTATGTTTGATTAAAATTGTTGTTTAGCTTGTTTCATACGGCCAGTATTTTTGTTACGTAATGCAGTAGGACAACAAAAGAAAGTGCAATAGCGCATATAATCGCTTACTATAATTTCATCAGCATTGTCCTTATTATAATCCTTTCTATCTGAACACCTGTTCATTTCTCTTTTCACAGGCTGTTGGACCTACGCCTTTCTTGTTTGTCAGGGTTCTAGAAAACCAGCACTCAGGCGACAAAATCTTGTAGAAATAAGACATCAAGGCATTATCAAATTATTAAAGCGTCGCCTCTTTTATTCCTATTTCGCACACGGGTTGCAATTTCGGTTTCCGTCTTTCATTCGGAGACCATAAAATGCGAATACAGATGTAGCAGACTCATAAGATATATCGGAATTTGAATGAACGAATAAATGGAATTTTAAGGGAGTTCATCAAATTTGGCCAATGCACGTTATCCGAAACCCTGGAACATAGGTAGTAAAGGTGCAAACTGGAATTTTAGATAAGTGACCAGTGGCCGGTAAATCCAAAAAAGTTAGTGGCCAAAATAAAAAATAAAAAATAATTGGATGGTAAGTTAACTAATATAAAAAGGGGGGGGAGGATTAATAAAAAATTTAATGCAACTACTATTATTTACATGGATAGCTTTATCTTAGCCCAAAAGAAGCCACTCACTGCGCAAAATAAAAACTAATTTGTAAATCTTGTTTTTCGTCTGGGTTTACTCATTCCCGAAATATTGATAATATCGGTGAAAATTTACCATGTACCAGTAAAAATCTTGATGTTTCGATGTTTTTGCTAATTAGCCGATTAATTCATACTTTTCCATCTGCAGCAGTGAATGGTCACATTGGTGGGTAAAATCGCTGCTCAATATAACGGCGATTACTCACCAATTACAATCGAGTAACCAATAACATCTGTTAAAGCGCTCGATGCGTTGGTGGAAACCTTGATGTTTTTTCATGTATCGGTTCCTGTAGTATCGAGGAAAAAAACTCTATTTCGTTGCTGAAACATCGACCAATACAGCCAATTCACGACACAAAGGTATGCTATTCCATTCCTCTTTACAAGAATGCAACAAAAAGAAATTCATGTATTTTACACTGAAAATATTGTTTACAAACATCGGTAATGAAACCTCGATGTTATTTTAATGTATCTGCTTCTGAAACATTGAAGTTTAAGCCATTTTAGTGCTACACGTAATGCATGTATGTATGACAGAAACAATAAACCATTTTCTTAGAAATTCCAAGCTTCGAGAAAAAACGCTGTATTTTCCATAAATTTTAATATTTTTGGCCGAAATATTTCCGTGAACTTTATTTTGTTTAAAAAATAACTTTACGTGAAATATTTTTGAAATAGAAATTTAAAATTTAAAACGGATTTTCAAAGACTGCTCTTCTGCAACAAAAAAATAAAAAATAAAAAATGAAGTAATATAAAAACTCTCTTCATTTTGAATATACCCTTGCAGATTGATGTTATTCTAAAGTGATTCAAAATCATCACTATAACTTGGCAAACTTTCACCCTAACTACAACTAGCCATTTCAAGATTTACTTACAGGCTGATGTTAAGCTAAGGTGTTTCAAAACACTGATCTGCAAATACTGAGGAATAAGCTGTCAATAAAGTTCGTCCTCAGCTAACACACGAATTTTGAAAAAGATGTGGAGGATTCGTAATTTGCCGAGTTTTGCGATTGTATCAGTTTGTTTGGGAAAAAAGAAATGAATAATGTGAAGGGTGTCTAGTAATAAAAACATTTCGTTCTCCTGCGCAGCAAAGTCTGCAAGAAAAATAAACACGCCGTTGTCCCTGGACCACGAGTTGCATGTTTTTGCACTTTGAATAGTGCTCGAAAAAGTGATTTCTGAGAGTGTAACGTTGTATAATTCACCCACAATCTCTTGTGAACTGCTCTACCTCAGTAGGAAAAGTTTAGGCTAAAATAAGTCTTACTGTGGTAACACGGCAAAAGTCTTGGAAAGCTGCGAGCGCGATCTTACTATACGATTTTTATTGTATATTGTCATGATTTTTTCAATAATATTGCTCTTTGGTTTTATGATTCGTGGAGTATTAGTGCACTCCGAAATGTGTCATTGGAACTATGTAGGAAAAAGTAAAAACATTTCTTGATGAATTTATCTTAGTAGTATACCTCCATAAATTTTACTAAAGAAAGACTACAGGGCGAAATTAAATAAAAAACATTGCTGCGAGTGCCGTGCCACTGCAGCAATTTGCAGGTGATTACTATTTAAAAAGGATTCGGACAATACGAAAACTGTGTAAAGAAGAAGTAAATATTTCATCCCAATTGTACTTCATAGGGAAAAACGTGTACCAAGATGTTCGTGTCAGTAGCTTATGGTTTGTATTTATTTGTACATATTACTATCTCATGTATTAGACAGCGTATTGTTTTCAGTACCTGTAAACTCTCTCTTAAATATTATGTGCTGTTATATATTACAAATATATCTACTTTAATTACTTTGCGAAGCGTTATTCTTCGAAATGATTTGTAAATATGTAGTTAAATAACTGTAAACAAAATTTACAGACTTCGGCCGTCGTTTCGAAGCTCGATTTTTGTCACACCGCTCTGAACTGCTGAATACTTTTCGTGTCAGAAGGGCGCTTTGAGCATTGTTATCGGAACCGTAACTACAAGTGGGGTCACCTGCTCCTGCTTTTCGCGTTCTAATCTTGAAGGACGACCTGGCACCTGTCTCTTGTATTTTTAGTAAGAAAAATAATGATGTATATTATGAGGACGTCAAAGGTGGCAGTGATGAGTTCCGAGAAGTCTGGAAAATCGAACTGAAATAATTTTCTGAGGGAGAACAAAAGTCTGCAAGTTCCTAAATGCGCATTTAACTAAGCATACGTTTACTGAACTTTGTTTTGATCATGCAGAAATAAATTGTTCATGTACGGAACAAAATATTGTATGTCCCTTCATGCGTTATATTATTTTCATGGCTTATAATTCAGTATCTGTTATAGAATTAATTAATTATTATAAGTCATCGTTACCGCTTTCGGTAAATGAAAGAGCTCTTGCTTTCAAACACAACTGACGAACAGAAATTTGTCTAATTTAAAATGCAGCATTTTCATTTCTTTATTATCACATTTTAAAGATGTATTCGTTCCTCTACGAAGACTAGAATTCAAATATTTGCGTTCGATAAAGTCGTGAGAAAGTTAGATTGAAATTTTGATTTTCTTCTTATCCGAATCAGTTTCAGTTTCTTTTACTTTTCCAGTTATCAAATTCTTTTACTTTTCCTTTAAATCTTGAGTAATCTGCAGCTTTTCCCAAAGGTTGGCGACGTCACACATTTATGTTGATAACTTTGCAGTAATTTCACCCCTTGCCAGTGAGTGTCGTTTTGTGTGGCATTATAACCATTGTCTACGCGTTTTTGACTGCACCGGTGTATTATGATATCCATGTTTGCGTTCCGGATAACTCTCTTTTTCTATTTAATTAGAATTTTGTTTTAACATCTAGTTCGTTCCTCAGCTTTAGTAGACATTTTTGTATAAAAAGGAAATTATACAGATTCGTGAAAAGGAAAATGGAAGTAGAAGGTTCGTATCTAAATATTTGTAAACCAATTCAAAAATGGGAAACGGGGGATGGTTTTGGGAGCTATCTCATGAGACACTTCTGGTCTCTCAGTGTCTATGGAGAGGCCCTTAAATGCTACGCGTTTCTAGCATGTGTTGGCTGATCACTTACACGTTTTTAAGGTGTTCGATCATCCTCCGGCCGATGCTTCTGTTTCAGGACAATGTGCAGCCCAACCGTACCGCAATCACCCATGTACAGCTCTGGGAACACTTATCTGAGTTTAGAAACATCCAGTTACCACCAAGGTCCCCGGAGCTTCCATAGGGTTTTAAATCTGGCGAATCGCGTTTAAATGCCGTTGAGGGAAGCTTCAGATTCTTCGATTCTAGGCCGATGACTCAGGTGGATTTATGGACAATGCTGCAAAAGGCATGGCTGGTATTGCCTCCAGAAACTCTCCGGCTGCTGGTGTTGCTGGTTCTTCGGCGTGTATGAGCTGTTATTTGCGCTAAATCATGAGTAAAACACTATTAGGTAGGTATCTCTAACGTGTTTTTTTCATTGAGTAAATATCAGTGACATGAACAAAAATGAAGTTTTTAGTTTTGAATTTGAAAAAATAATTACAAATTGACTTGAAATGAGCTCATTATTTTCTTCCGTTCTGTTTCTTTAAAAATAAGCCATTAAGTGGGCACCAAAGTTTAAGTCAGTTTATTAGGGGTATGAAAAATAATCCGGCGTTTTAAAGAGGAAAGAGACCGGAACAAGTTGCAACACAGTACACATTCATTCAACGAAATATTGGCCGTATTTAAGACAACAAATGAATGTCCCTGTGATAGAAGAACTTCGGTTTGAGCTGAAGAACGCAGTGTCGAAATTTTTCACCACTGGAACTGTGGTGAATCGCTTTTGGGCTAGGGCATGTTGCATAGAGCGAAACAGATGAGAGTCTGAGGGTACAGTGTACGGGTAGTAAACCGGGTGCGGCAAACCTTTGCAGTGTAACAGTTCAAGGGTTTATTTCGTTGCAGCACCTACAAGTAGACTGGCATTATCGTGTAACAGGGGAACTCGGCGGCGTCCTTTACCTGTCCATGGGCGTTTTTGCTCGATTGCGGCGTTCAGTTTCATCGACTGATTGCTATATCGTTATGCAGTGAATGTTTCGCCCGGTTTCAACAGTTCGAAGTACAACACTCCATGCATATCCCACCACACACACAACAACACCTTTTTTCCGTGGATATCCTGTTTGCAGTGGATTTTGATGGCTGGGCTGGGTCGACCCAGGATCGCTTCCGCACAGGGTTGTCGCAATAGATCCATTCTTCATCCCCGATGAAAACATTCCAGAAAAAATTATTGCCTTCAAACCTCTTCAGCAACGATATGAAAATGCACAACCGTCGATCAACATTACGGTCCATTAAAGTACGCGGAACCTACTTACCAATCTTCTGGATTTTCCTCAAGGCCTGTTGACGCCGTACCACCATCGATTAAGCCACTTGAAAACGTTTTGTCAGTTGCGTGGTCGATTGTGTGCCATCCTCTTGCAACAGCGATTCTAGCTCCTCGTCTGCGAGTTCCCGCGGTCTACCTGCACGTGGCTTGTCTTCCAAGCAAAGATCACCTTTCTTAAACCTCACAAACCATTATCGAGAGTTCCGTTTAACCAAAATCGTTTCCCCATACGCCTGACATATTGAACCGTATGCTTCACTCGCAGTTTTCCCTAAAATAAACTTGAATAACAAATAGTGCCGCAAATGAACTTTATCGACCGCCATGCTTGGCTTCATGTACGAATTGACAGCACGGGTCGCCGGCCCGTTATTCCCCTTCAGCGCCAATTAGCTCGGTAGGAGGAAACTTTTGCATACCCCTAATAAAATTAACATTCAGAAATATTTCTCGCTGATGTATACGACAGGATTTCGCTTTCATTTAGAACGTTTCTTTGCTTTGTTTAAACAATGCTGAGTTTTATCGGACTTCGGTTATAAAACATTCCCAAAATCCCCAATATCAGCGTGTTAATTTGCTATGAATGAAAATTATTACAAAATAACCCATTTCCACAATCGCTTAAATATCTACAAACAGTAGTATCAACTTAAACCCACTAGCGGGAAAAAAAAATTTTCTTTTTTTTTTTTATGGAAATTTACAAACTGTACACAAGTACTTCGTAATTGCAAAATATATTCGGAAACAAAAGAGATTTCAAAGCAAACATTTTGAGGAAGAGGTATAATCCTTGATGCGATAAAACATTAAGCCCTTCTGCGGAAAGCTGTAGGTTACTTGAAGAATAAAATGTGTTTGTTAAATTCCCTTCATATTGAGGAGTATCCTGGAAAAATACGTCTTCGAAGGGGATTTCATGATCGAATAAAGACTTTGAAAAATAAATATGCGCAACTTTAGATGCAAATTTTTATTTATTAGGAAAGTAGAAAGTATGAGATTTGTTTTCTTATGCGTAAAGCTGTGCTTAAGAAAACTCTTATTTCAAATGAGTTTTCTCGGGTAGTGATAGCGGGAGAAAGTGCTGATTATGTGCTATCTGAGCAAAATCTTCTGTCTCATTTAAAAAGAAAAAAAAAGAAACATAAGTACAGTACTTGAACAGAAAGAGGTGTACAAGTAGTTCATTTGGAATTAAATACCCGCTCAGGCAGTTTATTGTTAATATGACATTGAAAAATGAATATCGAATTTTCTTCCATTTCCGCATTATATTTTCAAAAATGCTTCAGTTCGGTGTCGTATGGAAAAGATTTTTTAACCGGTATCTCTTTATGCTGTTTTACTAAACATTTTGCTTTAGAAAGAATCTCCCTCTTGTAGAAAAAACATTAATATAATGTGTTTAGTTTGTTATTTAGGCATTTGTATAAAAATGATAAATTCTTGTAAAAACAAAGTTTCTTAGGAGCAGACATTCTGAGAAATTGGCAGTGTTACACTTTAGACTTCGGCCCCTGTTGTCTGCTTCAACCAACGTGCGTTTGGAATAATGAGAAATGACACGTGTAGCGATAGGTGGCGCTCCCGCTGCTTGCTCCCGCGCTGTGTGTGTTGCGTAATCGCTCTTTGCTCAGCTTTTTTTTTCAGTTCACCCTGTTTTTGGCTTGTTTTTTTTTTCAGCGTGCGTTGTAGGTCTGTCAGTTGCGATGTGGAACTGGAGGCGTTTCTTCGACGAAGTTGAGAAGGATGAAGAAACATGTATTGCATGGTGTGAGCCAAAAGGATTGCTTCCAACCGAACGAAGATGTTCCGGAGGTCAACCAATGAGTTTGCGACTGGGTATGTGTGTTCGTTTAGGACAATTCAAGCGTAGGAAGAACGACGTTAAAGGGAAAAGTGAGCAGTGTTCCCGTTTACTTGGGGCGTGGTTTGAAGCTACTTGTATTCCTCTTGGTTTATATTGTTTCGCCAAAGGATTGTCCTACAATGATGCATTTTCTTCCCAACCGTGCAAGAGCAATCAGATTGCGTTTTCCAGCCAAAAGTTCTCAAAATTTAATAAAGCCAGAATTATTAATGAGGAACATTAAAACCAAGTCAGCTTAATGGAATAACCTTTTCAACTTGAACATTCTTTTTTTTTCAGTTTACTTGAGGTTGAAATATAAGAAAATGTGATGAAGTTAAACTAAAAAAAGGAATGTTAAGGCTGAAAAGGTTATTCCATTAAGTTGACTTGGTTTCATTGTTCTTCATTAACAATTCTGGGTTTCTTAAATTTTGAGAACTTTTGTTTGGCAAAGGCAATCTGATTGCTCTTGCACGGTTGGGAAGAAAAACGTAGATGAGGCATTTTCTATGACGGTTGTTCAAGTTAATTTCTGAGATTTATTGGACTTCGTAAAAATTAATTTGGGGGGGGGGGGGAGAAAGGGACTGGAAGAAGAAATGGGAAATGTTTCGCCCTCCAACATTTTTCTGGAGTTTCGTTTTTATATAAAACTTATATTTTTTATGTTTTGGGGAATCCTACTTATGCATAATTTTTTTAATTCTTATATTTTTCCTCTCTCCAATTTTAATCAATGTCGTTTAAAACCGTTGATCCCTTTCATGAGAGCGATTCCCTACTCAAAGGACTGTGTAAGTGGAGATTTGCACCATGTGGTAAATTTCACTCAGGAAAAGTGGGTCAGGACGGCGGGATTTCGAAATCTGAAATTACTCTGTGTGGAGAACTAAGAATTTCACAGTTCACTGGTTTTTCAAAAAACCCAGCATTAATTTCAAGTTGAATTCTTTCAATGTGTCTGATTAAATTATATCACGTTCAGTATACCTCTCTCATTTTAGGTGAAATTCAACCTTGAAGAATTTCTTTACGCTTATTATGTACTCTATGAAGATTTTTTTTTAGTTTATTCCCTTAAGATATGAAAATTAGTTATAATGAAATCATTTCGTTTATCTGTCACTAAGAATTTCCCTTAAGATAAGCATTCTGGTTATATATTGAGCTGAAGTTCGGTTTGTCTGATTAGAGTCAATAGCATGTTCGTTCTAAGATGACCAGATAAGGAAACAGTCATCATGAAGTAAGTGTGCTGACGCATGGTGACACATCAATCACTACGTGACGATCAGAACAAGCAGGTGGGGAAGGGAGCTAAAGCTGCTTGCTCTTCTCGAAAACCTGACGTCATACGCCTTGTCGCAAGCCTTCCTGCCTGATTATCGCTTCGGTGCTTGGGGTGAGTGTGTTGACCTGAAAAATGAAAAAAAGTCTTGTGCATTCGTCCGAGTCACGTGTGCCTTCTTCCTCCTTGTTGTGTGCTAACGATTCAATTTCCCGAATCATGTTGAAGCGTTCGTCGATCACTTCCTCGTCTGTTGGCAAGAAAGCCTGCGTAGCTGAGCCGAGCATTACGAATCGTTCTCCAACTACAAATGATCTTCCACCCCATCATTTTTCTTTGGGAGGAAAAGTTGTGGTGAAAGTTACTGATTTTACAAACTCATTCAGAGTCCATCTGCGGAGTTATCTTTATGTCGGACAAACTTTCCAGCCCACCAAAAACGGAATTACTATGTCAGCTCTAAATTTCTGAAAGTTTATGGAACTTTCATATAGTTTCCAAGCTAGGATTGGGGAAGTGATTGTCAACAGTGAACTGATTGTTTCCTCCTCTCCTGCAGGAGAAGTGGGAGATAGTTGTGTGTATTCCTTTGAACAGATCTCCCCTAGAGTTCATGGTTTCCGTCGTATAAACCCCATTTCCGTCACACTAAAGTGGGAATAATTTGATGAACTGTTGGAGAAATGCGACGACATGTGGAAAAGCATTACTCAGCTGCAGTTTGGATCTATTTTCAGAAAAGCTTTTTAGAACTGCGCAGTACGAATTGTCCAGGAACGAACATTTCTGATGAAGAGTTGATTTTCATCTTGACCGAGGTGCTCACGACACAAATAGAAGAAAAGGTAAACCTACTGTTTCGATATCCGGAATGTCTCTTGCCTTATCGTGAATTGCCTATCCACATCATGGAGCATGCCTGCTCTGATTCCATGAATATTAAGTTCAGCACTCACTTTGCCATCGCCGTTGCTATGCTGAAGCCTGTGGTTGAAGCGGAATCTTTCGTTGCTGCTTCGAAGGGACTAATCTCCAAAGAATTTTTAGAATTTCTGGACATTACGAACTTGTTGAAAACGGCTCACGACATGCACGTAGCCCAACACGACTTGTATTTAGTTGGAGGAAACAGCAGCTGTTGAAAAAAGTCCTTTTTAGGGCTCCTAAAAATTTGGGTAAGGGAATGGGAGTGGGAGGTAGGTAAATTACTGAAAAAAATACAAATATTTTTTTGGAAATGTTTAAAGCAATTTTTTTTCTAATTCTAAGCCTAAATTTAAGTGTATTTATTTTTTTCATTCTAAGATATAAATTTTGTGAAATTTGTTTTTTATTGAAATTGTTTTTTTATTGAAATGTGTCAAAATATTAAGCTTTCAAGAATTTTAAAAGTAAAAGAAATTTCTTTTTTGAAATGTGTAAAATAGTAACAGAATGAATTGTTTTAATGGGGAACTAGTGTTTTTTTTTGCTAAAGACTTTTCTTAAGGATATTTGGGTATTTATTAAGGGGAATGGGCCTGATATTTTCCATCAGGCGGCTAATCGCGGGGATTTCCGACTGGTCTGGGATGTAATGCTTTACAGTATTGAGCCGAAACCAGAGTACACGGCTTATTTTCGGGGAGTTTGAAATGTTTGAAACTGACTCGTTTCATTCTTTGTGTTTAAAAGAAGAAACGCTCCCACTGAAGACCCCTCTAGCCTCGGAAAACTAAAACAGTGTGTGTTTTATAAAATTTCTTTCCTTAGACATTTTTAGTACATCCAATTTTCAACTTTCAGGAACTTGCTGTGACTGTTTTTACTACATTCTATTTTCTACCTGATTTGTTTTCCACTTTTTCGAAAACGAACTACAACAGATATTTACTCGTTTCCAAACAGTCTTGTTATGCATACTAGTTTTCCAATGTTATTCCATGGGATTTTCACCTGCTTTTCAAATCTGGGTTTTATCAAAGCAGTCCACTAAGAAAAATGAAGTGTTCCATTTTTAACCCTAGGGAAGAATGAACTTTTCCGAAAATAAATAAATTTAAGAAAGAGAAAAAATCCGAATGACACTTTTCTTCAACTAAATTTTTTTAATATGGAATCCTACGAAAATTGTTTTACATATTTTCTTAGACTTCGTCTTTTTTCGTTTACAAGTTACAAGAGAATTTCCTTCTTGTACAGGAACTTTCAACATTTGTTTATTTTTAATGTACTTTTTGGAGAAATTTATGCTTTCCTATGAAAGTTTTTTTCAAAGGACTCCATTAAGTTCATCTCAAGTCTTTAAAGTGAATGGAAAGAAAAATAACATGTCTATGTGTTATGAGAAAATGAACGAATTTCTTTAAGACAGTGTGAAGTGAATTGAACATCACGCAGTAGTAAGATATTTTACTATCGTAATATGTACATACATTTTGGGACAATATCTTCTAAAGTTAGAGGGGAAAATATATGAATGTTAAAAAAACAACAGTTCCTTAGATTTAAAAATAGAGTATTTGAAGTAGAAAGAGGGATGGAATGCTTTGAATATGAATTTCTTGTTTCAGTGAAGGGATTCTTATTCTGGCATTTTTTTTAAAGAGAAACTATCATTTTCAGAAAATTTCTGATGGAGTCGAACTTGGACTATTAACAAAATTCTTGGATATATAGGAATTTGAAGAAAATTTATGGAATGAAACATGAAGAGAAAGAAATGGTTGAAAGACTTAAACATTCAAGCATCATCAATTTTTTTTTGGTTCCTCATACAATTCTGGGAAAATTTTACATTTTTGTGAGAACTCTTTTTTTTTTTCAAAATCAACCCTTTAGATGTTTTTAAGATAGAAAAAATAGTGCCTAAAGGAAATCTTAAGTAACACAAATTCTGACTTAAATCACCTAAAGTAAGAAAATATTTGTCTGACGTAATTTTTCAATGTCTAAGCATTGACATCTGAGTATTCGTTCGTCCGAAATTGAATCCTGGGGATGCTTGAATTATGAGCTTTTGAATCACGACACTGGCTTTCTACCTTCCTTGTAAACAGTGGATTAAATCATTGTCTGCTTACTTTCCTTCTAGTGGTTCACGATGGATCTCTTAAATTATGAATGAACGGCAAAGTTCAAACGCTCTGTCCCATTGAGTCAGCAGTTTTAGATTTTCGTCATCTTAGACAGTTTAAGTTCTCTCAGAAAACTATGCTTTTGCAAGCTTGAGTTTGCATTCAAATTTCAAAACCAGAATTTAGTTAAATCTCCCAAGCAAAGTGATTTCATGGCATATGAAGTTTTCCAGGAAGCAGTAGACGAGTGAAAACAGCCGCAGGAGATAGTTTCCGACAGAAACAGGGGGAAATTCAAAGTTTATTTCTTGGGGAAAGCTCACACATTAGATAGAGCGTGAAAACACTCTTCTTTCATGTTTTAATGTAAACCTCGAGGAATTAGTATCTAACCATGAAAAGGAAGTTCTAAAGATTTAGGGGCATTTACACTAAAATCCTACAATGACTTTACTGAAAATAGGGAAGAACCGACCTTAGAGACTAAAATACATCTGAAGATTTTAGACACATTTCTGTTAAAAAGTAAAGTCGAATGGAAAAGTAAGAGCAATTAAATCGATAGGAAAAGATTGATAGGTTGAATTAGAAAAAAAAATTAAAAAAAAAAGAAGTTTAATAAAAATAAACCAAAGTTTGAAGAATCATACAACACTGAACTGAAGGAAAAATATAATAAGTAAAATAAGGGTAATACGATATTTTCACTATGGGAGTTTGGAAACACCTTCTTTTCTGACGAATGAGGAAAACGTGAAATAAAAATGTTTAGAGGAAGTACGGACTTAGTCGCTATGTCTCCAGAATAAAAGCGTTTTTCTACTGAGACATTGAATAAAAAATACGATAATGAAAGCATAATTAAAACGAAAAAAAAGGTCAATGAAACTAAACGTCTAACGATAAAATGCAGCAGTCACAGAAGTTAAAAATAAAGGGACATACACGGGAGAATTGGACATTAATTGAATCAAATATACGCGAAGTTTTGAAACATCTCAATTTAAGCGAAATGAATGACGGAACGGAATGAGATTAGTGGAGTTCTTATTGACTTTGATGAGGTGAGTAAACAATAAAAATTTAGTTATACATGAATTGAATTAAAAAAATAGCTTGTTTAAGAATATGATTTTTGGTGAAAGTATGAAATTTTAGTTGAAATGTCATCATCAGCATTTCGAAAAGAAATAGATTGAGTCGATATGTAGGGAACAGAAATAAGTATTTCTTTATTTTCGCTATGGGGGTGGTGAGTTAGTAAAACGTAAAAAAATAATGTTTAGTGGAAGAACGGAATCACTCGCTTTGCCTCCAGAATGAATGTTTTTTTCGGGCGAGACATAACAATATACAGAAAATGTGTCCCAAAGAATACAAATTTTATCGTAAGAAAAAAGGTTTTAGATTTTCACCAGAATTTTAACTGTGAAAGACCTGTAGAGTTCTTGAACACACGAAAAAATTAGGAGAAATAATATTACAAAGGCGAAAGACTCAGCATTAGCATGAAGTCATTTCACAAAAAATCTGTCAAAGTCAAATAATTACTGCGAACAGGAACGAAATCGTTTCTAAAGAAGCATTTCCTCGTCTCATGATCTGGAATAAAATTGAATGAAGGAAAATGAAAAGTTCCCCAGAGAACAGATATCAAGTCGTTAAGAAGCGTGTGTTGGTTTAAATCTGGAAAAAAAAAGATACTGTTATGAACGAATGTTATGTATAGCTAGCTGCTATAGATCTGTATATTTCTTGCACAAAAATGAAGCTGCTATATAGAAAACCAGATTAAGTCATACATTTAAAAGTAAGTAAGAAAAGTTGTTTGTATAGGAAACAGAAATGATAATGAAGAAACGTTTGCTTGTTGAAATCAGAAAAAATAAAGCCTTGATAAAAGTAGTTGTTAGTTTGAAAAGTTATAAAATAAAACAATGTTGGTACATCGAGAAGTTTAACGAGTATGCAAGCATTTAGAAAAAAAAAAGATTAAGATAATGCATTAAAAGGTACATTTCATGATTAATCATAAAGAAATTTAAAAAAAACGAAAAAATAAAAAATAAATAAACATTTTAACTATGAATTGTACGGTGGAAAAAGGTACAACGTTAAAAAAATGTAAAAGAAAATGCCATAAACATGTAAATACATTAATAAACAATCGTGTTTTACGATTATGTCTGCAGCACAAAACTTTGGAAAACGTCTTTATGTTGGAACGTCCGTTGAAAATGCGTGGTCTCCTCAAAGAAAATAAAAAAAATCGTTACGTTGACCTTAGGTTAAGAACAGCTAGTGCAGATGTTTCTGAGCTTTAAAAACGTCCGTAAAAGTAAAGAATCCATATTACTAGGAACTTCTAAATGAGTACTTTAAAATAATTTCTAACAGTTCAGGTAACATCGTCCTTTAAATTAGCGATGTAGGATGTACATTGTTATAAGTGACAACTTTACAATACGGCAGATATATATTATGCAAGTAAGATAATTTACGTCTTCTGATCCAAACGATCTTATTAGTACATCAACAATAAAATGGTGGCTCTCAGTAAAAATGCGAATGCGTTGTTATGACTAGCATATAACTGTAGGAGATCATAAGGGTTCGTTTGGTTAATGCAAGTATCCGTAAATGAATTACATTTGTGTTGTCCAGAAACCATTCGGCTTAAAAAATAATGTAAATTATTTGGCGCAGGAAAATCTCTTAGACATTCGTTTATCAAAGCCTATCGGAGACGACGTGAGCAGTAGAAAGCTAGATTTCTAAACAAACAATCGCTCAAAATTGAATAAGATATAGGAAGTATTGAACGAATAACAATGAGAAATACACATATAGTACATTGTAGCGTGCTGTGCATTTCATATTGCTCCATCCCGATTTGAAGGGCATAAGTTCTGCCACAACACTGTCGCCATTTTATTGATTTATCTGTGGATCTACTGCTTTCGATCCCTGTCCACCGATCTACTGATAGAGTTTCGTAAATCACTGGAATCTACCGATTTTCCTCGGTTTTAAGAAACGTAAGAAATTTTTAACTGTTATCCACAGATTTCTTGGCTCGTTGCTTAATATTTTGACAAACGTTTTTATCTGTGAACTATAAAATAGTTTCTGTACTGCGCCTTTGACACTATTATATGTTATTTTACAACGTTTATTACCGTTACTTTTATATATTGTCGTCTATTGTAAGGTTTTCCTCTGTCTGTACATTTCCAACAAATACATATCCACTTCTAATACTCAATTCATGTTTGAACATTCGGACAGACGGATGGCCGAACAGTATGAAACTGCTTGATAATGAACACATTACCTTGAATCATCCACAAAAAGACATTCTGTACTCTGATTATTAAATCGGAGATATTCCTTCTGAACGAAACTCAAATTGTAAAGTGGCCAGACAGACAGAGAAGTCTGAATCTCATAATACTTTCCAATGAAGGACGGGAAATAAATTTTATATCCGACATTTTGAGACGGAGGAGGAGTTTCTACTCCTTCACAAATAACGCTCTCCACGTTAGAAACTAATGCCCGGAGAAATATTCTGAATAAATACTGGAGAAACATGCAATAGAGTTCCCATACTACGTGAGCTATCACGGACTTTCACGTGATGGAATTAATGGAACCAAAGTATCCAAAATTTTCGAATTGGGTCAGCGTTGTCTGTGGTGGTTCTAAGCTCTGAGAATTAAGCACAGATGAATCCACCCAGCAGAGAGCGAAAGGTCAGCATATACTAAGTTTTGGAATTTACCCCCTTAAAGGATATTTTAGAGTTAAGATGCATGTTATATATCTTAGTTCACACATTAATATCAATAAAATAATTTACATTTATTTTTGTTCAATAAAAGTAGTTTTCCAAAATAGATATCCTTCAATTTGCAGTACGCCTTTTGCTAGGCATAGAGTGAGAGGCTTTACATTAAAATGAAGTCTTAGTTCTCAGTTTTTATATTTGTTCGAGTCTCGGGCCAAACATTAGATTAAACATCTAAACAGAGCCATGGACAGCTTTTAAAAAAAATATATTTCCTAAGAATAAATCGTGAAGCAACCTCACGAATCCACCTTAAACACTTGTTGAATTTGAACCTTTTAAAAGGTGTTCTATTAGGTTTACCCAACTTGAAAAAAACAGAAATGTTTGGAAAACAGGTGTTAATATGCTATACTTTACAGAAATTAAACTAAAAGTATGTAGCACTTGGAAGATGAAATTCGATACACGTTTTTAACATTTAACTTATGTCATGCTTTGAGATCAGAAAAATGGAATTTAAAATTAAAAATACGCTACACTGACTTGGAAATCATCATTTCTTTCAAAATTAAAAGAGAAAGGAAGTAGTTAGATTCGGAATAATTTTCAAGGCAAAAATGTGAATTTTTATAAGAATTTTCAAGCCGTTGCAGAATTCTGTGGAACAACATTTGGTGCCGAAATATAATTTAAAATGATAGCTTCTCTAATCCGTTTCTCAAAAAGTCAGGAGCACAGAAATTATATTACTTAATGATTCTTACATACACTGAAACACGAATACATAAGCAAACTTACGGAAATAAAGGCTAAATGAGCAAGCATATCGATCTTTCTTGAAACTCAATACAGAATACAATTTTTGTTTCTGTAATCTGCAATAAGATAAACGGTATTTATCTGAAAATATCATTTTTTCAATTTTCTGAGCCTATATCTTCTATGAAATGCATTTTATTGGAATGTTTTTAATGCTTTAAAATGAGAAACGTTAATTGGAAATGAAGTAAGGTGGAAATTTCAATAGCATGTCTTGGCAATTAACGTCATTGTTCCGCATGTACCGATTATATAGCGGAGATATAAGCGGCAGGCCAGGAAAGATGAGCCATACTGCGTTATGTCAGCACAATGAGCAGAGATAGTGATTTGACTGACATTCGAAAAGGAATGGTCATGGGCTACCGCGTCAAGGGTGAAAACATCTCAGAAACAGCAGACGCTGTGCTAAAGTTTCTTTTTGCATATTCTTTTTATGTTCATCTATCCGGAAGCTAAATGCCTACTTAGTAGTACTTATATATCACTTCTCTGCTCTGTATATGTACACCATCGTGATGGAATCAACACCTGCTTTTCCAGCTCAGTATCGGTTTTCCCGTGAGAGAAAGGAGATTTATAACTGAGGCTATTTTCCGGATACGTATACAGAGGACAAGGTTCTTTAAAGCGTTTCTTGAAAAAACATGTGAAACCAGGAATTCATGGGTGATCCGATTAATTTAGGGAGGAGTTGCAGATCGGTGTATTTCCGTTTACCCAGTATTTATCTTTCTTTAGGACTGACTTTGTAAGGTCTCTGCAGAACACTCATGAACCCAATCCGAAGTATTGGCATTATCAGTTTGTTCTACATCAAAACAGTACAACGGGTTTCATACTGAATATTCGAGATACATTAAAACATTTCACAGTAACAGGTCTTTAACTTGAAAAAAAAGGAAAAATAAAATCGCTTGATCCGTGTTTGTAGTACCGTCACAGAAGAAATGTAATGATTTCATTCTTTTATTAAGAAAATGCTCACCATCGATTATTATAATGATACTTATGTTAATTTTAAATGAATTCCAGTGGAAGAGAATATTTTTTGATATTTCTCTTTGACAAATTTCAAAATTCGTTAAATGTGGCAAAATGAACTGAGGTGGGTTCCGACCATGTGCCTGAAACTTCTTCTTCTTCGAATTCCAGATGATGTATGGGTGGTGTGTTTGTCGAATGGTGTATCTGGATGATCAGTGGGTGGTGTGTTTGTTGAATAGTGTCTCTGGATGATCTGTGGGTGGTGTGTTTGTTGAATGGTGTCTCTGGATGATCTGTGGGTGACATATTTGTTGAATGGTGTCACTGCATGACCTGTGGGTGGTGTGTTTGTTGAATGGTGTCTCTGGATGATCTGTGGGTGGTGTGTTTGTTGAATGATGTCTCTGGATGACCTGTAGGTAGTGTGTTTGTTGAATGGTCTCTCTAGATGATATGTGGTTGGTGTGTTTGTCAAATGGTGTCATTGGATGATCTGTGGGTGTCTTGTTAATCGAATGGTGTCTCTGGATGACCTGTGGATGCTGTGTGTTTTGTTTGTCGAATGGTGTCTCAGGATGACCTGTGGGTGCTGTGTTGTCTGTTTGGCTTTGGTTGGTTTTCCTGAAAAGAGTATACCCAAATAAATGAGTGGTGATAGCTCACAACATATGATTTGTCCATGGTAGTCGTTAAACTCTGAAACCAGATAAAATAATTACACTGACGGAAAAAAAAATCCCAACACCACGAAAAAATAGGTGTAGATGAATGAAATGGCGGCAATACATTTGTATAGGTAACATATTTAATCGATTAAGGTTTCAAGATCACAGCTTAATGTAAGCGCGAAAAGAGCCATTTTAAATGTGAAATGCTAGTACAATAATAACTGGTGTAACCGCCAGAATGTTGAATGCAAGCACGCAAACGTTCATGCATTGTGTCGTACAAGTGCTGGATGTCAGTTTGTGGGATGGAGTTGCATGCCTGTTGCACTTGATCGGTCAGTACAGGGACGGTTAATGCTGGTTGGGGTGACGCTGAAGTTGTCGTCCAATGATGTCCCATACGTGCTCGATTCGAGAAAGATCTGGTGATCTAGCAGGCCACGGCAACACGTCGACACTCTGTAGAGCATGTTGGGTTACAACAGCGGTATGCGGGCGAGCGTTATCCTATTGGAAAACACTCCATGGAATGCTGTTCCAGGGAGTTTATGTCACAAGACCGACGTACAACTTGTTTATGTCACCAGACCGACGTACAACTGTGCCGTCAGGGTGCGTAGGATAAACACGAGAGTGCTCCTGCTGTCTTAGGAAATTGCTCCCCAGACAATAACTCCAGGTGTAGGTCCAGTGTGTCTCGGCCGCAGACAGGTTGGTTGCAGGCGCTCTTCTGTCCTCCTTATAACCAACACACGGCCATCACTGGCACCCAGGAAGAACCGCCTTTCATCAGAAAACACAACAGATCACCACTCCGTCCTCCAATGAGCTCTAGCTTGACACCACTGACGTCGCAAACGGCAGTGGTTTGGAATAAGTGGAATGCACGTTACAGGGCGTCTGGCTCGGAGCTGTCCTTCAAGTAACCGATTTGTAACAGTTCGTTGTGTCACTGTGGTGGCAACTGCAGCTCGAACTGCTGCCGAAGACGCAGTACGATGCGCCACGGCCGTACGACGTACACGGCGGTCTTCCCTCTCAGTAGTGCCACGTGGCCGGCCAAAACCCGGTCTTCTTGAGGCAGTACCTTCCCTTGACCACCGCTACCAACAATCATGCACAGTGGCTACAATCCTGCCAAATCGTTCTGCAATATTGCGGAAAGAAAATCCACCTTCTCGTAGCCCTATTACACGACCTCGTTCAAACTCCGTGAGCTGTTGATAATGGCTTCTTCGTCTTCTTAAAGGCATTCTTGACTAACATCAGCACACTACGTCGAATCTCAACGATAACTAACGCTCACAAACGTTACAGCGCGTATTTACAGCAAACCTGCTTTGCATGTTCCGAGGCGCTACTAGCGCCACGCGTATGCGCCGAGCGCGAAATTTGCATAGACGTCATCTTACAGATGTACTCTCACCGCCTACCAACTGTCGTTTATCTAATACAACCTCTTCTTGGTGTTGGGATTTTTTTCCGTCAGTGTATGCTGAATTTCGCATGAAAATTAACTTACTTACAAAGTTTTTATGTCATTCATTAAGCAGTTGTTCATGATTGCAGTGCAAATGTTCACATTTCAAACATTAACCCCGACATGAAATTATTTGCCGAAAAACGCGTGACATACTTGTGTGTATTGGTCACAACTCAGGAACAATATTCGAAGGTGTTATTTGCAATTGGGCACATATAGCCGCCTATGTAAAATGTTGGTATAATTAGCAATTGAGATTAGCTGTAAAATTATTTCATGCTGCGTTAGTCGCTTTCCTGTCATTTAAAGGCATATTTTATCTTTAACAGACGTACTATACTAGGCCAGTAGGACATGAGCAGCCACTGATAATCTAACAATTCACGGTGGAAATGATAGAAAATTAAGGTTGAATCCTCATTACTCTCTAAAAATTCAATTTTCACAACTACGCGGGAAGACAACCAATTATTGTATAGATGTCATTTTCGGCATATTGACCCTCACACAATTTTCCCTAACGCAGAAATTGATTCATAGTCAGAATTCCTCTTTGGGGAAACTTTTTTCTCATTTTGCTGTATCCAGATATTTACACATGGTTTAATGCCTTAAATAAATCATCTTTCACTTTCTTTCTCGCGATGAATCTGATCAACATATTCGCAAGGATGACTTATTTTGACGTAAACATTGGAGAAAAACCGTGGGGAATATTTCCAGCACTTTTTCTTACAGAGAAAATTGCTCATTGCTATTTAAAGGCGTTTTCCAACTGAACAATAAATACTACTTCAAAGATAACAATATGCTTAGTTTAATAAAATTAGTGTACACAGATGTTCTTTCTATACTTAGATTATGTCAGATTTATAAAAAAACGCATGCTAAAAAATACCACAAAATATTCAACATCTACACGAAAGGGATTGCTTTTTGAAAAAAAAATGTGAATTTAGGCGATTAGGTTTGCAAACTTTTATTAACAAAATAGAGATTACTGTATTTCCATCTTCGTAATTTGTGGACCACCTTTTAAAAAATTTAAAACATTAGGTTCTGCGGATTATGCCCAAACGCAGACAAAGCGCATCTCTAAAACAATAACATTTTTACGGTACTTCGTCTTTTAAAGCGTCCCCGCAGCAACTATCATAAGTGGTCTTACATTCCGAAATGTTTTCAGAGTTATGTTCATAACAGGAACATATTAAGCAATATTAAAATGGAGATCCGCAAAAATTTAAAAGACGATTTTTGTATTTCTTACGAATATTTTGACAGATTCTACGTAAGTTGCAATGACGACAACATTTGGTGCCACATGTTTAATTAAGCAGCAGCTTATTGCGCAATCTAATGTTGTTTCTTTTGGATTGAAGATATAACTAACACCGTGAGCAACTCGATGGACTCTAAGCAGTAACCCGTCTCTAATTTATGGTAACTGCTTCTAGGGAAAGGAGAGCCGTAAGAAAAACACCATTTCCATGCCTCACCGGGATTCGAACCAGGACATTTCACTGGCAAATTGTCGTAAGCCAGCGTACTACTGCGCCACCAGGGTGCCAATTTAAATTTGGAACTGTAAAATAAGTATTTTACTTCAGTACAATATACTACGTGTTCTAACTAGGGCATTGCCGTAATTTTGAAAAAAAAAACTAATTTTCTTGAAAGTAACAAAACGCATTTGAAATGAAAACTCGTTTAAATAAGATCGCCTTCTGTTTCCGCTTTATTTCTATTTCATTGAAATAATCGTTTGTCTTGTAAATCGCGAGTTTTCGGTAAGAAATAATGGCTAGAAACATCTCTGATAGGAATTGTATGGCGATTGTTTCCCCAATTTTGCTGAATTGTATGGAGATTTTACCCCGAATTTTACGCGTAATATCAGCCTTCGCAAAATTACAAAAAGAAAGACACGGAAATACGTGCAAACTGCGCAGCTGAAATAAAAATTGCCCCTGTGTAGGAAGGTGGCAGCCGTGTTTAAGCAAGACCATATAGAAATACATGGATATCAGGGGGATGTGATCACTGTGTCAGTGAAGTCACTTGAAAATCAAAGCTTCTGGCTGGGTTCCAACGCTGTCATGCATGGCGGCAAAGACGACACTAACGTTTCAGGCCGTGTAACACGAAGATAACGTCAGAAACTGAGGAACGCAACCAAAATAATAGCTGATGAAACTTATTTATCTAATGTATTTGTCTTGTAGTGCAAGATGGTCTGGTTTGAAACCGCAAATCCCCATGGTAACATTGGACAAACCACGTCACGGTGCAGACTAGTTAGTAGGCCAGTGAGTAAAATCAGCGCTTGTATATCATAGTCAGAAAGAAGAGCCAAAATTCAAAGAGTTTACGAAAACCGTGACGATGAACAAGACAAAAAATGGTCAGAGAGCTAAAATATTGAAATGCTAGCAAAAACTGCTTACTGCAATGGTTGTGATGATTATGAGATAAAAAAACCGGCATCTTTCGTAATTATTTGAATTTTCGTATCTTCAAAACTACTTAACGCCATGTCATTCACGCCATTTCTGTGAAGCCCGTGGAAGCGACTTACAAAATCATTTGACCGTCAACACCTTTAAAGCGATTTTAATATTGTCTTTTTTTATTTTCATATGTGATTTTAATATTTGCAGGCCGTTCATCGTAGAGAAGCTGTGCCAAACCTAGCGACACTTCTGTCTTCTCGAAAAAGAAATAAATGTAAAAAAAATTGCATTTCTTACATTTTTAGGATATTTTGACTAAACATATTCTGATCAAGATATATCCATTGAATTATGCTTTTTTATTCCGTGCAGTGACTCTGCGTTTGGCACATGAGAGTATAAAGCAATTTTTGATTGCACGATGACCATTGAATATATCGCATTCCTAGAATTTCTGTATATTATTCATAATAAAAAATGAAGTTCAAACTACTGATAAAGTCGCAGGTATGAAATAATCAGAAATCTATTTAATAAATTTCACAGAAGAGAGTGAAATTGCAGCTTGGAGCACACGGGTTTGTATCGACCATAGCCATGTCTATCTGCAAGAATATTCTCGGGGCGAACGTCTTAAAGCGCACGCGTAGCACACAGAGTTCATTTTTCCGTACTAACTTAATACTTCTGATAGCGTATGATGAATTATTCAAGTTTATTTTCAAATAAAATCAACATAACTTTCCAACGAAAAGTACGTAAGTACTAGCCACCCGCGCAAAAGAAAGCAAAGTGTGGGAAACCTAACGTGAGCCTCCGATTTGTGACACTAATTTTTAATGGAATGCAGTAATTTAGTAAATGAAATACGGTATTACAGTTCTGTACAATGCAATTTAAAACTCGGGTGCTATCCGATTCCCGCACCACAAGAAGAATTTTTAAGTTTTCGGATAATATCTAATTAACATCCATGTCATATTTACCCAATAAACTGATTGATATCTTCCAGGTTTATACTGTAATATACCGGTTTGCATGAATAGTTGAATTGACATATACCGTGTTCAGTAAAGAAACGGTAAAGGTATAATATGTAAAATAAAGGGTTGTTTATCTTTTTTCTTCTTGTCAGATATTTATCGTGGTTTTGTCTGCATTTCTAGTGCAGACGACAAATGAAATCCAGATTTCTAACTTAAAATTTGTGTGGTTTTGCAATCGCAATCTTTGGGTATTTTTTTGTCGCTTATGTCTTTGTTGTCTTAAATATGCTGTTAACTTTCATTTAGTGTTTCGCATGCTTTCCACTTTTACGGAACTTGGGGACTCCAATCATATACGCTGATATACGCTGAAAAGCAAAGGCAAATTCATAATAGTTAAATTGTGGTATCAATAATCCTGCAACTGCTCAGTGTATTTGTGAAGAGTATTTCTTCCATGACTCCCATACCTATAGAAGTGCCGGTTTTAAATAAATAGGAACCTATAGGAAACTACTTCTTTGAAAAATCAAATTAATACATATTTATCTGACATTTTCAAACTCTGTTCGAAGTTCTCAGTGAAGTTAAACACGGACTGTATGCACAATTAGAGTGCTATTTGCGTATATCATATGGTTGGCGTGCAATAAATTGTCGGAAAAACAAATGGTCTTAGATTAAAAAAAAATAAGTTACGGACAATTTCCTCTTTTTCTGAGATGTGATGTTATGTCCCTATGCTTAAACAGCTTAAAGTAGTGTACCTTCTTAATGGTTTACGTAATTGTTCAAAATGAGACTCAATTCGGAATTTTTTAACAAATGCTAAGTAATCCAATTTACTTTGCAAATATTTTATTAAAATATATATGCTTTACGAAATTTGTTAAATCTTCGACACCAGAATTTACCTAATTTAGAGATAATTGTCTACATTAAGGAGACCTTATCTTTCAGAGCACTCTGTCCTGCCTGATGTAAATCTGGGTCTTCCACTGCGACGAATAATTTTAATATAACCAGGGTCTTTCACATTCGTCAGTTGCCTAATAACTGTAGATTGAATAAAGCTCACTCTTAAAGCGATTTGCCTTGAAGAACATCCCACATCATGTAGAACAACGATTTTTACCGTGACCGCTGTGGACAATTCCGCAGTTTTAACCATTATTGAGAATGTATACAAATTATACCTTAATAACAAATATAAGTGACCATAACAATACTATCTTACTTGCTGATCGGGATTCACATCTAAATAGTACAGTAAACAAATCTGCATAAACTCCGTTTATTGGTGTGAAAGTAAAATTAAAGAATGAATACAAGG
The DNA here is from genome assembly GCA_039090855.1 of Macrothele yani. Taxonomy (NCBI): domain Eukaryota; kingdom Metazoa; phylum Arthropoda; class Arachnida; order Araneae; family Macrothelidae; genus Macrothele; species Macrothele yani. The sequence goes on along the minus strand of CM077034.1, from coordinate 69,022,863 downwards.
GAAAATTGTATGTCTCGAGCTTTCGCTCTCCAACCGGGAGGCTTTCTCAAGGGTTGCAGACTTTACTAACAAGTCTGGCGAGTATAATCAAAAGATTTCGAAACAATGGTGGTCTAGAACGTCGTATTTTGAAAATTTGATGCTCGAGGCACGAGGCGATACACGTGGTTCTTTCATGTGGAGAATCATCTAAGCATGTTCCTCCACGCGGACGGAATATCAATAGATTAGGTATCGTTGCATGCTTAGGGATGTGTGAAGATTTCAATACTCTCTCTGATCAGTGTACCTTTGTAGCCAATATACGGCGCAATTATCTTTACTTTATCCCATAACGGGACTGCGTTTTTCTGTGCTACTTTTTTAGACAATGCTGTTAAGGTCTTTCGCAATCTGACGTCTCTCATGTGCTCCTTAGACCTTACAGCAATCGACCTCTTCGTCATTCCGATATAAACTTTCGACGAACCGTTCGGGTACATCAGAGGTATCATGTAAACTCCTGCTTCCGATTTCCTGTCTGCGTTTCTGCACGTATTTGTCACTGCTCTGTGTATGCTGTTCGGGGATCTAATGCCGATGTAAAGGCCATGGCATCTCATTAGACTTTTGAATGAGTAAGAGAATTTTGGTTAGTATTTCAAACATGGAATCAGCCATTGAAAGACTACCCTCTTCCGAACAAGACACAGTGAGGCACTTAACAGCCGAAAAATTGAAGAGACGTTTAGCCACAGGAGTAAAACATAACACCTGGGCATGATCAGTCATAAAGAACTTGCGAAAGAGGGAAGATTTGACAATACCACTCACTGATAAATCCAACCAGATTGCCATAATGAATAGAAGAGATTAGGATGACGAGCTGAAGACCTTTATCACCGAGTCGGCATCGACCAAAGTTGCTACCGACCCGACGAATACCCTGGTATCCAAAGTACGAGGGATGAAAAGTAGGCTAGCTTGCCAGAAAGCATCAAGAAAGCAGCCGTCACCCCACCGGGACCAATAATACCACCACTGTTTGTTTGGCTTAAACACCACGCACCTGGGCAGACAGTGAGACCGATTGTCTCTTAAAGTAGAGCCCCCACATATTACCTTGAGAAAGAGTTATTAGTTTTCCTCAAGAAGTACCTTCCACCCTCTCAACACGTCCTTAGTTCAACACAAGACTTTATAAGTAGGACTAGAGGCGTAGTCTTGAACGAGTACGATATATTATCAAGCCTCGACATAACGTCCTTATGGCCGTCAGTACCGGTAGAGGAGGCCTGTGACAGTCTCGAGATACGGTTTTCCAGGGATGATGAATTTCTCCCAGAAGCGGTGCAAGATATTAGAAGAGCCCTAAACCTGACTGTGAACAACAATTTCTTTCGTTACCAAGGAACTATATACAAACAGACCAGAGGCGCCCCTATGGGTTCTCCGCTGTCAAGCATATTAGCAGAAGCAATATTACGCCCACTAGAAGATAGAATTTTCTCCTGCACCGTCAAATATCCCGTATATGGTTTCGATATGTCGACGACATATTTTTCATATGGCAGTATTCTGACGCGGACCTTCAAGAATTCTGGAGACAAATCAATACCTTGAATCCAACACTCAAATTCACCCTAGAAAGGGAAACTGAAGGAAGACTACCATTGCTAGGTGTGATGTTGCATAAAAATCAGAATGGCCAACTTCACACGGAGGTTTACTACAAACCAATAACAGTTCCCAACTTTATCGCACCTAAATCTGTATCTCCAAATTCATATAAAATGGCAGCATTTAGAACCTTTTTTTTTGAAAGAGCTTTTAACGTCTGTTCCAGCGTAGAAACAAGAAACAAAGAGATATCAGGTATCTACAAAAAGTCCAGTCAAGGTATCTTACAACACCCAAGGCGAAAGGAGATAATTTACGTTATGCCGGATCTATGCCGTATATCCCAAAATTCTCTTACTCATTTAAAAGTGTAACAAGACGCCATGGCCTTTATATCGAAATCAGATCCCCGAACAGCATACACAGAGCAGTGACAAAAACGTGCAGAATCCCAGGCAGAAAATCGGAAGCGGGAGTGTATATGATACCTCTGATGTACCCGAACGGTTCGTCGAAAGTTTACATCGGAATGACGAAAAGGTCGATTGCTGTGAGGTCTAAGGAGCACATGAGAGACATCAGATTGGGAAAGACCTTAACAGCCTTGTCTAAAGAAGTAGCACAGAAAAACGCAGTCCTGTTATGGGATAAAGTAAAGATAAATGCGCCGTATACTGGTTACAAAGGTACACTGATCAGAGAGAGTATTGAAATCTCCACACATCCCTACGCATGTAACGATACCCAATCTGTTGATATTCCGTCCGCGAGGAGAAACATGCTGAGATGATTCTCCACATGACGGAAACCAGTGTATCGCCTCGTGCCTCGAGCATGAAATTTTCAAATTACGACGTTCCCGACCACCAGTGTTTCGAAGTCTTTTGATTATACTCGCTAGATTTGTTAGTAACGTCTGTAACCCTTGAGAAAGCCTCTCGGTTGGAGAGCGATAGCTCGGGAGATTCAATTTTCCCTTGTATTCATTCTTTAATTTTACTTTCACACCAATAAACGGAGTTTGTGTAGATTTGTTTACTGTAATACTATCTTAGTTCTGCATCAACCCTTTCATAGGTTAGAGTAGCATTAATATAGCTTTACGTAGCAGCTAATCAGGTAAAAAATTACAATACTTAGCTATAACGACTGATAGGCAATCAACCTGAATTTCATTGTGTTTGTCAAACTCCAGTATTTTACGTGATATCTTAAGGACAAGAGTAGCTACAGGAAAATCTACGATCATTTTTGAAATATACATTACATTTCGCACCTAATGACATACAAACGTTGAAATAATAAGGAAAATTAGTAAGTTAAAAAATGAGTTAAACTTAAAAATGAATGGTGTTTGCAGGTGATGTAATATTTTGCACACCACTGAAGCTCTGCATGCTGTTAGATAGTAATGATGCATTTTTTTACGTTTGGCACTTAATCACGTTCCTACTGTAGGCTGTACTAGAATCTAGTTCTTTCCGATCTTTCAGTTGTTGGATAATTCGCTACTCAACTTTAATTCCTTTTTAACACGAGTATTACGTCATGGAACCAAGTACAAATGCGCTCGTAGACCGTGATGCGACTACAGCACAAATGCAAATGTCCTCATTCTATAGATTTAACTGATTTCAGCCAAGATATGTAAGTCATTGCCACGCAAACTATCGGTCAGTTCTTCCTATCTCAACCTCAGCGAAACTTTGTAGTCCAACGGCTGATTATGTCATTTGCAAATAGAATCGGACTGAGCCTTAATCTTCCAAGGACAGACGCGGTAATCACCAGAAGCTAGCAGAACTTTACAGAAGAATTCTGCAGAAGATTTTCTGGTCAGAACATAAATCAACGGTATCTAAAATTAAGTGAAGCTTGTGTGAATCTAATGGGTTAATGTTAGCATAGGCACAATAGGAAATATGCTGGAGGATATAGGTTACAGCTCTCGAGAAAACATCAATAAGCCGCTACTTATTTCCTCTAATGCGGAACGCCGACTAGCAAGGTGTAAGGGTATAAGGAGTTAGCTCTTAGATTGTGTACTAATGAAGGGCTGTGCTTTGGACTGGCGAGTCACATTACGAAGGCCAACAGACTGAAGGTTGTTCCTTCATTTAGCCGTTATCGATGAAAGGCACTTTCCGGAATAATTTTTGTCTATAACGCAGTTTCGTGGAGATTGCAAAATGGTGTAAAGCTGTGTTTAGTTCTTTTTTGCTCACGAGCATTCTTCGGTTACGACTAAACCAAAATTTATGAGCTCTACCTTTAATTTCCGGACGATTACCGTGTACCAGCTTTATGAAAGTTTCTTGAGGTAGGCACATCATTGTACTAGTCGTATTGTTTGCGTTGTTACAATATAGTTAGAGAATACCGGAGTCGAACATTTAAATTTGCCGCCACAGATTTTCGGCCTGAATTTTATAGAAAACATCAAGGAAGAGAGGGATGGCCTGGTGAGCGGAAAAAGGGATCTCCTGAAATATGTAGTTGAACTGGTAAATGGATAGAAAGTCAAATGGCGAAACGTATCGGAGAAAGTCTTCAAAAAACTGGTAGTGTTTATATTCAAGTGAAAATGTATCAGAAAAAAAAATAAGTTTTCTATTCATAAAAATTATATGCAGAGGTAGAGTTAATTAAACCTTGTACTTCATGAAAAAGTAAATGACGTTTGCATTGGGTTAGAGAGAAAGTAATATCTGATGACTGGGTACGTGAAGTCGAAGCCCGGACTACTGTTCACGTTGGCCATTGAGATTGCGCAGCACAGACTGAAGCCATCAATCAACTGATTAATGGCTTCAGTCGGTGACATTTAGCCGTCAGAAGCTAAAAATTGTATACCCACGTAAGATATTTCTGTCTCTTTTGTAGGATTTCTGGGTGTGGTATTTTTTGAGCTTCTGCCGGACAACACCACTATCACCGCCGATGTGCCTTGTGTTCAACTTGACGGTTTTCACACATCGGTCACATCGAAATGAGTGTCACAGCGAAACCACAAAGACGTCCTCCTGCAGCAGAATGGAGTGAGACCTCACAAAACATGGGTGGCCTGTCACAAGTTTAGGAAGCTTGGGTGAGAGTACTGCCGCAGGCTGTCTTGTCCTCGGGCACTTCTCCAAGCGACTGCAATATTTTGGGGATTTTGCAGCATTTCCTGAATGGACAATGGTTCACCAATGCGGACGATGTCAAACGCGCACTTATTTCTTTACGTCCAAGCCTTCACAAATTCTATACGGATGGTATGCAGCAGCTGCACCTACAATGAAAGCAAGATTTGTCAAACGATGGCTACTACCTTTTTGGTCTGATTTGCACATGTACATGCTGTGATCTCCAAATCTCTGTTGTCTTGCATTGGCGGACAATACTTTCTTTCCAATCATATTGACTTATGTGTTATTCACATCTTATGGTGGTTTTCTACCTGGACATTTTCTCTTCTTAAGACATACCTGCACTTTGCGAAAACCAAAAGGTGTACTTTCTTTTAGTAGCTCCAAACAAATTCCGAATTTCTTGAATTTTTTTATGGTAAAGCAGAACCAAGTCTTTCATTGGCAGGCTATCATGAAAGACCATTACGTGAAAGGAAATCTCGAATAATAACATAATCTCTTTTTCGAAGTGGTGTGAAAAATAGTTTTGCATGATAAAGAAGTACATTTCGTTTTATTTAGAGAGCTACTTTTCAGCACGCCTTGTAAGAGCAAAACACAGGTCACTGCTTCCATCGGGTTGAGAACATAAAAGGTCCTGAAACCTGGTAGTTTGACTCTAGGGTATCTTCAAACATAACATTTGGTTAACAGGTGAAAAGCGTCAATAATGACGGGTGAAAATAAAGTATGTAGATTATGTTTTCATTAACCAGTTTTCTTTCCTTTTCTTTGGAGTGTCCAACATTATCTATATGTTAAGAAATAACATGAACATGTCCATTCACTTTTTTATCAAAGAAATTCCCACATATTACATTAAAAATACAATTATTGAAACTGGTAATTTACCAGATTTAATGAAAATGTTTGAGATCTCCCCTAAATATAAATCTGGTGTAATAACAGATGATAATAATTATAGACCAATTGCCAATCAAACAATATTTCCTAAAATGTTTGAAAAGTTATTTTTCATAAAATTATTTGATTTCGTCACTAAATATAATAATATATATCATAATCAATTTGGCTTTACACCGAATAGTTCAACTGAAATAGCTTTACTAAACCTGATCTATAACATCCAATCCAATTCATTATATAATAATTATACTCTTGTTCTCTTTATTGATCTTTCAAAGGCATTCGATACAATAAATCATCACATTTCGATACAGAGGTTGTATGACATTAGACTTAAATGTACCTTTCTTGACATATTTAGAGTTATTTATCTCACAGATGACAGAATACACAGATTAATCTTGTGAAGTCTACTTTCGGATTTGTACTATCGGGTGTACCGCAGGAATCAGTTCTTTCTCTCCTATTTTTTATTATCTATATAAATGATGTAACGTCAGGTGATACGTAATATCACAGCCTCTCCTTGACAAATGTCAACCCCGCCTTCTCGTGGTGCATCCTGTTCCCACTAAAGGGGCTCTGACGACCGCCGATAGCGGTATAACTATACCAGCGTGATTAGAGGAAATGCAATCCCACACTCACCAACACGCTTTACCAGCGTGGTGAGTTATAGCCAAACCCCTCCAAAGTGACTCCACAATTTAAATCTTGGCCCTCCGTGTCCGGCAGCTGGAAGGTACCTGGCAAGGTAGCGGTCAGTGCGACATGAAGGCAGAGGGAGCTAAGAAAACCCGGAGGACCGGACTAGGCTGCCACCTGATGCTGACCTTGGCTACGTATAATGGACGCTCCCTATCTTCTGATTCAATGCTTCTTGAAACGGAAGAGGTACTACAAAGGATCAAGTGGAACTTCGTAGGGCTAAATGAGGTAAGGAGAAAAGGAGAAGATCTCACTCAACTGAAAAGTGGACATCTCTTCTACTATCGTGGGACAGATACTGGCAGAACTAGTGATGTTGGATTTAAAATAAACAAGAAACTGAAGGATAAGTTGTAGAAGTTGAAAGTTCCTTTGACAGAACTGCACGACTCGTTACTCAACTGTCGAGAAGATACAAGCCTCAGATTATTCAAACTCATGCACCCACCACAAGTCATCCTGAAGAAGAAATTGAAGAATTTTAGGAGGAAACTCATTTTCAAAAATTAGGGTAAGCACCACTTGAGATAATTACGGGAGATTTCAATGCAAAAATAGGACAACAGCAACAGAATGAAACTTCAGTAGGTAAATTCGGTCAAGGCAACAGAAACCAGCGTGGAAATACTCTCGTTGAGTTTGCAGAGGCAGAAGAGTTTTTCATCTTGAACTCCTTTTTCAAGAAAAAGCCACACAGGAAATGAACATGGAGACATGCAAATGGGACAACAAGTGAAATTGATTTTATTATGTGTAACAAAAAATTTGTCATAGAAGATTGCAGTGTGCTAAACAAGTTCAACACAGGTAGTGACCATAGATTGGTAAGATATAAGTTGCACCTCAACACTAAACTCGAACGCGGCAAGCTCATAAGACAAACAAAATGTATTGACACAACCAACCTTAAAGAAAAACCATAATACCTTCAAGTTGGAACTGAAGAACATATTCTCTGCGTTAGAAGGCCTAACATTGAAATAGTGGATATTTCTGAAGTTAACAGAAAGGTAACCAAAGCTCTTATGGAAACAGCAACAAAATTAGCTGGTTCCAAGAACGAGTTGCATGTGAACAAATTTTCAGGGAAAACCAAAATGTTGATGCAAAAAAGAAGAGAGATGACGACAACTAAAGAAGATGTCACTTCCAAAGTGGAATATATAGAGATATGCAAGACAGTACGAAAACGTATCACTGAAGACGTAAGGAAATTCAACTGTGAACTAGTGAGGAAAGCAATTGAAAACAACCAAAGCCCAAAGATAGCAAAGGGACATCTCAGCATGGGAAGAAAACAGATTATGGCACTGAGAAAAGATGATGGTTCTGTAACAAAAAATAGAGGCGATATTTTGACTCGAGTGAGAGATTTCTACTCCACATTTTATGAAAGGGATGATACATGTACTCCAGACATCATGAAAGGTACCAGTGCCAGAGTTCTTGCAGTTCTTTCAGCAGAAGTTCCACATGCAATCAAGAGCATGAAGCGGGGAAAAACTCCAGGAGAAGATGGAATTGCTGTAGACATCATACCAGAAGCAAGTGGAGAAATCGAAACAGTACTCTCCCAAATTTTCCCTCGATGCCTTAATAAAGGGAAGATTCCTGAGGATTGGAACAACGCTATAATGATCCTGCTACATAAAAAGGGTGACATTGAGTTCCTTAGGAACTACAGACCTATCAGCCTCCTATCAGTGGTTTATAAAATCTTCACTAAAGTTCTTTCACACCGTTTGAAGGTAACACTGGGCATCGCTCAACCGAGAGAACAAGCTGGATTCAAGAGTGTCTACAGTACAATAGATCATATCCACGTATTGAGAGAAGTAATTGAAAGAGCGAGGGAATATGAACTTCCATTGTGCATGGCTTTTATCGATTATCAAAAATCCTTTGGTTCGGTGAAACCACCAGCAGTTACAGTGGCTCTGAAATCCTGCGGTATTGAAGATGCATTCATTAATATTATTAAAAACATCCATGAAAATGCAAGTGCAAGGATTCGGCTGTTTGAAAATACAACTCACATAAAAATTGCAAAGAGAGTGAGACAAGGTGACACTATATCTCCGAAGCTCTTTAATGCCACAATGGAAAATGTCTTTCAATCACTGAACTGGGAAAACAAAACGATAAAGATTAATGGAGATTATCTAACCCACCTTCGTTTTGCTGATGACGTAGTCATCTTTGCAATTAACCCATCAGAGCTGCAGAGTATGATCCAGGAACTTGCTGACAAAAGTAAAGAAGTGGGATTAAAAATGAACTTTCAGAAGACAAAAGTGGTCATCAACGCTTTTACAAGAAATGAAGATTTATCGATTGATAGAGAAAAACTGGAGAAAACAGACACGTACGTTTATCTTGGACAGCAGATATAAAGTGAGGGTCACATTGATGAAGAAATTAATCGGCGTACAAAATTTGCCTAAGGAGCTTTTGGGAGAAACAGCATAATTTTCAAGAGCAGTATGCCATTATGTCTTAAAAGAAAAGTGTTTGATCAATGCCTCCTTCCAGTGCTTACGTATGCCGCAGAGAGGTGGACCTTAACTAAAAGAGACATACAAAGGCTGCAGATAACTCAAAGTAGCATGGAGAGGTGCATGCTTGGTGTAACCAGGATAGATAAGAAGAGGAAATCGTGGATCCGAAAATGAGAAGAGTGGAAGACATCATGATCAGAGGTAAATCTCTGAAATGGCAATGGGCTGGACATACTGCCAGAAGGACAGACCATCGATGGACAGCCGAAATTTTAGTTTGGATTCCAAGGGACAGGAAAAGGCCCAGAAGAGGACCACATGGGAGATGGGTGGATGAAACTCGATAGTATGCGGGAGTGACATGGAGGAGACTGGCACAAGACAGACTGTTGTGGAGGAAACTTGGGGAGACCTTCGTCCAGCAGTGGATTGATAATGTTTGACGATGATGATGATGATGATGATGATGATATTAATGATATTTTTAAATTACTAGAACATACTGATATGCAACTAAATGCTGATGACACCACTTCTTTACTACATGGTAATGACATAAATATACTTATTTCTCAGTTGGAAAATAACTTCACTTTAATTAATGACTGGATGAGTTGTAACGATTTGGCTATTAATATGAATAAAACAAAAATAATTATTTTTAGCAAACATTCTGCTTTTCCACCTAACCTACAGAAAATGAAATTAATTGGACATGATATTGAGGTGGTGCACTGCCATAAAAATTTGGGTACTACTTTATGTGATGATTTTAAATGGAATACACACATAGACCTACTTTCAACTAAAATTTCGAGAAACATTGGAGTTATTAGTCACACTCTTAGACATATAACCCCTATACTAACGCTGGCGTTATACAATTCCATCATACAGACCTATTTTACCTACTGTGTATTGATATATGAGAAAACAACACAATAAAACATTAACAAACTGCAAAATTTACAAAATCAATTTATCAGATAATTGGAATTGAAAATTAATACTAATAAATTTTCCAATTTGACATAAAGAACAACCACACATCCCAATACTTTTAATATCTTAACTATACAACAACCACACATCCCAATACTTTCAATATCTTAACTATACAGCAATTATATGAATATAATTTGGGAAAGATTATGTTTAAAGGAATAAAATATAACCTCTACTATAATTTGATCAGAATCGATATGCATACTCATACTTATCCAACAAAAAATTCTTTTAAACTACTACCGGTATTCAGATATCCAGAAAATATTAAAAATAACATACATTTCTCTGGCTCAAAATAATGGAATACTTTTCCTTACCATCTTACTGTTATTAATAATATTAATCTTTTTAAGAAAAAATAAAACTCTATCTATTGTGGAAGAACTAACTCTATCGTAGTTATTTTTTTGTCTAATTGTTCGAAGGTTATCATGTTTATTTGTGGAGTTTCACATGCCTATACGCTTATTTCTAGTAAAAAATTGTGAAACTGGGATAAAAATTCTACTTACACAATACTAAACTATTCATGGTAACATTTCTTTCTTTATAATTTCTATTTACTACTTACCAATTTATTGATATGATTTCAGAAAATGAGTTATGTCTGTTCCTCATTTATACGATATTTGTTATGGGTGCCGAGGGATATGTTAGGCCAATTCAGGCCTTTTCCCTCGTGCTTCCCAGTTGTCACTAGTTACACTGTTATTAATATGGTACTGCTTCTGGTGTATATGATGACAATTGAAAATAAAAAGGAAGTGAAATGAAATGAAAAAATTCAGATGAAACAGTATTTATTGCATAATAGTTGTACGTGTAGCTAATATCATTATTATTTAGCGTCCACGAGCATTTCCTATTGTATTTTTCAATATTTGTTCAGCAATGAAGGTATATTAACATCGAATAATATAATCATTGGTCTATTTTTAAAAAAGGACACTTCGCAATAAAAAATAGGAACATCTTATAATGACAACAAGATATCTTTTTCTGAAACAAACAGACTGTGATGTCTTTCTTAAGTGCTTCACTTTAAATCATGATACTGATTATTTAAAAATATATACATCTAGTTTTGATCAATTTTCTCCTACAGGGCTGAAGTATTTCTTAATTTCAGAGAAAATCTATCGAATTCGTTTCCAAACATTCTCTTCCAAATAGTAATTTATTTTAATATATCCCTTTACATTAATGTCTGGTTTTATTCATTTTCAGTGTTAATAAAGTCCGTATATGCAGCGATTCACCACGGGAAAACAGATGTTCGATAGAGATCTAAAACAATAACATTTACGACCTTATGTTACACTTCCGGAGCACCTTCATAACATCCCATATGGATGATTACTTTAGTTTGACCTTAAGTTAGTAGTGTTTTAAATTCTATTTGTGTAATAGAGTGAATGTCATTTATCACAGCAATGGAAGAATCTTTTGCATTTAACAGACGAATAAATACAATTTTTAAGAACAAATACCATTAAGTCCCTATGCGCCAAGAACAAAACTCCGTATCACACCGGACGTTTTCGGAAGAAGCAGCCAGCTTTGTTTAAGTTATAAATAAAAAAAAACAGTATGTACACGGAAAGCCCACAAGGGGATAGATGGATATGTTTAAACTTTGTTACCTTCATAAATTTTTATGGTGTATTTATTTTTGTTATTACACTGATAAAAGCGGTACACACCTGTATCATAATATCCGTAATTTCCAGTTTTTCCAGAAATTCATGTACTCTTAAATGTTTCTGATGAAGGTTCTTAGTGATCAGGATGGAAATCACTTCCTGTTACAATTTCATAAAGTATTTGGCAGTTTAATATCATTGTGATTATTTTTAGTAAAAAAATTACACTGTCGCCTACTGGTATTTTCGCTCAGAAAACGTACGTTTTTTAGGTATAGGAACTAATATACCAAAACAGCTCGAATGCAAGTGGCTTAGGATAATTTAAGTAAATGCTATACTGCATGTCTTACACGTCTTAAATTAATTTCCAATTTGCCTAAGACATGTACTTTTTGTTTAATGCTGGGCAAGAAGAACATACAAAACTGCAGAATTTTTCAGATTCTTCACAGAGAGAATAACACAGTTTTCAAGAAATGCTTTTTGTGTTTTCAATTTTTAGCCAAATTAATATTTTAATACCCTCATTCTGATTTTGTGCATTACATAAAAATGTGTTATATGTAAGTTTGCGGAATCCGCTGACCAAGGATATTATAATATTTTGATCGCGCAATAAACACTTGCTACAAAACTTTGTTTATCTCGATTTACAAACATTGGTTCGAGATAAATGTTGCAAAAGGTAGCTGTTGGAATTAATAAATGTTTCAAATGTATGGCTGTTACATATCCTATTTTCATTTTAAATGCCATTATTTTAAAAATCCTTCTTCAAACCTACGCCTAATGATTTGAACAAAATAATGATCAGTTTTATATAAAAGAAAATAGCTATACTTCTATTCAGTACTTCATAGTATTTCTTTTTATCTTTTCAATGGCTCAATTATTTCCATTAATCGCCTTTGAAAAACTGTTAATCGCTTTTAAAAACTATTATAAGAAGTGTCTACGTTTAGGTGCATAATGCTTCAGATACAAGGAATATAACGAACAGATGTTTGTAAACCGTGTTTGTTTTAGAATCAATATTTGTAATCCGTCGGTGCATTAGAATCAATTTTAGAACTTACCTCGGATAGCAGGGATCGTTGCCACTACGATTTTACAGAGGGCCTTCATTTGTTTTGTTTTTCCAGATTTGAAGTGTACTAGATTTTGATTTTTAGCTTTCAATTGTGCATTTACATCTTATGAGAGTGCAGTAACACAATAAATTGTGCAACGGTACTATACCTTAAGGTGGGCGTCAAGTAATTTTGCTTCCTATACTTCCGATGAAAAAAAGTCTGTACACATTCCCTTCAAAAATAATGAGTTCCCCAATGATGAAAATTTGAATATCGATTAAAATAGCTTCATTTAATTACTTGGAATATTTAATATTTTGTAAAGCATTACCATAATTTTGCAATCCAACATTTGTTTGTCTACTGACGTCATCAAATACAGGTCGCACCGTCTTTTTTCTGGTTTCAACATCCCCAAAGGGCATGTTATTGATTTTTATTATAATTATGGTTATGTTTTGGAAAGTACTAAGTATTCCACGTTAAAATATGAAACTAATCGATGTTAAAATTTTCATTCTTCTGAACGCATTAATCGTGAAGAAAATGGGCATAGTAGTTTATTCATTGGAAGTATAGGAATTAAAATTACTTGACGTCCAACTTAATGATCAATGGGGAGTCAAGTGGAAACCTTAAATTTTTTTTTTCACAATTTACTGAAAAAAGCGGTACACAGCTGTATTATTTTCCAATGTTATCTCCATTGTGTGCGATACAAGTCATCCAGTGAACTGCATAGGTTCCTTTAGAAGAAAAATTATTTCGGTCACGTATACAGCTATTCATGCACAGCTTGCAGCATCTCTTCATCGGACCCGAAGGATTTTCCTCCCATCACATGTTTTAGTTTTCCTATTTTGTAATCACTCGGGGCAGGTTTTGGTGAATACGGCTGATCTGGAAGAGAATCGAAGTGCAGGATATTTATGCTTGCAACAGTTGAACGGGCAGCATATGGCCGACTGTTGTTATGCTGCAGGAAGACTGATCAATACTCAGAAGACCAGGCCATCTGCATGTAATAGCAAGTCAAAGACGTTCCTGATAAGATTTGCATACGTGTCACTGGTTACAGTTTTCCCAAAGGGCATGTAGTACTTCAAACTTACGCCTCGTTCATCCCAAAGGAGAGTCAGCATATCCTTCGATTCATTTGGCTGCGTGCGGAGCATCTTTGGTTTTGGAATACGAGACTCGTACCCTAGAATTGGGTTAAACTTGTCAGTAAGAACAAAAACATTTCCCAATGAAGTAAAAATGTGACGATTTAAACGATTTGTTACAGGCGTCGGACGATAAGGAACCTCGGTCGTGTAAACTAATTGACAAAAGCTAAAACAGGGCTAACAATAGTTTTTAGTTGGTGTCAATCGGTACATTAAGCCATAAATTCCTTTCTCATTTTGTTACATGGAGATAATAAATTCACGAGACGCCCTGAGTGCGGATTTCGGAAGCCGGTCTGTCGTGATATCCTTCCGCGTACTTGACTTCAAACACAGCGTTTACAACCATCTTTTTATTGTCTACCACTGAAACGCATTGAAAATTTGTGATCTTTAGTAGTTCGCATTTGTTCTTAAAAGTCTCCCAAAATAAATTTTGTTCTGTATTTGATAACATATTTCAAGTTGTTCATACTTGATTTCCATGGCTTTCAGCGTGACACTGGAATGTGCAATTAAATTTAAAATATAACATCTGGTATTACATTCTGCCTGTTAGGAAAAATTCTGTTTACTATGTTTAAATTCTTAAGATATTGGGAAATTGATTGTTCGTTACATTTCATTTTGAGTAATTATTGTATATTTTGCTCTGATTTGCTTGCATTTTTCTTAAAACGTACTGTTTAGAATTTGTGGAATAGCTAAAAATTCGGAATGTTTAGGGATGTTGATTGGAGCCGTTTACGAAGGTTGTTGTGGACTTTTTTGGAATAATGTGCCAGTATATGTAAGTTTTTTTTTTTTTTTTTTGTTTTTTTTGCAGAAGCTCGGTTATTGTTTATGTTTTCCATAAAAGCTTGGAAAAAATTTGAATATTTCATGAACTTCTGTTTATAAAAACACTTATCTCGACGAGAATATTTGTTTTCTTGGTTTGTTTGGTCATGAATGTCAAATAAACAAAAAACAACGAATATTCGTTCTAAGTAAACATACGTAGCTATAATTCATACGTTTTCAGTTAGTTATACACAATTGCATTCTAAGAAAAGCATTCGTGAAATCATGCTGTTTGTATTTTCCCATGTTTTCTTTAATTTCCTCCTGACAATGGAACAGAAGTGAAAACTAATTTTAAGCCCCAACTATCCAATAATTTGGTAAAGCACGAGCCGCTGGTTGGATAGTTCCCTCCTAAAGATTCCCTGAATTTGGGCGGTTAGCATTCCCATGATGAATAATATCTTACAATTTCTGTTAAATTAGATAAAGATTCTAAACTGTTTTCAAGCTTACGTTAAGCTAAAGCACATTTGAATTCGTCAGTTCATATGCATTCCAGTTGTCACCAAGATGTTTTTTTTTTTTTACGGTGTGTCCTCCCTAAAAAAAACGTCCTGCCACTTTAATCTCAAGAGTTCACTCAACAAAGTCTATGGTATTTCAGTTTCGTTTACAGTTTGGCGTAATTCCAAATGTTGAAAGCGAGCGAACTTTCACTAACGCTTTCGTACGGAAAATCGTCTACGTTTTCATCTTGAGGGCAGTCATGTAAAAGTTAGCGAGTACTATTTTCACCGCGGACTCGTATGAACCTGGTTTAAGTTTATTACGATGCGATGAGGGGGGGGGGGGGGGGAATACAGCTCTTCCTCTGATTTTCCACCCCAACGGTTTGTTAAATCAAGGTATCCGAGAAATGATCGTTTTCTTTATTGCATGGTTTCTAGCATTAGAAGTACGCTGAATTTCACCAGTCTGATCTAGCATAATGTACAGAAGATTTCAACCGCCCGTCCTTTGGTATAATATGTGTCTCGGCTCATTTTCTCCATGCACCTACAAATGACGCCTTTATTTTTGATTTAATACTACAGCTGCTGGCCCGAATTTCAAGTAATAATAGTGATTGCGTATCAAATTTCCTTTCGTTCTTAAAAAAACTTCATTGCGAAATTCCAACGCTTCTTTACCATGAAAGTAAATGACAATATTATAATACTGAATATTTGTTTTGTTTATTTTGTCTTTATGTGTTGCAAGCTAGCTTTTCGTGAACGGACCACCGGGGCGGCTGCTACCCGTTTTTGAGTCAAATATTGTCATGAAGAGAACCACATAGCTCCACACCGTATGACCCATTTTTTGAGTCAGTTATTGCCTTGAAGAAGGGAACCGTAAGATCACACGGTATGAGCTACCGGACGCTTTTCAACAATGGAGGTTGCATGCTGCGATGTGTTGATGCGAAATTTCTCATTGGACTAAAAAAAATTAACTTTCTAACTTAATTAAACTTATACCGTCGGACTCGATATTTAACATTCATATTTTCGATACTCAAATGGTTTCCGTAAATCTGAATGCGACATCCAAACAGTCAATGTTATTCATGATATTCAAAATTCCCTGACATATAAATCACGCTCTGAACTGACGATACCCAAAATACAGAAAAAACAAATTATCGAGTAAAAATAACTTTTTGGATTGGTGTCATTCATTTCTTTAAATTCAATTGAGAAATTCACAGCAACGCACTGCTTGCAGACCATCGTGAACGCTTCATTGTATTTACTTCCTAAGGCTCTCATTGATGGCGCCACGTGTTGAATCTCAGGACAAGTAGCATTCTACCAATGAAGTATACCGATGCTAAATTCAATGTTTTCAACCATTTCACACAGATAGCACGAAAATATTCATATGTTAAATTCGTTGCACTTGGTTGCGGTCTATCTTTCTTCCAAGGCAGAAAATTCTAGATCAGGAGTGCTATAATGCATGCTTCTACCAAAAACATTTTAAAAGTAGTAATTTGTTCTTTTGGAAACAATGCAACCACGGGCGTTGCCGGAATTAAAGAGCAGTTATGTCACAGGGGAAGAAAATCGCTATTAGGCCAGTTTTGTTTGTTTGTTTGTTTGTTTGTTTGGTTGGTTGTTTGTTTTGAATTCCCAACTACTTTGTGTGACTGCACGGCGGATCACTGTATTATATTCCCTCAATACAATTAGTACCGCGCCAAACTTATGTTATGCGAAATATAATAACAAAACCCATGCTGTTTACAATATTCCCGAGATTCTACCGTTAAAATACATAACAGGTGGGTATGTTTCCAGAATGTTGCAGGCTACCTAGGGCTATCAGATGTTGCTCAAAACTTGTCTGTAACTGAATTATATGAGGACCCGAATATCCCCCAAAGGAATATCACAGCAAAAAGTGATGCGGAGGTGTAGACTAGACAATAGTCCAATTTTGGGTAATCGTCAGTTGCTACAATTATTATGCGAGTTAGATTTTTTATAATGGTTTTTGTTAATGTTTATTTTTCCTATTAGAATGGAGATATTAAATTTCGGTTTCAGAAATTGTCTTAAAAAATAATCTTTGATGTTTCATTTTTGCGTGGTACTATCAGTGCTCTTTTAATATACGAGCGTTATGTGTGAGTAAATGTGTTCTCTGTCTTTATTTGTCTTCTGGTTCATTGTTTTCCTTTTTTTAAAGAAAGCTCTACTCATTCATCTAAACCCTACTGTCATGTTTTACTCCTTGTGTCCTTCTTCCATTGTTCCAGTGAGAACGTGGTTTGATTGGACATGGTTTGTATTCAATTACTTCAATGTGCACGCCTGTACTGTTAGAATTAAACTGCGAGCCACAGAGATGTTCCAGCCAGTTTGATGCCTGTATCGCCATCCATCGTCCATTATGGATATTTGAAGCTGCTAGTATTGCTGGCCAAAAAGGAAAATTTAGCCATTTTCGTTTTCTTCATATTGAAATACTACTTGCGCCCTAACAAAACGATGAAATACAATAGAAACAAAATTGTTATGAAAACAGTAGTGTTCAGTGAGTTCATTTACAGTACATGATGCACTTCATTTGTTACAAATTGAAACATTACTTCCAATCGCATAAAATGCAAAATCTGGATCTTGGACATATTTAAATATCCTAAAGGATTTTTATATTCATACATAATGGTTTACAGGATTTACTTTTTATTTATTTAAGATTTATTTCCGTAACACTAATAACATGTTTTCTGAGTACTGCATCAAAAATTGTAACGAGGGAAAATGATTATTCGTTTTAAAGACATGACTATGTTTAAACCATTAATTTATTTACAGCATTCTCGTCTGTATTTAAAATTGAGGCAGATCCTTTCGACACAAAACATTCTTCAAATAGTTGCAAGATCACAACTTGCTACTTCTTGTCGAATGCTAAACATTCCAAAAAAATGATATCGTGTTTTAAATAAAATTCAAGTTATGAAAAGAAATCACTGGTAAAGCAAAAAATAAAAAAATAAAAATAAAAATAAAAGGAAGAGGCCAGCATTTACCTGCACGGTTTTATTGGACATGATTTGTTTCAATTACTTTAATCTGCTAATTTTTGGTTCTATTTGCGAGTTCTGTTTATGTAGGCAGATGAAAGAACTTTTGGAAACAATCATTCCTAAATTTTGGGAGAGAAACTAAGTCTTACGTATCTGAAATCTAACAGCTTACTTTCTTAACTGAAATACCTAACAAAAGGCTTAAAAAAGGAGACTCAGACAAATGAGAAGAATCCGGAAATTTTCAATTTATTTATAAATCCTTTTTCCAAAAGAAAAAACTTAAAGTATTTAAAATCTCAACCGTTTTTTTCAAATACTAAATACTGTTTATTTTATAAACTACATTGTAAATTGATTCCTCTTGGCAAAAATACAAAAAACACATAAACAGCATAAAAATGTTTTAGAAGTATGTGATTTAATTATTGCTTTAATAATAATACCAAGTGTTATTCAGGAAAAAATTACCTTGATGAAAAGTGTTCGACTTGGCACAACGCTATGCTTTTTAATTGACAGTGTTTTGTTCATTCTCTTGAACATTACTGTACTTCCAGGAATAGAGATTAGATGACATCCACAGTCTCTGCTCAGTGCCCCGAATGATATTTAATTTTAAATGCAAGTTACAACATTCACCTTTAACATCTGAGACGGTCAGTTACTGCGATAACAGGTTTACGAAAAGGGAAAACGCTGTTTTTTTCCTTCACCTATTGAAAAATGATTTCATCTTCAGTTCGTGTTCTTCTCTTCGCTATGGAAAATCGTAACGTAACTGAACTACTTCAGCTGGTACCGATAAAACTAGTTACCTAGGTTTCATCGCTGTGCGGTGTTGGCCACATTTTTTTAAAGGATGCGAGGTGTTTGCGACTGTTGGGTACCATATTAGGTGTGTATTAACTGAAAATCTTATTGATGGGGACAAGACGTCTTTATTTGAGTCCTCAATTTGCGAATAAGTACATGGAGATAGTAAATTACATCAGCTGCATTTTTATCTGCGATTTTTGCCACAGAAGCTCCTTTTCTTAGTTATAACTCACTTATGGTGCATTAGTAATTGTCATATTGTAAAGTACGACTTCCTCGCACTAAAGCGCGGAAGGATACATTGACATTTAATGACTTGAGCGTGTGGTGAGTAATGAGGAGAGTTGCGAGAGAGATATCGAAGGAGGAGGACATGGCGAGCTTTGGCTAAGACGACAAGTTCAGTTTGTAGCTGAGTGTATTCCAGTTTATGTTTTTGTGTAAAGTAATAAATGTTTTGTGTTGTGATCGAGTGTCTGTGATGTTACAGACGAAAGACAGGAAGTGAAGGCACCTGTGAGATTTGAACGACAAAAGATAGAAATGGAAGGAACCTGTGAGATTCAAACGACGAAAGGCAGGAAGTGAAGGCACCTGTGAGATTCGAACGACGAAAGACAGGAAGTGAAGGCACCTGTGAGATTCCAACTACGAAAGATAGAAATGGAAGGCACCTGTGAGATTCGAACGACGAAAGACAGGGAGTGAAGGCACCTGTGAGATCCGAACGACGAAGGATAGAAAGTGAAGGCACCTGTGAGATTCGAACTACGAAAGACAGAACAACTTCAGCGGCGTTCTTTATGACCGTGGGAATTGATGAGTTGAAAGTTCTTCAAGCGTGCGAAAGAACCAACGCGACAGGGATATTTTTTTTTCCTCTTTGTGTTGGGAAGAACAAAGGATGGTGACTGTAGTTTGTTTTTTTCAAAATTATTTGTTCCGTATCAGATTTACACCACATTAGATGTTTATGTAAGTACTGTTTTGTTGATGTTAGAGAATTATCCAAAGGAATGAAATATCAAAGCAAGTTTTTTAGAAGTTTCCGGGCACGGAATTAAATAGAAGGAAATACTTTCTGTCAAGAAATAGTACATTCAGATCAACTGCTTGAGCCTAGAGTATAGGTAAATGTATAATTTTGTTGTAAACAATTTCTGTGAACGTATACACATATACGATAATAGAAGGAAATAATTTCTGTCAAGAAATAGTACATTGAGATCAACTGTTTGAGCCTAGATTAAAGGTAAATGTAGAATATTGTTGTAAACAACTTCTGTGAACGTATACACATATACGAAAATAGAAGGAAATAATTTCTGTCAAGAAATAGTACATTCAGATCAACTGTTTGAGGCTAGAGTATAGGTAAATGTAGAATATTGTTGTAAACAATTTCTGTGAACGTATACACATATAGGATAATAAATAAACATTGGGTACACGTAGAGCTTGTTGAAATGGCTTTCTTAGGAAGAGCTCGAAAAGAAGACCTTCTGCAGTTGGCGGAAGAATTGGGTATAGAAGTTACGCCAAATATCAAAATTCTGGATTTAAAAAATAAAATTGTCAACTTTGAGGGATATGAAGAGGATTTCGTGAAAGAAATTTTGGCAGGTATAAAAGAGCGTAGAGAAACAGAAAGACAAATGGAATTTGAGCTTGAAAAACTCAAAATAGAAGCTGGACGTCAGCCACTGGGAGGCAGTTTGGAGCAAAATGGAAATTCTCAAAAAAACGTGATTAGAACTTCGTCATTTGATGAAAACATTTGACCCAAAAGACAGTGATATAAGTATTTACTTAGTTTTATTTGAAAGGCAAGCACAACAAGCAGAAATAAAAAAGGAAGATTGGGTCACGAATTTGATAGGACTTTTGCCCTACGAAATATCACAATTGATTGCCAGAGAAAATGTGGAAGATGCTAAAAACTATGAATATGTTAAAAGGTTACTTCTTAAAAGATATAAGTTAAGTCCAGAGAAATTTAGATTGAAATTTGTACAACACATGCGTACATCAGAGAAGACCTGGAGAGATTTCGCCTTCGAGTTAGAAAATTATTTTAATGAATGGATTTCAGGACTTAAAATAGGCGATTTTGAAGGGCTAAAAAAATTAATGATCACAAATCAATTGAAGCTGAGAGTGCCTATAGAAATAATGGAGCATTTTATTGATAAATGGTCAAATATTGTCTCATCTTCAGATTTGGCTGATATAGTGGACAATTATGAAAGTGTAAGAGGAGGAATCAAGAAAAATTCGTCGACTGAATTTTGTGCTTCAAAGAAAATGCAAGGCAGTGAGAAAAAAACTAGAGATAATTATGATCGCATGAAATTTTATGGAAAATGGATTTTATAACAAAAATTATGTTAAGTCAGATGTAGGACAAGGGTGGTCAAAACGGAATGTATATCAGAATGAATAAAAGTATGATCGCAGACGGAAGATTCAATGTTACGAGTGTGCATCTTATGATAACATTCGACCTCAGTGTCCTAAGGTAAAATCACAGAACTCAGGAAGCGTAAATAGAATCATAGAAAAAACTGAAGGGGATCTCTTGGCACCATATACCTTTGAAGGAAAAATAAATATAGTTACCATGCCTATTCTTCGGGATACAGGTTCATCAGTTGATATCATTTGTCAAGAGTATGTGTCGCCGGGTGAGTTTACTGGAGAACATGTGTGGGTACAGCATCTTCTGGATGAACAAAAGGTTTGTTTACCATGGGCAGAAGTTGAACTAGAATGTGAATTAGGTTATATTGTAACTAAGGCTGCAGTGATTAGAAAGTCGCTAGATCAAGGTAGATATTTACTTGGAAAGAAGACTGCCGCTTTGTTAAAAAAATTGATATGGAGTGGCCACTTAATTCAGAACAGGTAAATGTTGTGATTACTCGATATCAAGAAAAACAAAAACGAAACAACGAAGAGAGAAATTCAGTAAAGAATGATTCAGGGAAGAAAGAAAAACAAGCCCTTGAAGGAGAGGCTGTGGGTTCCGAAGAATCAGATGAATTAGAAGAAGAAATTCTGCCATTGAGGCATGATGAAGATACAGCCATGTTAGAGTTGGTAAAAATGGATTCAAAAAGTTTCATGGAAGATCAACGGCAAAGTTTGGAATTGAAAAAAATTCTCAAAGAAATAGAGAAAACAGATTTTAAAAAGGCAAATGGTTATGCTGTACTAAGAAATGGGATGTTGGTGAAGAAGAAGATCAACAAGATTGGCGAAGAGGAAGATCTTATTGTTGTTCCAGAACAATATAGAGAACAAATAAAAAACATGTGTCGTGAGGGAACTTCGGGGCATTTAGGAGTGACAAAAACCAAATACAGACTAGCGAAGTATTTTTATTGGCCTAACTGTTATAAAGACATTGAAAAATTTGTAAAATCTTGTGATTCATGCCAACGTGCTGGAAAAGCTGGGGACAAAAAGAAAGCACCTTTAAAAATAGTTCCAATTATTCCTGAAATTTTTACAAAAATCAACGTTGATGCCTGTGGGCCTTTGCCCGAGACTTCAAGCGGAAATAGATACATAATTACAGCTATGTGTTTTGTCGTCCAAATATCCAGATGCAGTACCAGTACCAGACATGGGATCCAAGTCGGTAGTTGACGCTTTGTTACACATTTTTAGCCGCATGGGATTTCCGAAAGAAATTCAAACTGATCAAGGAGCCAGTTTTGTAAGCATTTTGACACTAGAATTTCTGGAGCGGTTTGGAATAAAAGTTACTCATACTTCTGTATATCATCCCCAAAGTAATCCGGTAGAACGATTCCATCGAACTATTAAAAGGATGTTGGAGTTTTATGTCTTGAGTCTGCTCCGGATTGGGAGAAACAGTTGCCGGCGGCGCTGTTTGCTTTGAGAACTGTGACACATGAAAGCACAGGGTTTACGCCTGCTGAATTGGTGCATGGAAAAAAGTTGAGGACGCCAATGACAATATTGTATGAAAAATGGACGGGTCATCCTGAAGAAGAAAACTATGTCACTGAATATGTATTTGAGTTAATAAATAGGATGAAAAGATGTCAAGAACTTGCCATTAAAAACATGGAAGTGGCTCAATTGAAAAGAAAATATTGGTATGACAGAAATGCGGTAAAACGTGAATTTCAAGAAGGAGATTTAGTATTGGTTTTTGTTACCTGCAAGACAAATAAGTTAGCGGAACAGTGGAAAGGACCAGGGAAAATTGAGAAAAAAATTTCTGAGACTAATTATGTAGTAAGCTTTGCAGGTAAAAATGTAAAGCATCAAGTATATCACATTAACATGCTGAAACCATACCATAAACGACCAGAATTTTTTAACTTATTGTCCGGTTGTGAAAATGGTGAAATGGATTTAGAGATTAAATTTCCGCAAGTTAAAATGTCCCAATATATTTAACTTCTCTGATATCGAGGAGAACAGTAAACTTCGAGAGCGCCTAAGTGGCCAACAAATTCAAGATCTGAAAAAACTATTATGCCATTACTTGAAAATGTTTTCTAATATTCCAGGGAAGACTCATTTGGTTGAACATGATATCGAGCTAGCTAGTAATGCTATTGTAAGAGTTAAGCCTTATACAGTGTCGCCCAGGCAGATAAATATTCTTAAAGCCGAGATAGATAAAATGCTGCAGTACAAAATTATAGAAGTTGGTGAATGAGACTATACATCACCCATGATTTTGGTAGAAGTACCCGGAAGAGATCCACGCCCATGTATTGACTACAGGCTATTGAATGAAGTGACAAGGACCTAGTTCTATCCATTGCCTAATACAGAAGAAAGAGTCGAAAAGGTTTCTGGAGCGAAGTATATTACAGTATTAGATTTAACAAAAGGGTACTGGCAAATTCCATTAAGTGCTAGAGCTCAACGATTGGCAGCGTTTGTGAATACTTTTGGAACGTATCGGCCCTTAAAGATGCCATTTGGCCTTAAGAACGCACCATATTTCTTTAGCAAAATGATGTCGGAACTTTTGAGAGGCTGCGAAAAGTTTGCCGTACCATATGTAGATGATGTTGTAATTTTTTCCGAAAACTGGGGGGATCATTTGAGACATCTTGAAGGGTACAAATCGTAAAGAGGAAATTATATGGTCAGAAAAATGTGAGAAAGCTTTTGTGGAACTAAAAAAATATTTATCTAGTTTTCCTGTTCTGTATGCTCCTGACTATGAACGTAGATTTATTCTACAAACTGATGCTTTAGATCAAGGAATGGGAGTCGTCCTCTCGCAAGAACAAGAAGATGGCGCTGAACATCCTGTACTCTATCTAAGCAGAAAACTTTCGGCCGCAGAGAAGACATACAGTACCAGTGAAAAAGAATGTGCCGCCATTATATTTGCGGTACAGAAACTGAAATGCTACCTGGATGGTCAAAATTTCCTCATACAAACTGATCATAACCCTCTCGTTTAGTTACGCACCAACGCAAGTTCAAATGATCGTCTGATGAGATGGGCCCTTGCTTTACAAGCATATGATTTTGTTATAATTCATCGATCGGGAACTATGCACAAAAATGCAGATGGACTGAGCAGAGCAGAGTTCCAACTTTAGGTGATTCACCTTGATCATGCTGTGTGTCTGCTAGTGAATTTTTTTTTTTTCTTTTTTTTTGGTTGTGATATATACTACATAGAAATTGTTGGAAAACACGTAAAGATGATTGCTAAATTAACTCATATATTTCTCTTTGTAAATGGATTATGACTCATTATGTGAACTATGACTATTGTATTGTAAAATGACAAGAACTTTTTACCACTGGAAAAAGTTCCTCTGGAGTGAGGAGGGGTTGTAAAGTACGACTTCCACGCGCAAAAGCGCGGAAGGACACATTGACATTTAATGACTTGAGCGTGTGGTGAGTGATGAAGAGAGTTGCGAGAGAGATATCGAAGGAGAAGGACATGGCGAGCTTTGGCTAAGACAACAAGTTCAGTTTGTAGCTGAGTGTATTCCAGTTTATGTTTTTGTGTAAAGTAATAAATGTTTTGTGTTGTGATCGAGTGTCTGTGATGTTACAGAATGTCTGGGATCATTTGCAATCTTCATTTTAGATTTAAATCTGAAAAATTCATGACAGTTTGGAGTAATCATCTCTGAGTGTTCTCAAATGGGTGCTTCTCCTACATAATAGACTGAACAACTTTTGATACGATGCAATTAACCTTAAAAACAGATATCACAAAGCAGTCATGAATTAGTATCTTCAAACCAAGCTGCAAACTATTGCATTACCGAAACGTATAAACACAGTAGTTTATGAGTGTTCTTTTGGACGCCTGAGTTCATCAATCAAAACCCGTCATTGAGATCATATTTCCTAGAATGAGTTTCTTGGTGTTACTGATACATAAGGAATTTCCGTTACATTTTTTTAATTGGTGGATATGATTCCACTTCTGCAATTTCTTGTTTGTATGAGCGCTCCAACAAGATATTCTCACACTTTCTAATCGATATTCGAAAGAAAGTTGCATCTTGATATAACTGTTACCGCATTTTGTTGGAAGATGAATACGAACTGTCTCCAGTTTCGGAGTTCCGTTGAGTTTTATCCACTTTGCTGTAAAACATCTAGCCGCTTTTGGGGAATCCCTTTATTAACAGGGAGTTTCTTCTGCATATCACGGGAAGGGGATTTAACCAGGACAAAAGGAACAGTCTCCCACGATTTCACAATGCTTATCCGAAGCTGATGTAAAGTAAAACCTGATGCTACGAATCTTCAAAAATCCAACAGCCTTTAGCCTTTTTTTATAGAAAGGGGAAGACTTCATCTGCTTGCCAAATGCGCAATTGATAAAATTGAATCTCCTCATAAGAATTAAGAACAGTTTTGCCCCTACAAACGTAACACACAGAACTTTAAAAGAACTTTTAGTAAACAAGCAATTACAGAAAATTTCAGTTATAAAACAGTGGCACAACAGGATTGCAAAACTTTGGTCTAATGAAGTGGCTGCCTCATTTATGAAGACCTCTATTCTAAAAAGCTAATTTGGTTTATCCTTCAAGAATTATCGCAAATAAACGGCTGACCCGATCAACCTGTGGGACATCTAACTGGATTGTACTCCATGCATTGATCACAATGGGAGCTACATATATTATACTGCATTTGTTACAGTGAAACCAATTTAAATATATAAGGAAACATTTTACACTTATACTACCGTTGCTGACACTTTTGAGGGCGGGTGAAATTTTCTATCATGAAAGTCGCTTGGATTTCAGAGTTAATTATCTAAGGTCGGTAGACGATCGTACTGTGTAAGTACGATCGTCGAAATAATGATAGTGTCTGATATATTCTCTGAAAAGTGAGGCACGTATTCCCTTCTCCCGTAAAATATAACATAAGAATGGCATGCTTGTGCAACATCTAGAACTATAACTTTAATGAAATTATTGGGTGCAGTAATGCTGGCGGTTTTGTTCAAAATCATCCAATTTCAATGTGCACACACTTGCACATTGTTACTGGCACTGTCATCGCACAAAGGCTTCGTTGTACGCAACGACTTTGGTCAGTTACGAGCTACAATGGCGGACTCAGGCTGAGCAACCGCCAGTAGTATTATGGCAAGCCGACGTGAATTAATTATCAGAGTTTGAACAAGGCATGGTAATGGCCACCAAACGGAAGGGACATTTAATTTCCAAAGTTCTGCGAACATTCTACATTCCTCGATCCAAGGTGTCAGAGGGTTTACCTAAAATACCTAGTGGAAGGTATTACCACCCACCTTTTGCAGAGCAGTGGCTAACCACTGGTGCTGAATTCCGTGAAAATCGGCGTCTGACCACTATTGTCGATCTTAACAAAAAAGGGACACTGACTCAAATTAAATCCAGTTTCAATGCAAGGGATACTAGAGACATACCCATCAGGTCAGTACAGCGTAATTTAGCGTCCATGAGGTATGGAAGCAGAACACCCACCAGATTGCCTTTGTTAACTCAACGGCATCGGACACAGCGCTTCACCTGATTGGCAACATGTGGCGTGGTCCAATGAGTCACGCTACAAGTTGGAACGAGCTGATGGATCCATGACCTTTGACACTTCAGTGTAGAACATATATATATGAACATGTTATTTTGATAGACTTCTTGATAAGATTCATGAAGATTTATTCACAAGAACATTTCATTTAACACTAACATTAGAAATAATACCAAAGGCTTTGTTTCAAATCATACCTGTATGTAGGAGCCTGAATTTGAGGTGGGTATTTCTCTGTCGGCAACTGAATGGCCAGGCCGAAGTCGATCAACTTCATCTCAAGGGGTTTCTCTGCTGTTTACTAGCATGATGTTGTCTGACTTGATATCTGTATGGATAACGTTCAATTCCTGAAAGAACATATATTTCTATAAATCTTAAAAAAACATTTAATGGTGAATACGAGCAATGTATCTAGTAATATTTGCAATATTACAACAAACAACTTTTCAATACAGTGAAAAACACTACGATCTTGCAATTTAAGAAAAAACTGCGTTGTTTATTTGTCTTGTGTGTTCAGGAATCCCTTCGCCTGTTGAAATTTCTGCCATTCGTACATGAAATTTAAGCGAACCTTCGGATGTTTTAATTTAAGGGATGATATACACCACAAGCCATTCGTTTGCATTTGTATTCTATCTGTAACCTATCAAAAATTCAAAAAATTGTGAAATTTTGTTGCACTTTCTTGTCCAAACTTTCGAAGCGCATTTTTATTCAGCATATAAATCCAAACACATACTGTATTGAAGCAATTAACTTTACACTGCAGTTTTTACTAATCTAAAGAGACTGTCTCTTTCGCTGTGATAGCTGTGTCCCTATTCGCGGTAAATGCAGAATCCGTGCGCTGACCGGCTCATCTCGAGACAAATCAGCGCTGCTCAACGAGGACAAGTGCAAACTGTAACTCAGGAGGAATCATGGTTAGCACTTGTGACTAGCCGTCACTCATCACTGAGTCACGATTACGAAACAACAAGAGGCCAGTGGACACTATCCCACGTTGATCGTGCCCGACACGACTGCAACTGGTGCCGGCGATGTTGCTGGTCAGTGGTAGGAGGCAGGGTGGCCGCCTTGAATGAAGTCCCCGTGCTGCAAATTTACTGGCAACGATCAGGAAGGCAGCTTTCAAAACTGTAGACTGCGCCACATAGCCATGGATTGCTGAAAGTGCCGAATTCAGTTATTTTCGGACTACTCTCACATCGGTCAATCCTCTCGTTTTGTCATTGCCTTCAACCGGTTACTGTGTTCGTGCGGCTGTGTTGTGCCCTCTTCGACACATTCGCACCAACATCGTCCGATTGCCGCTTTGCTCATACCCAAATGCCTTGAAATACGGTGACTTGACAAATCGGCCTGTTTAACCCAATTATACGTCCTTCGTCAAATTCTCTTAACCGCTAGTCTTTTTGTCGATATATCTTTGGAGGTTAATGTAACCGCAATCCGCTGTCATTATCATCCCTGCCTCAGAGCGTTGCTCTTGATATATTCTCCTTCGTTATTTTTTGGTCATTTGCATATTCGGCTCCTGGTCAAGTTGAGTTTCATCAGGAACGAGTGCCTTTCTCGGAGTGTTTCGTTTTTCTTGGGGGGGGCGACGAATAATTTACAATGAAAGGTACTGTTTACAAAAAATATTTAGATTTGCCTTAGTGTTATTTTTATTTTCAAAGGAAAGAAGTATCCAATTTCAATATAAAATGGAGGTTGGCTGTTGGTTAACTGTGTTTCCTGGGAGCTTTGAAGTTATTTTCTTAATTTCTCTAGGTATCCTTTTTCCGATCTCAAGCACATGAAAAAATGCGTGAATTGGTCAAATAAATTTCGTGAGTGACGGTAAACGTGCGAGAATGGGATACGTTACAATAAATTCATGAACTAGGAGATCCCATGTCAATGTTTCCTTAAATAAGAATATGAACATTGCCTGCAAAATTCTAATAGCAGATTGAAAATCAGTATTTTCCGGGACGCCTCTGTGGCAAAATGGTGTAGGCGCTAGCTTTTCACCACTCCTCCGATACAGGTCGGAGTTAGAATCCCGGTGTGTCATGAATACTGTGTTTGTCTTACGACCCTCTGTCTCTTCTTTCACTGGAGTCTGTAGCTCTAAAGTAGTGACGGACAAATCCTTGTAGCTCATTGTGCTGCTCATCCAAACTACAAAAACCCAAAATAACAACAACAGCAAGAACAAACTTCGGCGTATCAGTTGGCTCTCCAAGTTATATTTTAGGCGAGCCAGCAGATACACCAAATTTTGTTTTAGCTGTAGTTCTCCACATCATGTTTCAGGCGTATCTGTTAATTATCTACTCTGTCTCAGGCGTATCTTTTCGTTCTAAATACTGTTTCAGGCGTATCGGTTCGTTCTCCACACTGTTTCAGGCCAATCTGTTGGTTCTCCATACGATGTATTAGGCGTACTTTTTGGTTCTCTACAGTATTTTCAGACGTGTCTGTTAGATTTACGCACTTTATTTCAAGCGTATGTCTCTGGCCCTTTCTATTGCAGGTATTGCTTTCGGTGAATACACTCTCTTTCAGATATGCTAATTGGGCTTGAACGCTGTCTTTCATACAGGTCTGTTCGGCTTGGACTCTATTACAAGCATATCCTTTACTCTACACGTGGGCTGCAAGTGAAGAAGCAATGTTTTTCCATATCTAACGGTTAAGGTGCGATATTTTTGATTCAACGAGAACATAGTTAAATTTATCGCAAGCCCGCTATAAACGACTGTGATTTAAAAGTTAGTGAAAAATAAATATCGTGAAAAAAAATCCCCAGGCCACATAGGACCTGCTTTGCCTACTTTCTACTCTTCAGAAAATATTTAATAGTTCGAACGATAATATTGAACAACTGTGTGAAACATCCTACAATTATAAGAAAGAATTAAATTGGTTTAATTTTAGAATCAAAAGAAAAAATCGGGGTGAACACAAATTAGGAGATCTTGTGTCTGATTCAAAAAGAAAAGCAAGAGAACACAAGTTTCTCGTGCATATAAATTAAAAGTTTTATAAAAAGTTACGATGAAAAATGAATTGAAACTCATCCTATATAAGTTAGTTTGAGTAAATAAAATGACATTAAACATATTTTTCTTCCTGTTGACTTCTTTCATTTGGCTGAATTATTCATTGACTCCTTTTTACATCCATAAACGACGGATCACTAGTGTTTTTATGGAACATAAAACATTCTATGAAAGAAATTTTACTATAAAAAATTATCTTTAAGCAGAGGAGTGAATAGCTTACCTTCAACTTAGCCAGGGCAGTCATCAGTTGTCTCATAATGCATTGGACGTCTGTGATAAGTAGGGGACCTTCATGTTTTATGTAATCACGTAGGCTCTGATCTAAAATTTCAAAGACAAAGATACAAACCATTGAGATTATGAAGGAATCAATTGATCTAACGATGTGTGCCTACAAAAAGACAAAAAGTTATAAGTTGCATATTGTTCTCTAATTATTGCTTTTATTAAATGAACACACAACATGAAGAAATAAGGGCTACACTTTAGATTTCGGCCCCCAATCGTCTACTTCGCTGTCGTGCAATGGAATGCCGTGAGAAACCTTTCGCGATAGGTGGCGCTGCAACCGCGTTGGCTAAAACACCCTAATCGTTATCATCACTACATCACCAGATATCATACAGCTTTAATGGGCTTTAATGATAATGATAATTTTGGTGCATAAACCATGGCTGTTTTTCAACTATATCGTAAATATGCAAGAAGAAAAAATTACTTGGAAGTACGGCGTACATATTATATGATGAATGTTTTCAAAAGCAAGTCGTTGCCAGGAATTTCTTGGTAAGGCATTGAACCTATGAACTCGATCTGTTTTAACAAACCACGTTTGCGGAGGAAAGAAACACGTTTCACTCCACATTAAGTTTTTCAATCTTCATGCTCGTACCCATTGCGTCGCTGGGATTAAATTTTTGAAATGGAAAAATTAAAAGGAATATGAAAATTTTTAATAGTAAAGGACAAACATGTCTAAAAAAAGTAATGTTATTAATAAGTTCAATATTTATTTTCGTGGTTGCCCCGATAGTCAAGTATCCCGAGGTTTAGATGTCTGTCTAGCAGTGCGGGTAGGGTCTCAGCTCCAGTCTGCCCTGGCTTTTTGTCCGCCTATGAACCAGTAGCCCCAAACTAGGACCGGAGACTCTCTTACAATCCTTAGAACCCCACATAACGTTTATTAATCCCCGAAACATAAAAAAAGTATTCCGTATAATGTAAAGTAAACTTTGCTTCACAGTTCAAACAGTTTTAACGAAACTCGAGCACCATCGAGTGAGGTATTTCAGGTTTCCAACAATAGCCAATTCTTGTAGTTTTATAACCAACCCATTGGGATACCTCCATCATGATGTCATCAGCTCCCGTTATTTTCTTGATACGCCAGTTCTTCTTCCTGTCGTTCCTGGTTATAACAAACATGCACTTTTTCATGTTTCTTTCAGAACTTTGCATCCTTTGTATGTCTTTTTTAAACAATATTTAACCGAGGATCTTGCATTGTCTTTAAAAAGACAAATCTTTCACGCATGTTTTAACCCCGCATTTACTTATGGAAGTGAAACGTGGTGTATCAGAGAACGAAAATGTGGAAAAATAACTGTATCGGTAAGAAAGTTAGAGAGAACGTGGGGAATAACAACGGACAGAGAAATATACTTATAAGAGAAAGAGCAGGAACAATAGATATTATAAAAATAATAAAATAATCAAAGTGGAGATGGGCTGGACATGTAGGAAGACTGAAAGAAGAACACTATTAATAACAGAATGGCAACCGAGGAGTGGAAAGGGACGAAGGGGGCGCAGAGAACAAGATGGAGAAGTTATCTCCGAAAAGTTAAAGGTTATAACGTAACACCAAATGTCCAGATGAATAGATGTTAACTACCCACCAAAAACAAAAGTGTTGAGAAACTTCTGGCCACCAGCTTGCAGTTATGGGTCACAGCTGGCTGAAATCTGCCGCTCACGGACCGGTAGCGGCTCGCTGGGGGCAGCGCCATCAGTTGTTGAGCCATTGATGGCCCTTCAGCATCGCCGTGAATTGCGGGCCTCCACGCAAGAGCCATTAGTGGCCTGTAGCTGGCAACCGATGCATCCCCAACACCAGGTGGAAACAACAGAACTGCGCATGCACAGAAACAACACGTGATGTGTTTCTCGTGGTACTAGTTAGTTGAAGATGACCCTATCGCCATAGTGTTGCTTTAGTGCATGCTAAGAAAAAAATTTCAGATGTAGAGAGGCGAATTAATTTCCTAATGAAATGCCACAGCGACGAAGATATCAGATTAAGCCATGAAATACTAGATTACAGCACTGAAATGCACCCAATCCATTTCCATGAATAAAAAAAATAATGTGAAACAGCTTGAAACAACAGTCCTGGAAAAATATTAAACAAACGTTTGTTGGAAATAAAAAAAGAATTATAGGGTACAAAATTTATCAATTATTTCAAAGATAAAAAAGAGCAACGCTATGTGGATATAATGTACCTGTCCATGGGTTGAATACACAAGACTGGAGGGATTCACTTCTAAACATAACGAGAAGTAAAATAAAATATCTTTCCTCTTTAAAACAAATGTAGCTTCTGACAACGGAAAGGAAAAATACAACGTTTAAAAATGTAACAATGTGACATGAATGGGTAAATATAATAATTCAACAATCACCTTCGAAGACGACAAGGACAGCACAAAATTTGGACAGCGCGTTTAAGTTGGTACACTTCTTTAAAATGAGTAAAGTTCCCTTAAGGTCAAATGAAAAAACTTTTGAAAAAATAAATTTATAAATTATATGAAACTGACATTTATGAAAAATACCTCGTAATATTGTAAAATTAAAGAGAGAACCGTTCGATTACACATTCCGCAAAAAAGAGACTCAGCTTAAAACACACGTTCGTGCGTGGTAAAGCAGCCTCGTTGGTAGAGAGCTCCCCTCGTACTCCGACAGCCCTGGTTCGTTTCCACCCAGATCCAGACGGACGTTTTTCCGGTCTGTTGAGAAAATTTCCCCAGCGCAGTGCCATTACTCAGAAGTTTCGTAAGGGCAAAAAATAAAAGTTATAGCTTTGGGTAACTGCGGTTACCCTTAGCTTTTTTTTTTTTTTTTTTTTTATTTGTACGGCTACTACTTGAAAATTGGTGGATAAGATTCGGCAAACCATCAGTTACATCACGTGATTGCCGGCTGCCACTGCCGGGAAACTAGCGGAACACATTAGGCTAACCATCATTTATGGCACGTGCTTGCTTGGCCGCTGAAGGTCCACTTGTGGCATCTACCGCTTGTGATGGATAACTAATTGTCCTGTTGCGGCATATGACACCTGCTGGCCTTTGTTTTGGCCACCCAGACATTTTATTGACGGTTCGGCAGCGGCAACACAGTAATGGGTCATTGCTGGCAGCCAGCAATGACCTAGCGAGACTGTTTTTGCTGGGTAAGGGTAAATGCGATGTAACTAATTGTACCGGATAGCTCACTTTTAGACTTTTACATAGGCCAGACGAAACTTATACAGAAGTCCAACTTATGTTAACTTTTCATTTGTTCAGCAACATTAGACGAAATCCAAAACATCTCAAGTGGAGATACGCATGACACTTCACATATCTTAATCAAATGAAGTGGTTGACATTCACACTCAGCAACAATCTAACATATCCACTCACAAAGCAATCTCAGCATCGTATTTTGATCTGCGTTTTGACATATGCATTCTTACGTTACTTGTTCGAACCTCAGTGTTGCCAACATAATTATCGTTTGAGGGAAAACACATAACGTTAAGGTTTGAAAAATATCTAAAACAACGGACTCAAATTTACATAGAAAAATAAAGTTAAGTTTGTATATACGTTACAAGGTGCTAAATGGTGGACCGGG
The DNA here is from genome assembly GCA_039090855.1 of Macrothele yani. Taxonomy (NCBI): domain Eukaryota; kingdom Metazoa; phylum Arthropoda; class Arachnida; order Araneae; family Macrothelidae; genus Macrothele; species Macrothele yani. The sequence goes on along the minus strand of CM077034.1, from coordinate 68,988,911 downwards.
CTGAGGATCCGGGAAGTTCGAAAAGACTGGCGGAGGCCTATACTTTGCAGTGGGTGCCAACAGACTAAATATGTCTCTCGTTCATCAGTGAGAAGGATTCTTTGATTAAACATATTTTTTATCAGTTTATTTGTCGATAAAAAATTCACGTGTGTATGTTCTCTGTTTCCTTTCAAATAGAAAATGAAGTATGTACCCGACATTTCATAATAATTTATTCTAATTTCGTCGAAGAAGCAGAATCATCTCAGAAATGTGTTAACAATAAATATTAACTGTCGTTAATTAAAAATAGCCAACAAGAAAACATGAAATGGTTGAAACTATTTGAAATTCAGATAGCTGACCTCAATTTACGCGGCCATGAAGCAGTCGAAAGTGCGATAATTACACGACCCTCAAATATTTTTGTGGACACGTCTGACGTAGAATTGGTTTTGAATGCAACGTGTTTCCGATACCATTGCGGGTACTTTATTAGCCATACGAATTTTAAAACCTTACCAATCATGAAAATAATGACATGTTTCCTCGGGGAAAGTTTTTTAAATTCCATAAATGGGTTCAAGTGAAAAGGGGGATAATTTGTTTTACATAAATTCAAAATTACAGAACGCAGTTTAGTGAAAATAAACTACAGTAAAACTCTAATTATCCGGAGTAACTCGGACCACAACCCATCCGGATATTCCGGAAACCCGGATAATTTGGTTGTCTTTTTACTTTAGGCGAAATACATATCTATTAATTGAAGTGAGGAAATTTAATTTTTTCGTTTATCGCATTTTATACCAACAAATGTTATACATTAAAGAAAATAAATATCTAGTGTACTGCATTATCAATTTGTATTATTTAAATGAACGCAAAAAGCGGATAATGTGAGTTCCGGATATATGGAGTCCGGTTAAGTGGACTTATACTGTAAATCATTTCCTACTTTCAAAATTAAAAAAATATTGCTCGATAATTTGCGCACCTATGGAGGAGTAAGTGTAGAAGAGATATAGCATGACCACATAATTTTAGTGTAGAACCACAAACAGTATCACAACGATTTGCAAATCCATGATTCAGAAATATTCGTTGGATATGATGGATTTATAAATAGGAAAGGATTGCGATTAATTGGGCATTTTTGTATAAGATAGAACAATGTAACTAACGATGTGTTGTATGGCAAAGAAATTATCTTTCTGAAAATGATTGCAAGAATATTCTCGGATTAAGGAATTTCTGTTGAAGTTTTAGGAATTCTTGTGTTTCCAGGGCTTGTGATTCCTAACAAACTGACCTTAAATGCAAAAAGGTGGATGATCAAATTTTCTTTATCCAAATGAAACGTGGTGAATGTCATGCTTCGCTCCCATGGGCTTTGCTCTTTATCTTCTGGAACTGCAAGTCATGCAAAGATCGAAACTGCTCTCTCTTTTTGGAAACACTCGTAAATTTGGTGACATTAATAAACTTGTCCCAATTTTATTGGGGAAATAATGATGATCCTAAGAATTTCATCTGTAGAGAAGAATCATTCTGGAAGAAATTAAATTTTTAGGATTGTTTCCTGTGGTACATGCATATGAAAGTGGCAACCTATCTGATCCAATTTCTTGCCACCCGGAGAGGAACTGCGACTTGGTAAAGATACTTAATGCGATCAAAAAGTTCCGAGACTACGTAAGTAGTGTCCCAACAGATGGCAGTACGCGGCAGTGGTCAAGGAGCAGGTATCTTCATGGGTCATTGTGCCAAGTGGTGTCGTTCTGTTAACATCGGGACCTACGTTAAACTATATTTGGTGACCACGTGCAGAACACAGCTGCGATTTATCTACAAGCTGCAAACTAGAGCAGCGAGAGAGTATCAAATTATGCGTCAAACTAAGCAAATCTGGAACGGAGACGCATGAAATGTTGCGTCAGTCGTATGGGAATCAAGCAATGAGTAGTGCAAGGTGTTTTGTGTGGCACTCGTGCTTCAAGAGAGGCAGAACTGCACTGGAAGACGACGAGAGGTCAGAGCGACAGTTCACGGTCAAAATCTCCCTACATATGGACAACATTAGGGAACTGATCCATAAGGATTGTCGGATAACCATTCACATCATTGCTACCGATGCCAATGTGTCATACGGAACAGTGCAAGAAATTCTGGCGTCAGTTTTCAAAACTCACCGCATTGCTGCAAAGTTTCTGCCAAAGATTCTGATCCCCGAACAGCAGGCTCTCCGTGTCGAACTCTGTCAAGATATTCGTGAGTAAGTGGTGAATTATCTAACGTTCCTTTTGCGGGTCATCACTGAAGACGAGACACATGCTGGTCATCCCCAGGGACAAAACTTATGCGGGCCATCACTGGGGACGAGATACATACTGGTCATCACTAGGGAAAAAATTCATTCAGGCCATTACTGGGGACCACCTGCGACTTCTTTCAGTTCCCGAAGATGAAGCTCACTGGTCGCCGTTTTGAAACCGTGAACGAGATCCAGCGCGAATCGCAGACGGTGCTTGACACGACTCGTGAACAAGACTTCCAGGTAGTGTTCCAACAGTGGCAAAACTACTGGTGCTGATGTATCGCTGCCCAAGGAAACTATTTAAGGTAGATCATAGCAAGTCCTAAGTAACGTACATAGGTACTTTGTTGTATATCGGCCTAGTCTCGAAACTTTTTGATCTGATCTCGAACATTTTTATTGATAAAAAATGCAGAACATTACCTTTTGTGTTTCATAATTTAAAGGACCAAGAGCGTTAAATTTAAAATACCTGAGTAGGTTTCACCAATATTTTGAGAGATTATGTTTTATCATTCAATTCAGATTGTACGAAATCTCGAGATCACAAAAAATGAATAATTTAATATAATAATATTGATATTCAAAAAAATGCTTACTTCGTGCGCACTACAGGAATCTAATTGGCGTAAAATATTCATTTCATTTAAATATGTTTCCTCACTTAACAGGACAGCTTTCACGGCCACAATTTCATCGGTTCCTTGCTTTGATTATTTCCACACCTGCAAAAACAAATTCATATATTTACTAAAAACATTTCACCAGATAGTAAGGTCCGGTGACGGAAAACCCCACGAAGAGCCACGAAGAGCGGTTAGTAAGTTCAGAAAGTAGTCCGGTGAGCGAAAAACCATGAAGAGCCACGAAGAGTGGTAAGTACCTTCAGAAAATAGTCAGGTGAGGGAAAAACCACGAAGAGCGATTAGTACTTTCAGAAAGTAGTCCGGTAAGGGAAAAACCATGAAGAGCCACGGAGAGTGGTTAGTAAGTTCAGAAAGTAGTCCAGTGAGGAAAAAACCGTGAAGATCCACGAAGAGCTGATAGTACGTTCAGAAAGTAATCCGGTGATGGAAAACCCACGAAGAGCCACGAAGAGCTGTTAGTAAGATCAGAAAGTAGTCCGGTGAGCGAAAAACCATGAACAGCCATGAAGAGCGGTTAGTATCTTCAACAGCCGGCATTGTCTGTTCCGACGTCAACTAATCGATGCTAGAAATGAGCGAAGGCCGTCCCGAATGGTACGAGCCAACAAAATGGATATTGGTAACATTTCACATTGTGTAAATAAGAGAAAATTATCTCTTACGCATTACAAAAAAAAATACTTGTTTAAAAAAACAGAAATGAAAAATTATGAAATCCTATTAAAAGCACAATTAATGTACTATCGACATCTTACGTTGAAGTAATCTCATAAAAAATATATGTTATCTGACACCTATTCTGCCGCCCTAGTGGCGCAATGATCTGGCTCTGACAGTTCGTCCGAGGTGGGTTCAAATTACCTAGAGAAATGCAATTCGAACCCATTTCGGTCATTCCTGCGTCGAATTAGTGATCCTAAATTACGGATGTGAGTCTACTTATAACCCGCCGAGATTCTGACTGTGTGTTAAACAAACAAACCATGTATGTAGTTATTATCAATGATTAAGATGCAGGAAAAAAAATGAATATCAACCCTTCCCTCAACCCGACCCCATTCGTTTCTAGATTGGAGGACTTACCGTTATTTGGTTTTAATAAATCCGAACTTATGGGGGTTACTGCCAGAATTTCCAAATAACACTTTTTCAAAATAATCTTTTATGAAATACCGCACGCGTAGCTTAAATTAGTATATTCATGATTCATTTAATGGCTTCGGTGAGAAGCAGATCAAAAGAAACGCAACCGAAGTCTCGCTCATATCGGATTCACGTTTTGACAATGAAGCCTTTCACGAAATTTCAGAAAAAAAAATAATTTTTAAAACTAGTAAAGATAGAAAAAGGTACTATGTCCTCCAAATCAGAAAATGCTGTGTATTTTGAGAATTTACTATACGCTATTTTTCCTAGAAGGAATCGACATTTAATTATTAGTAGGAAATGCTGGCCATCTTTGTTCCTACACCAGGCTCCACTTGTCCATCGGTTCCGGTCATTTAATTAATGTTTGTCATCGCATACGGTTCAAGACACTAATGTAATATCAGCATTCACAATAATATGTGGAGGACCGTCATGCTGATAGACTACACCTTTATCATCAAAGCAAATTGTTAACATCACCGTCAAAGCTGATTTGGTGCTGCGGATTATTTTAAAGGAGGCAAGCCTGTGTGATTCCAGACACTCGTTCCTCCCTTCGTGAGGGGATCGAAAGAGTAGACCCATGTTTCATCGGTGCTTATTACAGTGTTCAGAAACTTTGGATGCTTTGCAATTATTTGTTTCTATTCATGACACACCTAAACTCTGGCTAACAATTGTTCTCTCAGCAGGTGATAGGGTAGTTAACAATAACCTCCGTAACAAGACTTTCAGGTCGACCAGGCCTATTAGTGACTTCTGCCGACAAGCACCCATTTTAGAAATCATGGTGCCATCTAAAAATCGTTGACTCACCCGAACATGTATCTTTTTAAGCCATTCTTATTAAATCAGCTGTTTCTGGAGCCGTTTTACCGAAACGACAGCAAACTGTTATCGCAGACCGCATTTCAATTCTTAACTATGAATCACTCACCTCCATAGCTGTATGACGAAATGTAGGCATAACTTAAACAACTGAGCAATAGCAACACCAGAATCGTCTGCCACGGCTAATAACTGTTGCCATAGATACTTCCTCAATTCAATAGCAGCGGGTAGCCTAGTGGGCAACGTTCGTAACTGCCACGGAAAAGACCTGAGGTTCGATCCAAGGCAGGTACGAACGCTCGATTCACTAAGTATCCGCAGTGCGTCGGATGGGCACGCTACGCCGCCGGACCCCAGGTACTGGTCCCCCGGTAATACATAAGGGCGTCTTCCTCCCCTTTCTACTTCGCTTCTCTGTCTCTTTCCTATCGGACACTCTAGCTCAAATCTCCTAGTTTCCTATTTCTAAGGGTTGTTTAAGACGTGGGGTCAGACACTCCCTTCCTAAAATCCTCTACATATGATCATGATCCTCAATTCAGTTAGTCGTCTGCGTGGTTATTTTCCCCCAACGCCCTGTTCCAAACGAAAAAAAATACTCACAGTTTTTATGGAACGGTTTTTGTATGTCGTTAACAACCACAATGAAAAATTATGTAATATAATGTTTCAGTAAAACTATTTCTGAAAATAAATCATGCATGCTTACCTGTCCGTAGCTTCCGCTTCCTATATTCTCAAGCACCTTGTACTTCTCTTTTGATGACTGGAGAATGGTGCCTATGCCAAAAAATTTATTTTCCATTTCTTGTTCTGCTACTGCTTGATTGATTTTTGCCTTCGTAAATCCAGGTCCTAACCGGAAACAGGTGTCTGTCTTCAATTGATCGTTCTCTTCTGTAGCAATCCGAAGAGGGCCATCTTTTGGAGGAAGAGCTTTTCTTGGCTGCCGAAACGTTGCCTTTTCCAGGCATTTTCATCTGGCAGCTTTTCTGTCGGTATCCTAGGAAAGAAATGAATAGCACATAAATTAAAATATATTAATAAGACATTTTTAAAACAAAACTTTATGATACGAAGAAAAGCACTATTAACCTTTCATACAGTGTATCATTCGTGTAAAGGCTCCGCTCACAGACTATGCTGGTCCGTGGTGGCAAGTATTTTTTAAATTCATTGTGACTTTCCACCGCAAGCTGACAATTCCAATGCTCTTTCCTTATTCATCGCTTTTGATGTAGGACTACGTCTAACTCAGAGTGTACTATGGTGTTACTTACGGCCAACCGTCTGTGACAAATATAGGTCCCAATGGAAATCATTATAGCGTGAAAAATACGTGCCGCACACTAATCGTGTTGGTATATTCGTAAGAGCATGGAGTCCTCTATACATCGTGTGCACGACGCTCCCCTAATTCGCTCTTAGCGGGGGAGAAGGTGCAATATTTCTGGGTGTGCCACCGCGTTTGACTCAGTCGATCTTGGCAACATTGAGCGCAACACGACTGTGAGTGGTACCGTTTTAAAACTCTAGACGAGACCTACACAAATATATGAAAAACATTTCTCATTGGTTTGAATTGAATATTTTAAAAATTATTTTTGTGAACCGGTGAACACCTTTGACAACATCGCGGTTCATCTGGACAACCGTGAGTGCCCAACGACTGTACAAGGTATCGTTTTAAGCCTTTTGACGAGATCTATTCAAAAACATGAATACCATCGCAGTGGCTTAAACTAAAATTTTGAAAAATTGTTTTCTTGCAAACGAGTTAACATTTTCGACAGTGCAGCGAAATTCGCAGAACGAGCTCACGCAAAAGTGGAGAAAATCAAAACGAGAGGCAAGAGCAAGGAATATAAGAAGCTTAAGAAGACCGAGCACTACGTTGAGTAATTCGTGTATCTATCTGCTTTGTGTTCGCAATGTATCCAGCATTATTTGTAAAAAGTATGTAAGCTACTTTTCCTATCATAAACTTGTGTTGGCAATGACAAATTAAAAAACCGCTTTGAAACCCTACTCGACCAGCTCATTTCATATCTCCGATCTGCAACTCGTAGTCCTACGTTCCGAACTGACGGCTCAATCAGAAGTGAGCCTACCTGTTTCTTTTTCAGCTGGCACTAACGTGATTCCATTTGCTTTGCAAATGGCAGCTCTAGAAGCATAAGTAAACAAACTAAGTTATTAATACAGTTAAATTTTAGGATTTACTAAACAAGGGCAAGTGAGAACTTTTATATCCGAGGATTTCTGAGATTCCGTTCAGGAACCTCATGAAAGCTCTATCAGACCCAGGCAAAATCAATTCTACAAAAAAAAAATGCTAACAAAATTATATTTCTAACACATTGCAATTAAAATTAATTCAGTTAAAACCACTCCTGATAGTTAATGATCACGCAAATTATTTATTTAAATCACCAATTAAAATATATTAAATATTATCTTAAAATATTCAAAAAATCATTTAAATCAATGTAGGAAACTTAGCTTTTCAACTACTTAGTATTTAGCTAATGGCAATGCATGCACTCTACCTCTAAATGTTTCATCACTTTTACTTTACGGATTTTCTATTTGAACAATTGTTCATTTCTGTTTTCAAGACGTTTGGAGCTACGGCGTCACGTCTTTACAGTCTGCCAAGATTTGGCTGAATTTCATGCGGGTGACTAAATCTTTTGAGGGACCCGTAATGGGATACAGCTTTCAAAGTTACTGAAGCTTCGCATTAGAAATTTGAATCTTCAGTTGGCATCTCCAAAATAGATTAACTCTGACTAAATCAGTCTCTCCTCATCTTTGTAACTTGTTGTTGTGTTCTCAGAACCGCCGGACCCGAAGCAATGGTTCTCCTTAAGGGTTCAATTGAACAGTGACAGTTGTATATGTATTTGTAGAAAATTCTTCAGACAATACATATTAACTTCAGATGTAAAAAATAAAAAGAATATTTTTGCAAAAAAACAGTTTGGCCTAATATTTTGCATCACTCTTTCCTCATCTTTCACTGCTTAAACAATCCTACACCTAAATTGCAGGTAACCGAGTGAAAAAAGCATTATTAAAATAACCTTGAACAAGCTAGCCTGCACCGCACATTTGTAGGAAATGTGTAGTATGCATGTGTTTTGGAATTATTCTCTGCTGGCATAATGTAAAAAAAATCCTATTCGGAATTTGACATGGCAAGGAGACATTGCTTTCCCTACTGTAAAAGGGAGGAATATTTTTACGTTGATACAGCAGGCAAGAATTATTTAACACTATCAAGCACAAAAAACATGGACCTGAACGCATGACAAAAAAACATGCCTGCGAATTTATCTCCATTTATGTAGTGGAAACAATATGACCTTAGCAATCTCCAAAAAACTAAACTATAAGCACAAACTTTTAAATTATATGACTAGTTTATGTACAATAAAAATATCCTTTACACCGAACACACGTCTTCTCACTCCAACTGACAGAGGCCAAACGATGATGCCACCCAAAAATTGTAGTGCAAAAGTTTACCAGTATTGCCCCGCCCTTTTTGTCCTGCGGGTGAAGTACGGGAAAGCGAATTAGGAAAACCCCACCTTTAGATATCATTGTAATGAGATTATCAACTGCACCCTTTTCTCACCTGCCCCTACATCAATTTCCGGAAAAGGAAATCTTAGGCTGTAATTTGCTTTAAATTGAAATATGATGGCACAATGAAATGTAAATTGACCGCCCCGGAGCGCAGTTGTCTAAGTGGTAGCTTTGGATCAGTCGTCCGATATGGGTCCAAGTTCGAGTCCCGGTGAGACACGGATGTTGTGTTTGTTTTACGGCGCTGGCTTTCTCCTTCCCGGAAACTAGTGGCCCTAAATTAAGGACGGGCGACTACTTAGAGCCCGTTGAGTTGTTCACAGTGGTCGTTAAACCTCCAATAAAAGAACCATGTAAATTCTATGCCCTACTTTGATACTATATTCTGTGGGTTTATTTGATTCCGGCAATCCAGATTGCTTTGTATAACCACAATTTTGGGATTATCTGCTACTGGATTAAGCAAATCTGATAAAAAGGAAAGGACACCGCAAACTACGTAATTCATCAGTGTAAAGAACACCGATTAATGTTGAAAATAATTAATTAATAGTCCCGTAATTCATAAACTTTTTCTCCTCTTTCTTAAATTTCATGTAATTAATTATTCTTTTTAATTTATTGATACCAACTTTCGCTCCAAAGTATGGAATTCCAAGCAAAATAAATCACCTGTTTACCATGTCCCTTCCTTTCATGAATTTATTTAAAACCGAGAAAATCATCAAAGTCATGACAGACTGATTGATTGATGGATTAGAGGTTTAACGACCTTATGAGCAACTGAGTGGGCAATAAGCAGTCGCCTATCCCTAATTTAGGACCATTGGTTCCAGGGAAGGGAGAGAGGTAGCACCGTAGGGCAAACACAACATCCATGACTCACCGGGATTCGAATCCGGACCCACTAGAACTAACTCAAACTAGATAATAGATAGCTAACTGCAAATTCGATAAAAAAGCAGATTATTTGAGGAATTAATTCCAAATACGTGGTATCCACAGAGAGACGCTGTCATTGCAAGCCTCGCCATTGGTAAGATTTCCAAGGTTTCGCAAATGGCAGTAGATTTGGGTTTAGAATATGAAGCAAATTTCTTGATATCGCTCCACATAGGATCAGCGGACTTGAACTTGACTTCTCTTGATAGGGCAATGGCTATTTCTCCGTCTAGAATGATCGTGTTGAAGCAAGTCTGATTCAACTATACCACTTTTACCGCTATCCAGTAGACTTCTATTTCTGCATTGTTACTGGAGAGAAGACTTCGCTTCATCTTTTTGACGGACGCTGAATTTAAATAGACAGAATGCAGTAGAGACAACATGGATCACGACCAGCAAAAATGTTCGAAACAGACTGACTTTAAATAGACAGAATGCAGTAGAGACAGCATGGATCACGACCAGCAACAACGTTCGAAACAGACTGTCTTTAAATAGACAGAATGCAGTAGAAACATCATGGATCACGACCAGCAAGATCGTTCGAAACAGACTAACTTTAAACAGACAGAATGCAGTAGAAACATCATGGATCACGACCAGCAAGAACGTTCGGAAGAGACTGACTTTAAATAGACAGAATGCAGTAGAAAAACATCATGGATCACGACCAGCAAGAACGTTCGAAACATACTGACTTTAAATAGACAGGATGCAGTAGAAACATCATGAATCACGACCAGCAGAAACGTTCGAAACAAAACCATCTTCACGCGGAAAATTATGGACACCATTTTTTGGGGGACTCAGAAGGGTTGATGTTAATTTATTACGTGCCTCATAAAAGGACTATGAATGCGGCCTCCAACGCCGCGCTACTGTGGCAGTTGTGTGAAACCATAAAGAGTACTTTCTGCTTCTCCAGAACATTTCTCCAATCCACACCCCGCTGGTGTTTCCATGCACGCTGTGACAGCTTGTGGCTTCTCATCCCACCGTACTCACCTGACCTCGCTCATAGTGACTTCTTCGTGTTCAAAAATCTGAAAGAAAAACTGCGTAGTAGGCGTTCAGCTAATGATTCTGAACTGAAGGAGGCAAGAAAGTTTCTGTTCGATGAGAAAGAAATAAAACGTCTTTCGCCGTTGGATTTCGGAAACTTTATAAAAGGTGCAACAAATTTATCAAAGTCAAGGGTGACTGTGTGCAAAAATAACAATGCGTTCCTTGAAGAAAAAAGTATATGTGTGCTACGATTAGAACTATGTAAACGTAAGGCGTATCAGTTAATGGGAAATGCGAGAAATAATTAAAATATTTTCTTTTTATGTAGGTAACTTTTTAACAAGGACCATTACAAGAAAGACGACACCAAATTTTCGGGTGTAATTATGAATCTGTTCTGACGCGAATTAAATTTATCAAAGCTATACAAAATCAATGGAACTGGTATGGAGAACAGGGTTATCCAAAATGAATGGAACTGGTATGGAGAAGAGGGTTATCCAAAATCAATGGAACTGGTATTGAGAAGAGGGTTGTCCAAAATCAATGGAACTGGTAAGCAAAACAGGGTTATCCAAAATCAATGGAACGGGTATGGGGAACGGGTTATCCAAAATCAATGATACTGGTATGGGGAACAGGGTTATCCAAAATCAATGGAACTGGAATAGAGACAGGGTTATCTGACCGAAGAAAGAATCTGTTCAATCGGGTTATTAATCCCGTAGTTAGTGTTTCAAACGGAATCCTAAACTGACTCCTTCTGGTGGCGTACTTGTGTGTTAAAAAATTTCAAGTTGCATGAGAAACATTTCGCAGCGGAAACGCTGTTAACCAAAGAAAGCATTACAATTTTTAAATCCGACTCTTTAAAGAAGAGGTATCAACAAATATAGGATATGCATCTTTGCCCTCCAGGCTAGAAAACATGTATTATTTTAAGAAGAAAGTATTCTTAACAGGTTTTTCGATGTGAGCGGTATCGGTCAACGAAAGAAGTTTTCCATTCGAATTTTCAGGTGCTCAGAGTTTCCTGCAAATACATCAGAAGCGCAAATTAAGGCTTACGCTTCCCAGTAGCAAAACCATTTCTTACCAAAAATTAGGAAAATAGATGCACAATATTTCTCATCAACAGCTCTATCCTGTGCAGAAAGAATTTTTCAAATCGGAGTTTCAGAAGCAAAGTTATCGGGGATATCCAACTGACTCTTACGCCCCTTAGCGGAAAGTCCATGAACTACTTGCAAAGTTTGAAACTATATGAAACACATTTCGCACCTAAATCTCTATGCAATGAGGAAGAAATTTTTCGAGCTCGACCATTTGAAGCAAAGATATTGACAAAAATAAGATAAGCATCTTCGCCCCTGGCGGAGAAACCATGCAATATTTTAAGAAGAAGTATTCCGAAAACGTTTATCTAAGAAAGTGGCATCCGTTAAAAAACGAATTTTTTTTATCGAGATTTTAGAACCTCACATTTTTTCGCAAATCCATTAGAAGCAGAAATTAACACTTACGCCAACTGGTGGCCAAATTATTCTTAACAAAAAATTAGAAATATACGATACAGTTCTTGAGGTTTCCCATCAAGAGCTGTATACACGTAAGAAAAAAAATTGAAACGGAGTTTTAGAAGTACTGGCATCTGGTGCAACGCAATTTAGTTTTGCACCCCGTAGTGGAAATCTATGCGTAACTTGAAAAAGTGAAAATGCCTAATCAACACCTATGCATCCCATTTCTCATCCATGCATTCAGAAGTTGCCATCGCTCGGAATTAAAATAAAGTTCCGTCGCTCACCGTAAAGGGACATCTCAGTAAGCGAAGAAAACAGATTATGGAACTGAGAAAAGAAGATGGTTCTGTAACAAGAAATAGAGGCGAAATGTTGACAAGAGTGAAAGATTTCTACTTCAAGTTATATGAAAGGGATTTTGCATGTACTCCAGACATCATGGAAGGTACCAGTACCAGAGTTCTTCCAGTCCTCCCAGCAGAAGTTGCACATGCAATCAAGAACATGAAGCGGGGAAAAGCTCCAGGAGAAAATGGAATTACTGTAGACATCATACAAGAAGCAAGTGGAGAAATCGAAACAGTACTCGCCCAAATTTTCACTCGATGTCTTAATGAAGGAAAGATTCCTGAGGATTGGAACAACGCTATAATGATCCTGCTACATAAAAAAGGTGACATTGAGGATCTCAGGAACTACAGACCTATTAGCCTCCTATCAGTGGTTTATAAAATCTTCACTAAAGTTCTTTCACACCGCTTAAAGGTAACACTGGACATGGCTCAACCGATAAAACAAGCTGAATTCAAGAGTGGCTACAGCACAATAGATCATATCCACGTACTGAGAGAACTAATTGAAAGAGCGAAGGAATATGAACTTCCATTGTGCATGGCTTTTATCGATTATGAAAAAGCCTTTGATTCGGTGAAATCATCAGCAGTTACAATGTTTCTGAAATCCTGCGGTATTGAAGATGCATACATTAATATTATTAATAACATCTATGAAAATGAAAATACAAAGATTCGGCTGTTTGAAAATACAACACACGTAAAAATTGGAAAGGGAGTGAGACAAGGTGACACCATATCTCCGAAGCCTTTAATGCCACATTGGAGGGTGTTTTTCAGTCGCTGAGCTGGGAAAACAAGGGGATAAAGATTAATGGAGATTATCTAACCCACCTTTGTTTTGCTGATGACGTAGTCATTTTTGCAACTACCCCATCAGAGCTGCAGAGTATGAGCAATATGCCGCTATGTCTTAAAAGAAAAGTGTTTGATCAATGCATCCTTCCAGTTCTTACGTATGGTGCAGAGACGTGGACCTTAACTAAAAAAGACATACAAAGGCTGCAGACAACTCAAAGAAGAATGGACAGGTGCATACTTGGTGTAGCCAGGAGAGATAAGAGGTGGAACTCGTGGATCCGAGGAATGACAAGAGTGGGAGACATCATGATCAGAGTTAAATCCCTGAAATGGCAATGGGCTGGACATACTGACAGAAGGACATATCATCGATGGACCGCCGAAATTTTAAATTGGATTCCAAGGGACAGGAAAAGACCCAGAAGAAGACCACATGGGCGATGGGTGGATGAAATTCGAAAGTATGCAGGGGTGACATGGAGGAGACTGGCACAACACAGACCGTTGTGGAGGAAACTTGGGGAGACCTTCGTCCAGCAGTGGATTGATAATGGTTGACAATGATGATGATGATGATGATAATATAAGGGGGAAATGCAATTTACATTTACGCCCCCTAGGGCAATTTCTATGAATTACTTTAAAATTTTGAAATCATATGAACCACATGTCACACTAGAAACTCAATCCAACAAAGAAGAAATTTTTCAAATCGGACTCCTAGAAGTACAGATATTGACAAAAGTAAGATATCCATCTACGCCCCTTGGCGTAGAAACCATGCACTGGTTTAGGAAGAAAGTGTTTCTAAAAGGATTGTCGACATGAGTAGTATCGGTCAACAAATGACATTTTTTTCAATCGATAATTTAGGAGCTTATATTTTGTTGCAAATACATCGAAGAGGAAATTAAGATTTACGCCACCTGGTGGCCAAACCATTTTTTTTATAAAAATTAGAAATTATGTGCAAACGATTTCCCATCAGGAGCTGTATCCGGTGCAGAAATATTTTTTTAAATCGGAGATTTAGAAGCAGAGAGATATAGGAGGAAACGTAATTTACCCTTGCGCCCCCTAGCAGAAAGTCTATAAATTACTTGAAAATTTTGAAATTATATGAAAAACATGTCACATGGAAAACACTATCCAACAAAGAAGGAATATTTCAAATCGGACTCCTAGAAGTAGAGATATTGACAAAAATAAGATGTACATTTGCGCCCCCTGGCGGAGAAACTGTGGAATATTTTAGGAACAAAATATTGCAAGACAATTTATCCATGTGAGTGTCATTAGTGAACTTAAGAATTTTTCAATCGATATCTTAGAAGCTCAGATTTTATGGCAAATACATCAGCAGCGAAAAATTACCCTGGTAGCCAAAGTATTCTTTACCGAAAATTTGAATTTTTTTTTTGGTAAAGAATACTTACCGCTGAAGAAAACATTTTTGAAGTCGGAGTTTTAGAAGAAGAGTTATCGGGGAAAATGTAATTTAATTTTACGCACCCTAGCGGAAAATCTAGGCCGAATTTGAAAAAAGTAACTAACTGCCGGACAATTGCTAAGGACGGATGACAATAGCAACGATAGCAACCATAAAATGGAAGGCATAAAAATGTGGAAATTAGCATAGGTGCGGGATAGAGTAAGACCTGTTGTGCGTATGCAAATTTTGGATTGCGGAACTTGTTCGTGACGTCATAGCGCAGATAAGAGATATAAAGGATTTGACGCGTATTCACCGTTGTTGTTCAAACGCAAAATTGAAAGCGAAAGAATCAATTGACGAATTTGCATTTTTTAGTATGTCTTCCCGACATCACCTAGATGATTTTACGCGTGGCCGTATTATTGGCAAGATTGAAGAAGGGCGAAAAATTACAAATCTTGCCAGGGAGTTCGACGTCAGCCACAGTGTTGTTTCAAGGCTTTGGAAATCATTTCAAACAAATAGAGATTGTAGCAAACGTCACGGGATCGGTCGTGCTTGCAGTACGACACCTGCAGAAGATCGGTACATAGTGCTATTAACAAAAAGACACCGGCACAGCACAGCTAGTGAGATAGCAAATCAGTTTATGGCTGCTACTGGCAAACGGATCTCCCAAAAAACTGTCGCCACACGTTGGCATGAAGGAGAACTATACGCCCGCAGTCCTGTTGTGTGCATCCCATTGTCCAGACGTCAAC
The DNA here is from genome assembly GCA_039090855.1 of Macrothele yani. Classification (NCBI taxonomy): domain Eukaryota; kingdom Metazoa; phylum Arthropoda; class Arachnida; order Araneae; family Macrothelidae; genus Macrothele; species Macrothele yani. Next base: position 68,973,568 of record CM077034.1, on the reverse strand, counting down.
GTAACGCCCGTTTGCAATGGTGCCATCAACATGGCAATTAGACTGATAACGACTGGTTTGCTGTCCTCTTCTCAGATGAGAGTAGATACAGTATATCGTCTGATTGTCGACGACAATTGATCTGGCGTGATAGTGGTACTGCATATTGTCCAGCAAACATACAGGAAAGGGACCGATATGCGACATGTAGTGTAATGGTATGGGCTGGCATCACGATCAGTGTCCGTACGTCCTTCTATGTGCTTCCAACTGGGATTATGACTGGCTAACGATACATTAATGGTGTTCTGCTACCTCATGTTCGCATGTTCCGTGGTGCTGTCGGTGATAGATTCATTTTCATGGACGACAACGCAACATGTCATCAAACAGTCGCTGTTCAGGAGTGTTTTGAGATCGAGGATATTCAAAGCCTCGTATGGCCAGCACGTTCTCCTGATCTAAATCCCATTGAAAATGTTTGGGATGCATTGGGAAGGAGTCTTGCTGGTCGCCAATGCCCTCCAATATACAAGGACACCCTCATCCGTGCACTGACAGAGGAATGGGATATATTACCACAACGGCTGCTTGATAATGTTGTACAAAGCATGACACGACGTGTGGAATCTTGCATCGCCCTCCATGGTGGCCATATCTCGTATTGACATCTTACGCCGGAACGCCTGTGGACGGTAATTGCATTTTTTTCACGTTTACGTATTCTGCACAAGATGGCCTTTTTGTCCCTTGAACACGTTCCAAAGCTTTCTGGATTTCAGAGCGCAATAAATAGTCTTTCTTGTAATGTCCTGGCATTCTGACATTATTTTATTTCACTTGGCATCCAACCACACTTACTTTTTTATGTGCTACATAGCCGTTTATGATCCGTCCTTAGCAACTGTCCAGCAGTGTATATCTAAAATACTCTTCGACATAAATGGAATGGAATCGAATGATAAAATAATTTTTTCATTCGGATGTTTAGAAGCAAATATGTGGAATAAAACGTATTTTGGAATTCGAAATCATCGGCATTTACGCCCTCTAGCGGCGAAATTGTACATCGTAAAAAAACGAAATGAAGGATCGTCATTCGCATATTTTAAGCTTCCCAATGAAAAAGAATTTTTCAAATCGGATTTATAGTTACAGAGATATCGTGGGTACAGGCGGACAGACAAACCGATAACATAAGCACGATCTTTTTTACAAAAAACGTGCTAACAAATTATATGCTCATTCTGTCATTAATATGATATCAGCTGCAGATATTGTCACTTATCTTAACGTTTTTCACATCAAAATTGTGTACATATTATTATGACTGTATTCGGATGGCTTAGAGTTTCGTATGACTTCACCTAACTTGCATCCAGACATTTTGCTCTTTCTTTTTTCACGGATCGTAAACATTTTTCTTATTGGTAACTTCTGTGGGAAAACGCTTAAAATATAAAATTATACTTTTATGCTAAAAAATGTGGTTTGATTAAAAATTTTGATATTAAGATCCACAGGTTTACAAATTCAGTTTAAAATTATTTCCCCAAAAATTAATGTTTCATGTTAGAAGACATCTGGTCTGTACACTAATGCCGAAATTGCATGGTGTAACATTTATCGAATGCTTACAATCAACAGAGTATTTTAATTGAAAACCTTCCACTTACTCTGTGTTTTAGAATTTCTCATAATGTATATAAACCGCTGAGATTTAGCATGAATTGCGAATAAAATTTTAAGAATGTAATAGACCACACTTTCGAACATGATTTTCGCAGAAATGGAATATTCCATCTGATACTGAAAAAAAGACGTACTTATTCCATCAGTGTATTCACGTTTACGAAACAAAAACTCATGATCGGAACCCCTCGTAATTACGTCAACTATAGATGAACAACAATTATTTCATATTTCACAAAGTCTTGAAATCTGAAAACTGACGTACTCATAATTTTGAATGCTTTTACTGATAACTTCTCTGGTGTTTGTCTCTTAAAATATTTCCTACCGAACTCTGATATTTAAATATACACACAACGTATGTATAATTCCGTGGATTAATGTAAAAATGGCGATAGGAACGTTTACATGAATTACATAGAGAGAAATTCTTAAAATGCAAGAAAATGTGGCAGTTGGAAATCACTTCCACTCAGACCCGAAGCAATAGTTCTTCGTAAGGGTTTATTTTAGCAGTGACAGTTGTAAATATATTTGTAGAAAATTCTTGCCACGATAAATATATCCCTTGGATGGTAACAAAAATAATTATTTCGAAAAAAAATTAGTTTGGCCTAATATTTCGAATCGATCTTTTTGCATCTTTCACTGCTTAAACAATCCTGCACCTAAATTGCAGATAACCGAATGCAAAAAGCATTATTAAAAATAATCTTGAACAAGCAAATATGCACCGCGCGTTTGTACGAAATGTAGTATACATGTGTTTCACAATTATCCTCTGCTGGTAAAAAGTATAAAAAATCCTATTCGGAATTTGACACGGCAAGGAGACATTGCATTCCTTACCGTAAAAGGGTAGAATATTTTTAACTTGATACAATTTCAGGTAAGAATCATTTAACACTAGCAAGCACAAAATACATAATAGACCAGAACAAATGAGAAAATGAACATACCTGTGATTTTTTCTCCATTTAATGTCGTAGATACAATATGACCTCAACAATCTCCAAATATTAAAATTACAAGAACAAACTTTAAAAATATACGACCAGTTTATGAAACAAAAATATCCTTTACACCGAACACACGTCTTTTAACTCCAACTGACAGAGGTGAAATGATGCCACCAAAAGATTCTAAAAAGATAAAAAGATTATAAGATTGTAATGCTTTCCCTAATTGCCTGTGATTCAAGTAAGGGAAAGGGAATCATGAAACCCTGCCTTTAAATATCATTGTAATGCGATTATCAGCTTCACCCTTTTCTCACCTGCACCTGCATGGAAGTCCGGAAATGGAAATCTTTGACTGTCATTTGCTATAAATTTAAATATGATGGCACTATGAAATGTACATTATTTGCCTTACTTGCATACCTTCTTCTGTGGGTTTATTTAATTCCAGCAATCCAAACTGTTTTGGATAGCCACCATGTTGTGTTTATCTGCTGCTGGATAAAGCAAATCTGATAAATGGAAAAGAAAAACACCGCAAACTACACAATTCATCAGAGTAAAGAACAGCGATTAATGTTGAAAATAATTAATTAATAATGCTGTAATTAATAAACTTTTTCTCCTTGTTCTTTAATTTAATGTTGTAATTATATTTTTTTATAATTTATTAATACTAACTTTTGATCCAAAGTATGGAATTTGAAGCAAACTAAATCACCTGTTTAACATATCGCTGCCTTTCATAAATTTATTCAAAACCGCGAAAATAATCAAAACCATTACGGGAATTCAGTTCATGTGTCATAATATAAAAAAAAAATCGGGTCGAATTTCAACAAGGCCAAGTGTTGGAAACAGACTAAAAGAAGGGAATAAAGAAGAAGAAACAGGCTCAAAGACTGAATCCCCATTCTTGCTTTCTAATGCGAAAAGAATTTCTGAAATCGTAGCAGCAGCTGAAGATGTATGCTATATACTGGCAGCTGCACACGGTGATATTATAAGCACAAACTTTGATTTGAAAGGACTTGCTGTGAAGAGCAACTTTATTATTGTCTTTCATCTTTTAATGAGCAGAAAATCCTGACTTTTAATGTTATTCATCATTAAAAAATAGCTATGGATTTTGTTCATTATTAGCTTTCTCATAATACCCAGTGGAGTTACATCATGATGACCACCTCCTACTTTTGATATCAACAGCGCGTACTCAATGAAAGAAGGCACGTCTCGTGAGCTTGCTAGGAGGGTACATAAGGTGTCCTTCAGGCTTTCTGAAAACATGGGCTGCGGGTGGCCTAGTGGGCAACATTCATGACTGCCTCGGAAAGGACCTCAGGTTCTATCCCAGGCAGGTACGAACGCTCGATCCACTAAATATCTGCCGTGCTTCGGATGGGCACGTTAAGCCGTCGGACCCCGGGTACTCGCCCCCCCCCCCCCGGTAATAAATAAGGGCGTCTTCCTCGCCGTTTCTACTTCGCTTCCTATAGGGCACTAATTCCCAAATCTCCTAGCTTCCTATTTCTAAGGGTTGTTTAAGACCTGGTGTCAGATTCTCCCTTCCTAAAATCTTCTACATATGATCTGAGATTCTGAAAATATATTGCTCGTTGCTGTCATGGGAAAAACGAGAAGTATTTCCGTACGAAGCGGCATTTTTGTAAAATCAAGTTCGACCAATTTCAGTAAGCTATTTCTTTTAAAATTTCAAATAACGCACTGAATTTTATTCAAACGGAACCTTTCTTCAACATGTGAATGTAATTATTTTCGAAAGATTGGATACTTCTCTGTCCCAAAAGTATGATCAGAATTCAACAATTCTTAAAATCTAATGCAACTCATAAACAGTGGACCGACGTTAACCCAATGTAATATAAGCAATCATAGATGCACTTGAGACTACTCTGTGTTTACATACCCATTTGGCACATAATGGGTTTCAAATTTTGCGTTTTCCAAATTTCGATATTCAGCGCTTTGTAAAGTGTTTGGAACGAGATGAAAACTTTGATGTGCTATTTTACACGTTAAGTTACATGCCATGAAATCAGGAGTATAATTATCAAACAGTAACATGTGATGTAGGACAATTTTGATGTCGCCGAGCTTTTCAACGCTTTCGAAAAACAATTCCACAAATTCTCTATACGAACATTGCTGGGGACTAAATCCCTTGGACATAAGGAAATAATACGCCAAATATGAAATACAAATAATAATTACCTCTCATGAAAGAAGCAGATTTTAAGCCGTTATTATCTGCAACTCCACGTATTTCCGTAGGATTTTGGCTACACTTGATACCATGTAAAACTGTGCATGTGGGAGCAGGTGAGAGCTTCCTCTAACAAAATAAAGTAAAAACAATTTCTAGTCCACGGACGAACAAGTTTTAAGAATTATGCGCAAGAATTTCAAGATAGCCTGTTCAACCTTGCTGGAACCCTGCTTAGAGTAAGAATGACATGTCGAGGTATTATCTCTGGACGCAAATCTGGGTCGTATCTATAATTAGTGAAGGCACCCTTAGATTTGTGCCACTGTTGGTTTAGTGGTCAACGTTCGTGACTTCTACGAAGAAATCTCAGGTTCGATACCAGGCGGGAACGACCGCTCGAACCAGTAAATATCCGTAGTGCGTCAGATGGGCATGTTAAGCCGTCGTGCCCCAGGTATTGACACCCCCTACGGTTATACAAAAGCGCGTCTCCCCCATCCCTTTCCACCTGACTATCGTGTCGGGTGCTGTACCCCAAATCTCTCAGCTTCCTGTTTCTCAGGGTTGTTTAAGACCTTGGGTCAGATACTCACTTCCTCTACACACGATCTGATCTGATCAGATTTATGATTTTATGGAGAAGACTTTAGGAAGGCAGTGTTTGAGCCGAGATCATAAACAACTCTTAAAAGAAGGAAGCTAAGAGATTTGGCGTAGGTAACCCGATAGGAAAACCCTAGGCCTGATAAGATAAATTCGGCAAAAAGAATGACATGCGATAAACGACGTAGAGTCGCATCTCCTAGGCGGATATTTCACCTCAAGACTTAAGGGTTTTACCTATGCCACTGTTGGGGGAGGGGGCTTTCCTCTACTTATTCTAAAATAAAAGGAAATTTTCGTGTAATCAGAGTAAATTGTTATTGTTTATAAGTAGAAATTTAAACATTTTCGTAGCTCACTGGCAATTACCACCCGGACATTTTTGGTCGGGAGGATCACATGTAAACACTAAGGTCCCATGACTAATATTCCTCGCATTTTGGATACAGTCTGAATCGTTCCGCGTTCGGAAAGGATGAGACAGTAACGAGTTATCACTTTCTTAATGTTCTATGCATTGACAAAGTCAATAATCTGGTATTATTTGACCACATGTTTTCCTCGTCGAATTGTTTCTTCATCCGTCTCTCCGTCCCAGTTTCTTAAATATTTGTAGCATTCGATTTCAAAACGAATTTTCATCAGAACTTAGTCTTTTTAAGCTCGTTCATTTATTTCGTTTGTCTTTACCATAAAATCTCAATCCCTCCATCAGACCACCTTTTGTTTTCAAAACTACTAGCTAACAGTAAAAACAACCGAATTTAAAACAAATATTCGGCAGCCTGTCTTCAATCATTTATTTATTTCATCTTCTTTTCGTCAAACGTATTTCCATCCCTCTGTCTGTAAAGATTAACTGACATAAGGTATCACATATGCCAGAGGTACCCATTTAATGGTTCACGAACCCCACAGCTGTTCAAAGAACTAAATGGGGACCGCGAACGCATTAGAACACCTTCGTGGCACTAATGAGTTCGCGGTCCCCATTTCGCAGTATAAATTATGTAATGGTGTCTCCATTAAATTAGAATAAAGTTACATTTTAAACCACAAATATGTTGAAATTATCTAACAGTTTAATTTTTTTGCAGATATTTGGGACACACATTCTCACATAGCCAGCATACATGAGAGTGATCGGTGCTGTGTTAGGTTTCAAAAACGTCAGTGTGTGATGGGCACCTGCAGCGAGTAAAACACTATTCCCCGTGGACTCACAACTACAGTGTTCCTTTCAGGGTTTATTGCCCAGAGGAGCGGGCGCAAATTGAACCTTAGAGGGGGTAAGTTTTCCATTTGCTATATCATCATCATCATCATTGTCAACCATTATCAATCCACTGCTGGACGAAGGTCTCCACAACGGTCTGTCTTGTGCCAGTCTCCTCCATGTCACCCCTGCATACTTTCGAATTTCATCCACCCATCTCCCATGTGGTCTTCTTCTGGGTCTTTTCCTGTCCCTTGGAATCCAATCTAAAATTTCGGCTGTCCATCGATGATCTGTTCTTCTGGCAGTATGTCCAGCCCATTGCCATTTCAGGGATTTAACTCTGATCATGATGTCTTCCACTCTTGTCATTTTTCGGATCCACGAGTTCCTCTTCTTATCTCTCCTGGTTACACCAAGTATGCACCTCTCCATGGTTCTTTGAGTTGTCTGCAGCCTTTGTATGTCTCTTTTAGTTAAGGTCCACGTCTCTGCACCATATGTAAGCACTGAAAGGATGCATTGATCAAACACTTTTCTTTTAAGACATAATGGCATATTGCTCTTGATAATTATGCTGTTTCTTCCAAAAGCTCTCCAGCCAAGTTTTGTACGCCGATTAATTTCTTCATCAATGTGACCATCACTTGATATCTGCTGTCCAAGATAAACATACGTGTCTGTTATCTCCAGCTTTTCTCCATCAATCGATAAATCTTCATTTCTTGTAAAAGCATTGAACATCACTTTTGTCTTCTGAAAGTTTATTTTTAATCCCACTTCTTTACTCTTGTCAGCAAGTTCCTGGATCATACTCTGCAGCTCTGATGGGGTAGTTGCAAAAATGACTACGTCATCAGCAAAACGAAGGTGGGTTAGATAATCTCCATTAATCTTTATCCCCTTGTTTTCCCAGCTCAGCGACTGAAAAACACCTTCCAATGTGGCATTAAAGAGCTTCGGAGATATGGTGTCACCTTGTCTCACTCCCTTTTCAATTTTTACGTGTGTTGTATTTTCAAACAGCCTAATCTTTGCACTTGCATTTTCATAGATGTTATTAATAATATTAATGTATGCATCTTCAATACCGCAGGTTTTCAGAGCCATTGTAATTGCTGATGGTTTCACCGAATCAAAGGTTTTTTCATAATCGATAAATGCCATGCACAATGGAAGTTCATATTCCCTCGCTCTTTCAATTAGTTCTCTCAGCACCTGGATATGATCCATTGTGCTGTAGCCACTCCTGAATCCAGCTTGTTCTCTCGGTTGAGCCATGTCCAGTGTTACCTTCAAGCGGTGTGAAAGATCTTTAGTGAAGATTTTATAAACTACTGATAGCAGGCTGATAGGTCTGTAGTTTCCGAGATATTCAATGTCACCTTTCTTATGTAGCAGGATCATTGTAGCGGTGTTCCAATCCTCAGGAATCTTTCCTTCATTAAGGCATCGAGTGAAAATTTGGGCGAGTACTGTTTCGATTTCTCCACTTGCTTCTTGTATGATGTCTACAGTAATTCCATCTTCTCCTGGAGCTTTTCCTTGCTTCATGTTCTTGATTGCATGTGCAACTTCAGTTGGAAGGACTGGAGGAACTCTGGTACTGGTATCTTTCATGATGTCTGGAGTGCATATATCATCCCTTTCATATAATTTGGAGTAGAAATCTTTCACTCTTGTCAAAATTTCGCCTCTATTTCTTGTTACAGAACCATCTTCTTTTCTCAGTGCCATAGTCTGTTTTCTTCCCTTACTGAGATGTCCCTTTGCTATCTTTAGGCTTTGGTTATTTTCAATTGCTTTCCTCACTAGTTCACAGTTGAATTTTTCTTACGTCTTCAGTGATACTTTTTCTTACTGTCTTGCATAGCTCTATATATTCCACTTTGGAAGTCACATCTTCTTTAGTTGTCCTCATCTCTCTTCTTTTTTGCATCAACATTTTGGTTTTTCCTGATAATTTGTTCACATGCAACTTGTTCTTAGACCGAGCTAATTTTGTTGCTGTTTCCATAAGAGCTTTGGTTACTTTTCTGTTAACTTCAGAGATGTCCACTTCTTCCGATGTTAGGCCTTCTAAAGCAGAGAATCTGTTCTTCAGTTCTAACTTGAAGCTATTATGGTGTTTTTTAAGGTTGGTTATGTCAATGGATTTTGCTTGTCTTATGAGCTTGCCACGTTCAAGTTTAGTGTTGAGGTGCATCTTACATCTCACCAATCTATGGTCACTACCTGTGTTGAACTTGTTCAGCACACTGCAGTCTTCTATGACGAATTTTTTGTTACACATGATAAAATCAATTTTACTTGTCGTCCCATTTGGATGTCTCCATGTCCATTTCCTGTGTGGCTTTTTTTGAAGAAGGAGTTCAAGATGAAAAACCCTTCTGCCTCTGCAAACTCAACTAGAGTATTTCCACCCTGGTTTCTGTTGCCGTGACCGAATTTACCTACTGAAGTTTCATTCTGTTGCCGTTGCCCTATGTTTGCATTGAAATCTCCCATAATTATTTTCAAGTGCTGCTTACCTTTATTATTTAGATGACACATTTCCTCATAAAATTCTTCAATTTCTTCTTCAGGATGACTTGTGGTGGGTGCATAAGTTTGAATAATCTGAGCCTGGTATCTTTTCGAGAGTTGGATAACAAGTCGTGCAGCTCTGTCAGAGGAACTTTCAACTTCTACAACTTTATCCTTAAGTTTCTTGTTTATTATAAATCCAACAACACTAGTTCTGCCAGTATCTGTTCCACGATAGTAGAAGATATGTCCACTTTTCAGTTCAATGAGATCTTCTCCTTTTCTCCTTACCTCACTTAGCCCCACGATGTCCCACTTGATCCTTTGTAGTTCCTCTTCCAATTCAAGAAGCCTTGAATCAGAAACTATATATTTGCTATATATATATATATATATCTTTATAAAAATTTTTAACTACTTTATATACTCCGATGACCCATTACATTATGACCACCTCAGCCTAGAGAAATGAGCGTACCCGGAGACCTAACGGTGGCGCAAGTGATGTTAACAGAGTAAATATACACACTGGCATGCAAAAATTATGGACGAGACGGTTTTTAGAATGTAAAGTCGTGCAGAAGTGCTCCACATTGACTCAAATCATATCATGAGATCCCCAAGATGTAAGAATATGACACAACTGAGGAAAACCGTCCAAACAATTAATCCAAAGGAAACAAAGTTACTTTATTGAAAAGGTAGCTTCGAGCACAACTGGACAGAAGACAGAAACGTCCAAGTGACAGGCGGCTGCCAAGAAAAATCCAGTCTTTAATATGGGATATGATCACTCCTGACTGCGTTACAGGATTTCCAACGTCTGTCCATGCTGAGGACGAGGTTGTCAAGGAGCTGGTCAGGCATCGCGGCCCATTCCTCTTCTAGCGCCAATTGCAGCTGTGGAATCGTTTCTGGCGGCTGGTGATGTGCTGCCAAGCGTCTTCCGAGAAGGTCCCACACGTGTTCGATTGGATTTATGTCCAGGGACCTTGCGGGAGAATGCATGCGTTGAATATCTTCACTCTCCAACAGCTCTGCGACAGCCACTGTACGATGAGGTGTAGCGTTGTCGTCCATGAAGAGGAACTCAGGACCCACAACACCTCTAAACAGACGCACGTGAGGCAGGAGAACCTCGGTACAAAAAAGAACACCAGTGACTGAACCTCCTTGGAAGATGTTGAGGTCTTTACGGCTACCAAGCATGATAGGGCCCCAAACGAGAACTCCGCCCCTTCCAAACCGGTCCCTTTCGATGATGTTGCAGGTGTGATTGCGTGTTCCGTCTCTCTCCAGATGTGTATACGTCCAGAATCGCTCGTGAGACTAAATCGGCTCTCATACGTAAAGAGAACTCGACCCCATTGCTGATGTGTCCAATTCTTGTGTTCCTGGTACCACAGAAATCGCCGTCTCCGATTAGCAGGCGTTAACGGCACACACAATACTGGTCGTCGTGCAAATAGACCACCTTTGTGCAGTCTCCTGGCCACGGTAAAATGCGATAAAGGGCGTCCAGTTGTCTGATGCATGTGCCTTGGGATTTCTCCTGCCGTCTTCCGTTTTTCTCTTTTCGCCTGTAAAACAATATACCGGTCGTCCGCCGCCGTTTCTGTTCGTGTACGACCACTGCTAAACTCTCTGTCAGCTGTTCTGGTCGTTTAAAATGCTCTGGAAGCTCGTGAAACGATGCTGTGAACGATCCCGAACTCTTCGGCCACACTACGACCTTCTTTCACTTCTGAATGACGCGACCTCGGGTAAAGTAATCCAGATGTCGTCTACTGGATTGCCTGTTGTCCGTATCACACGGTGGCAGCAACTCGACGTCGTTCAAACCGATGTACACCGTGCAATAGCTTTCACCGAATTGCTGAGCTTGTACACCGCCCGTGTGCTTTATGCGATTTCGACACCCCCCCATACGCCATGCTGCATATATGCGCATGCCCTACAGTACCGGACCCAAGTCCATTCCCTGAGTGGTCTTTTGGTCCGTTCTTCCTGCTCGTTCCGCTGTTATGCTAATTTCTCCTCTTCGTCCTTAATTTTTGCACACTAGTGTACAATCCGAGGATCGGCTTTAGACCATTTAAGGTCTTTTTCAATTGGGGCCTGGGGGGATGCTTGTAACAAGTGATATGTTTTCAGAATGTCTACACGACAACTTATATGCCCTCTAAGCCAGCTCACGACACGTTCAAGACACGTGCCTTCTTCCTTTGCGTTCGCGCTGGTGATATCAAAAGAGGAGGTGGTCACCATAATGTGACTCCACTGTGTATTATGAGAAAACTAGGTGCTAATAAAGAACAAAATCGATAACTATTATTTAATGATGAATAACATGAAAAGTCAGGAGTTTCTGCTTACTAAAAGATGAAACAATAAAGAAGTTGTTCTTCACAGCAAGTCATTTCAAATAAAGGTTTGTGCTTATAGTATCACCGTGTACAGCTGCCAGTATATAGCATACATCTTCAGCAGCTGCTACGATTTCAAAAAATTATTTTCGCATTAAAAAGCAAGAATGGAGATTCAATCTTTGAGCCTATTTCTCCTTCTTTATTAACTTCTTTTAGCCTGTTTCCAATTTTTGGCTTTGTCGTAAATCGACCGGTATTTTTGTTGTTGTTATATTATGACACATGAACTGAAATCATTTAATGACTTTGCTGAGTTTCGCGGTTTTGAATAAACTTATGAAAGGCAGCGATATGTTAAACAGGTGATTTATTTTGCTTCAAATTCCATACTTTGGATCAAAAGCTAGTATTAACAAAATAAAAACAATAATTAATTACAACGTTAAATTTAAGAACGCGGAGAAAGAGTTTATTAATTACAGCGTTATTAATTATTTTCAACATTAATCGGTGTTTTTTACACTGATAAATTCTGTAGTTTGTGTTGTAAGTTTCTATTTATAAGATTTGTTTTGTCCAGTAGCAGATATTCCCAATTTGGTGGCTGTGCAAAGAAATTTGGATTGCTGGAATTAAATAAACCCCCAGAGTAAGGTATCAAAGTTAGGCAAAGAATTTACATTTCTGTAATGCCATTGTATTTAAATTTGAAGCAAATAACCGTTATCTTTCCGGAATTTCATGCAGGTGAGAAAGGGTGCAGTTGATAACCTCATTACAATGATACTTAAAGGCGGGGTTTCATAATCCACTTTCCCCTACTGCCCCACAGGAAGAAAGGGGCTAGGTAATACTACAAACAATCTTTGGGTGACATCATTTCACCTCTGTCAGTTTGAGTGAAAAGACGTGTGTTCGGTGTAAAGGATATTTTTAGTTTACATAAAGTGGTCATATTGCTAACAGCCTGTGCTTGTACCTTACCTATTTGGAAAGTTCTTGGGTTCTATTGCTTCCACGACCCAAAATGGAGAAAAAATCACAGGTATGTTCTTTTTCTCATTTATTCAGGTCTATGTCTTATGTGCTTACTAGTGTTAAATAATCCTTACATGGAATTGTATCAAGTTAAAATATTCCTCCCTTTACGCTAGAGAATGTAATGTCTCCTTGCCGTGTCTAATTTCGAAGAGGACTTTTTACATTATTCCTGCAAAGGATTATTATAAAACACACGCGTACTACATTTTCTGCAAACGTGAGGTGCATATTAACTTGTTCAAGGTTATTTTTAATAATGCTTTTTTCACTCGGTTATCTGCAATTTAGAAGTAGTATTGTTTAAGCAGTAAAAGATGCAAAATATAAGGCCAAGCCGTTTTTTTTTTTTTTTTTCTTTTTTTGCCTTCGAGGGTAATACATATGTATTGTATGAATAATTTTCTGCAAATATATGTACAACTCTCACTTCAATTAAACCTTTACGGAGAACTATTGCTTCGGGTCTGACATGAAAGGCATTTCCAAGTGCGACATGTTCCTGCAATTTTGAGAATTCCCCTCGATGTAATTCGTTTAAACGTTCCTGTCGCCAGTTTTACATTAACTCCATGGAGTTATACATAAGTTGTGTATATTTAAATATCATAGTTCGGTAGGAAATATTTCTAAGAGACAAACGCCAGAGATGTTATAAGTAAAAGCATTCAAATTTATGAGCACGTCAATTTTCAGATTTCAAGAATTTATGAATTTGAAACATAAATTAATTGTTGTTCATCTATAGTTGACGTAATTACGAGGAGTTCAGATCATGCGTTTGTGTTTCGTAAATTTGAATACGCTGATGGGAGACGTATATATTTTTCTCGGAATCAGAAGAAATATTCCATCCTTGCGAAAATCATGTTCGAAAGCGTGATCTATTATATTCTTGAAATTTTATTCGCAGTAAATGTAAAAATCTACGCTTTCGATACATTACGTGAAATTCAAAAATAAAGGGTGTATAATGATCTATTGATTGTGAGCATTTGATAAATGTTACACTGTGCAATGTTGGCATTAGTATGTCTGCCATATAGTTTCTAACATGAAACGAAAATGTTTGGGAAATCATTTTAAACTGAATTTGCAAACTTGTGGATCTTAATCTCAATTTTTTATCTCAAACCACATGCTTTCCCTTGAAATTGTCATTTTTATATTTTAAGTATTTTCCCACAGAAGTTAACAATAATAAAAATTCTTAAAATCCCTGAAAAAAAATTGCACAGGTTCTAATCAGATACCACAGCAACGCAAGTTAGGTAAAATCATACGAAACTCTACGCCTTTTGAGAACATGAGCAAAATGTTAGGTAAAATCATACGAAACTCTACGCCTTTCAAGAGCATTTTGAAAGAAACAGAATAAGTATATACTTTTGATGTGAAAAATGCTAAGATAAGTGACAATATCTCCAGCTGAACTGTATTATATTTTTTACTGCATGAGCAGATAGATTTCATTCTTGCATCGAACTGAGAAAAATCACGAATGCTTTCTTGTGTACTACTTTTCATACACGTAGACTTCTACGTGCAAAATAAAAAAAAAATTGAAAATTATAAATTGTTGAGGTTATTGCTATGGAAATCAGCACTTCATAAGCTATGAGTTCATACTTATAAAAATTAGGGAATATAGAGGATTTTACGAAAGGAGTGTGACTAAGCTAGCTGTGCCGTACCCGGAAATTTCTTAAGGGGGACCATGGATTTGATTAATTGGTGAAAGCTTCATATATACATATATTGAATTAAATTCGCATTCAATTCCACTTAAGGGGGCTACGGCCTCGGGGACGACCCCACCCCATAGGCTACACCTCTGACCGCGTATATGAAAGTGGCGTTACAAGTAGGAAGCTGAGGGAATAGCGATCGAGCTCTTCCTTTGAAAGAAACAGAATAAGGACAGAGGCTTGAATAAGGACAATGGTGAACATAATGGAACGATAAAGGATATAGATTCTACACTGGCCGTACGGAATAATATGGCCATCTGACAGAATTTTGTTGAATCATCAGCACGGCAGTTTTTCCACTCTTTTTAACTTCGAATATTTTATATCCGAAGTCCAAGGCAGGTGAAAGAGAGACGAATAAATGTCGTATATCGCAAGCATTCGGTTTCAAACTGACATGGAAATATTTGAGAAAAAAATTTATTCCCCGGAAAAAGAAAAATTAAAATTTTTATGCTTACTGAAATTCATAATGAAATATAAAAAAACTAAAATCTAAAGAAAACATAGAAACCAAATAACATTCTACGGGAGAGAGCGAATCAATGGGTCGTGGGCTTTCGTGTTAAAATGATTCCGTACTAGCCTGGACTAGGTCTGAACTGTTACATTCTCACACGTGATCTAAGTTAACTGGATCAGAAATGCGACCAGCCGCTTCAGTGGCCGAGTTTTCCAGAGCACTGGTTACAAATTATTCGTCCCAGAGGGTCCTGGTTCAAATACTGTAGTGTTTGCCTTACTGGTCGTAATCAACATTCTGGAATTCCGTTGTGTTTCTCTCACCAGCTGTAACCAAGATTCACGAAATGCGTTGTGCTTGTCTTACCAGCCCTAACAAAGATTCTGGAATTCCGTTGTGCATGTCTTGACCGTAACCAAGATCTCTTTGTGCTTGAAGATGGCAGTATCTAAGATAGCATAACTCAAGTATTTCGTTAACTTGGAATACAAAAGTTTAAAAACATTCCCGTCAGTAACTAAGACTGTTACCCATGTTTCCAGCTGTTACCTAAGCTAACTGACAGGCATATCACCACCAAAATAGCCTTTATGTACCGCTATTAAATTGATAATATTTCCGTGTGAGAGGTTCTTTTACTAAGTAAGAGCTCAGTATTTGATCCATTTCATGGCCACAAATCCAGCAGCGGAAACCATATTCGGAGACATGAATGTTCTTCAAGAGAAAAAATGGTCAAATTGTTAATTATAACTGTAAACATCCCCACCACCTCCTTCCCCCTACCGCACGCAGATATACAAACTAAATCGGGTAGACGCACAATGTTTTCTAATAATCGAAGTACGTATTAGGAAAATATTTTAGGATACATTCGTACGCTGTTATTATGCTGATATGAGGAATGCTTGTTTTCTGTGGATTTTTGAACAACTGTTCTGTTAATCCTAATGTCCAACTTCGAATCATTAGAAAAATCCCTTAATATCAGCATTAATCCAAAATATGGGTAATTTCCCCCAAATCAGATATTTCGTATAAAATGTCATTTATCCACTATCGCTCTCTCAAAAGTTAGGGGCTAATCCCGGAGTGAGATTTCGGTTGGGTAGGGAATTTCAAATGCAGAAAAGATTAGCAAATCGGGCGATGGGTTTTTTTGGGTTCCAAGACTCTATGCTTACTGGTATGTGGAAAAAAGAGAGCAGAATTATCAAATTATCCCCGTCGGGTGCATGTTTTCTTTATTAAACTCTAAATCTAGGTATTGTTTTCTTCTCATTTCTGATAATGCAAAAATACACCATAAGGATGACATCCGAATGCAAAAATCGTATCAATTGCGATTGTTGTCATTGACATTTTATTTCTTTTTTTTTCAGACTGCATGTCTGCACGTCTTTTGTAAAAACGACCTTACTTATGAAATCGGTTTGTCTATCCGTCCGTCTGTGTACACCACAGCTCTGGAACTATTAGACCTATTTAAAAATATCTTTTTGCGTTGGTAAGCTTGAAATGGACGAATAATGATTCTCTATTCTGCTTTAGTTTTAACGATGCACAATTTTGCCGCTAGACGGCATGAATTCTGATGCTATGGAATTAAAAATACGTTTTTTTTTTCATATTTGTGTTTCTAAACGTCCAATTAAAAAAACCTTTAACCTTTCAATTCCAGCTATATGGAAGACTATTTTAGTCATAGTCACTTTTTCACGTTACACATAGATTTTCAACCTGGAAGCGTAAAACTCAACTCAACTGCGTGTTCTCTGCTTCTAAAACTGCGAAATGAATAATTATTTCTGAAGTGGATATAGCTCCTGATAAGAAACCTTTTCACATCATTTCTAATTTTTGGTAGAAAACGGGTTAGCCACCAGGATTATTAAGTGTTAATTTCAGTTTCTGTTGTGTTTGCAGCAAAATCTGAGTTCTGAAATCCAGAAAGAAAAAATACGTTCCTGGACCGATGTCACTCACGTCGATAAATATTTTAAGGATACTTTGTTGTTAAAATAATGCATGCTCTCCGCCACGAGGAGTACATATTTATATTATTTTTTTCGATATGTGTTTTTCTGAGATACAGATTTGAAAATTTCGTTCTCTGTTGGAGAGGGTTTCCAGTGCGAAATGTTTCTTATAAATTTTCTAAATTTTGAAGTAATTCATAGACATTTTGCTAGGGGTGAATTTAGGTTCCCCCGATATTTCTGCTTCTAGAGCTGCGATTTGAAAAACTTTCTGTTGAAGATACACTTCCTGATGAAAAATGCTTTACATATAATTTTTAACATTCGTTAAGAATCGTTTGACGACCAGGTGCGTAAGGACTTATTTCTGCTTCTGGTGTATTTGCAGCAAAATTTAAGCTACTGGAAATTTGATTGAAACAAGTCTTCTGTATATCGATGGAGCTCACGTCGAAAAACCTTTTAAGAATACTTTCTTCAAATAACGCATAATTTTTTCGCCTAGGAGCTTAGAGGTGTATGTTGTTTTTGCCGATATTTCTGCTTCTAAGAGTTGGATTTGTAAAAATGCATTCTTTGTTGGAGTGCGTTTACGTCGCGAAACGTTTCTTATACAATTTCAAAGTATTCTTAACGAACAAGTCTGCCACCAGAGTGGGTAAGCTCACGTTTCCAGCAATATCTAAGGGACTAAATATCCGATTTAAAAATTATTTGTCCCATCAGATACAACTAAGTATGCCAACGGTGCGTGCATAGTTTTTTCCCAAGATAAGGCACAATTTCGCCGCTGGTGTGTGTAAATGTTTTTCCAAATATTTCTTCTACATGTGCGAATTGGAAAAAAATATATTCTACATGTGCGAATTGGAAAAAACAATATTGTCATTTACCTTGAAGAACACTTTAGGCTACTATCTGAGGAATATTTTAGTTCACAGTTCTGCCGGTCGGAGGTGTTTTTTACTTCAGTTTGCAGCTGTGTCGCTGCTTCTAAAGCTACTATTGAGAAATGTATTCTTAATTGTAAGCCATTCGCTAATCTAGAGATGTGGAGCATTATGATTTTTAAATAATGGTCAGATTTCCCGGTACTTAGCTTAAAGGTCGAAATCTTTTTCTTGCTATTTTACTTCCGTGGAGGTATTTGAAGAGTTCTTTACCTTAGCATAGCGTTTTTCATGCAGTATATGTTTCGCCTATTTTCAACTTTTCCGTTAAGCAAAGTTCTTCCTCTACAAAGCATAAAGTTATATATTGTCTCCTTGCCTCACATATTTCCCCTTTTAAATGTTCTACTTGAAAAACATTTTGTGTCTGATATCTTCCGTGTGCTATGAGAAACGTTTTAGGCGCCATTTGTGAATTTTCGTAAGATGCTTTTTAGCCTTTGGTGGAACCAAACAGATGTTTCTATTTCTGGATATTTGTTTTATTGTTGTAAAAGGTTTATTGTTTTCCAAACCGGTTACATTTATTTTGAAAAGCTATGACAAATTTAGTTCGCTTCAGAACGGATTCAAAAGAGGTACTTATTACACCCGAAAATTTGGTGTCATCTTTCTTCTAATTATCCGTGTTAAAATGTGACTTACATTAGAAAAAGATATTTTAGTTTTTTCACTCATTTCTCTTTAACTGATACGTCTTACATTTAGTAGATTCTAATCGTAGCATACGAAGTTAACTTTTTTTTCAAGAAACGCATTTTTATTTTCACCCATAAC
The DNA here is from genome assembly GCA_039090855.1 of Macrothele yani. Taxonomy (NCBI): domain Eukaryota; kingdom Metazoa; phylum Arthropoda; class Arachnida; order Araneae; family Macrothelidae; genus Macrothele; species Macrothele yani. The sequence continues at coordinate 68,955,039 of CM077034.1, read as the reverse complement.
CTTGATTTCATGGCATGTAACTTAACCTGGACAATAGCACATCAATGTATTCACCCTAATCCCAAACACTTTACAGCGCACTGAATATCTAAATTTGGAAAACGCGAAATTTGAAACCCATTATGTGCCAAATGGGTATGTAAACACAGAGTAGTCTAAAGTGCATCTATGATTGCTTATATTACATTGGGTTAACGTCGGCCCACTGTTTATGTGTTGCATGAGATTTTAATAATTGTCGAATTGTGATCATACTTTTGGAACAGATCCAAACCTACGAAAGTAATTACTTTCATATTAAGAAGATATGTTCCGTTTCAATAAAATTCAGGGCGTTATTGGAAATTTTAAAAGCAATAGCGTATTGAAATTGGTCGAAGTTGTTTTTTAAAAATGCCACTTCATACGGTAATTTCTCTCCTTTTATCCATGACAGCAACGAGTGATATGTTTTCAGAATGCCTACAGGACACCTTATACCCTCCGAGCCAGCTCACCACACGTTCCTTCTTTTATTGGTTTCGCGCTATTGATATCAAAAGTAGGAGGTGGTCACTATAATGTGACTCCACTGTGTATTATGATAAAAATAGGTGCTAAAATAGGACAAAATCGATAGATATATTTTAATAATGAATAACCTTGAAAGTTAGGATTTTCTGCTCATTAAAAGATGAAACAGAATAAAGAAGTTGCTCTTCGCAGCAAGTCCTTTCAAACAAAAGATTGCGTTTATAGTATCATCACCATGTACAGCTGCCAGTAAATAGCATATATCTTTAGCCGCTGTTGCGATTTCAGAAATTATTTTCGCATTAGAAAGCAAGAATGAAGATCCAGTCTTTCAGATTATTTGTTCTTCTTTATTCACTTCTTATGTCTGTTCAGCCGCTGTTGCGATTTCAGAAATTATTTTCTGAAATCGCAATACTTGGTCTTGTCGAAAATCGACCTGGATTTTTTTATATATATCATGACACATGAACTGAAATCCTGTAATGACTTTGATGATTTTCGCGGTTTTTAATACATTTTTGAAAGGCAGCGATATGTTAAACAGGTGATTTATTTTGCTTTAAATTACATACTTCGGATTAAAAGTTAGTATTAATTAATTAAAAATAATAATTAATTACAACATTAAACTTAAGAACGAGGGGGAAAACGTTCATTAATTACAGCATTATTAATCAATTATTTTCAACATTAATCGGTGTTCCTTACACTGATAAATTATATAATTTGCGGTGTCCTTTTCTATTTATCAATAGCAGATAATCCCAATGTGGTGGCTGTACAAAGCAATTTGGATTGCTGGAATTAAATAAACCCATAGAATAAAGTATCATAGGTGCGCAAAGAATTTACATTCTGTAGTGCCATTATACCTATATTTAAAGCAAATGACCGTCTAAGATTTACCATTCCGAAATTTCATGGAGGTGCAGGTGAGGAAAGGGTGCAGTCGATAATCCCATTACAATGGTATTAAAAGGCGGGGTTTCATAATCTCCTTACCCCTACTTGCCCCACAGGACAAGAGGGGCTAGGTAATACCATGAACAATCTTTGGGTGGCATCATTTCACCTATGTTAGTTGGAGTTAAAAGACGTGTGTTCCGTTAAAGGATATCTTTATTTTACAAAAACTGTGCTTGTAGCTTAATTTTTTGAAGATTTCTGAGTTCATATTGTTTCCACGACCCAAAATGAAGAAAACGTTACAGGTATGTTCATTATCTCATTTGTTCAGGTCTATGTCTTTTGTGTTTGATAGCGCTAAATAATTCTTACCTGGAATTTTATCAAGTTAAAGTAATCCTCCCTTTCATGCTCATATACACTGATGTTCAAAATTAAGAAAATTTGCCGAATTTCTGGAAAACTAATGGACACATTTTAATGAAATTGGTCTTAGATACACAGTTATACTGTATAAGAGAAAAACGTATACCATACAACAGTCATGGTACGCACTCATGATCGTCAGAAATACTGATCAGCGCAGAAATGACCAAAATCCAAGTTGCAAGATCGAACAAAAAATTACTGTAATATGGGGTTGGTCCTCTCTCACAGTCGTACAGCTCTCACAACGCGACGTCATATTGGAAACGACGCAGTTGACCAGTCCCTGCTGCAGTCGGTCCCACTTCTGCAGCAACGCAGTTTCCAACCCGTGGATGGTTCTCGGAATGGAATGGAGAGCTACAATACAAATACCAAGAGCGTCCCATACATGTTCGATAGGGTTTAATTCTAGCGATCTGGCTCGCCAATCCATCCGGCGAATATCCTCACTTTCGAGAACATCGTCGACCAGGTGAGCCCTATGTGGACGAGCTTTGTCGTCCATAAAAAGGAACCTAGGGCCAACTGAGCCCTTGAAAAGAAAAACATAATGCTGTAAGATCTCATCCCTATACCTCTCAGCAGTGAGGGAGCCTCTGTCAAACACATGGGAAAGTGTGCGGCCGCCCAGCATGATGCATGCCCAGAGCATTAATTACACTTCCGCTGCCATAGCAGTTCCTTTCTCGGATGCTGGAAGAAAGGTATCGGGTCATAGATTCTCTCCAGATGAAGGTACGTCGAGAATCAGTGTCCAGGCTGAATCGCGACTCATCTGTGAAGAAAACGATACCCCACCGAAAAATAGTAAAAGGCTGATGTTGTCTGCACCATGCTAAATACGCTCTCTTGTGTTCAGTTGTGAGCGGGACGCAAAAACGGATCTGGCAAAAAGCCCTCTCTCATGAAGCCTTCGGGAAACAGTAACCATTGGAACTCGGGTTACAGTGGCGGCATGTAGCTCACGAGATAGCTGTGCAGCTGTAGCAGTCCTATGGCGCCTCGCTGAAAGTGCCAAATAACGAACTTCATATGCCGTCCTGCCTCTTGGACGACCTTGCCCACGGGCTCTCGATATGGATCCGGTGTCCTTACACTGTTTCCACAAATTTCAGACGACAGTTGGCGTTTCTTTGAGCTCTGTAGCAATCTGTACTTGCGATTGCCCTACCTCCAATCTACCGACGATTCTCCACATCATTCTGTCATCAATACGTTTGTGGCAGTTCATTTTACCTGATTGTTTATGAAATAGAACCAACTCCTGCAAGGAATGCAACGAATGACGCCGAGGGTATGAGCGAACTAATCGCGGAAAACGCCACGTGTGCATTTCATGGTCTTCGCTGTCACAGCTATATATATATTATATATATACTTAAGAGCAAAACTGAAGACTAAGGAAAAAATTTTAGAATTTAAAACGATGTAAGGTCAGGTGATACGTAACATCACAGCCTCTCCTTGACAAATGTCAACCCCGCCTTCTCGTCGTGCATCCTGTTCCAACTAAAGGGGCTCTGACGACCGCCAATAGCGGTGTAACTATACCATCGGGATTAGAGGAAATTCTATCCCACACTCACCAACCCGATTGGCCAGCGTGGTGAGTTAAGGCCAAACCCCTCCAAAATGATTCCACAACTAAAATTTTGGCCCTCAGTCTCCGGCAGCTGGAATGTACCTGGCCAAGGCAGCGGCCAGTGCGACATGAAGGCAGAGGGTGCTAAGAATCCCCGGAGAACCGGACTAGGCTGCCATCTGATGCTGACCTTGGCTACTTACAATGGACGCTCCCTATCTTCTGATTCAAGGCTTCTTGAATTGGAAGAGGAACTACAAAGGATCAAGTGGGACATCGTGGGGCTAAGTGAGGTAAGGAGAAAAGGAGAAGATCTCATCGAACTGAAAAGTGGACATCTCTTCTACTATCGTGGGACAGATACTGGCAGAACTAGTGGTGTTGGATTTATAATAAACAAGAAACTGAAGGATAAAGTTGTAGAAGTTGAAAGTTCCTCTGACAGAGCTGCACGACTTGTTATCCAACTCTCGAAAAGATACCAGGCTCAGATTATTCAAACTTATTTACCCACCACAAGTCATCCTGAAGAAGAAATTGAAGAATTTTATGAGGAAATTTGTCATCTAAATAATAAAGGTAAGCAGCCCTTGAAAATAATTATGGGAGATTTCAATGCAAAAATAGGGCAACGGCAACAGAATGAAACTTCAGTAGGTAAATTCGGTCACGGCAACAGAAACCAGCGGGGAAATACTCTCGTTGAGTTTGCAGAGGCAGAAGGGTTTTTCATCTTGAACTCCTTCTTCCAGAAGAAGCCACACAGGAAATGGACATGGAGACATCCAAATGGGACGACAAGTGAAATTGATTTTATTATGTGTAACAAAAAATTCGTCATAGAAGACTGCAGTGTGCTGAACAAGTTCAACACAGGTAGTGACCATAGATTGGTGAGATGTAAGATGCACCTCAACACTAAACTTGAACGTGGCAAGCTCATAAGACAAACAAAATCTATTGACATAACCAACCTTAAAAAACACCATAATAGCTTCAAGTTAGAACTGAAGAACAGGTTCTCTGCTTTAGAAGGCCTAACATCGGAAGAAGTGGACATCTCTGAAGTTAACAGAAAAGTAACCAAAGCTCTTATGGAAACAGCAACAAAATTAGCTGGGTCTAAGAACAAGTTGCATGTGAACAAATTATCAGGAAAAACCAAAATGTTGATGCAAAAAAGAAGAGAGATGAGGACAACTAAAGAAGATGTGACTTCCAAAGTGGAATATATAGAGCTATGCAAGACAGTAAGAAAAAGTATCACTGAAAACGTAAGAAAATTCAACTGTGAACTAGTGAGGGAAGCAATTGAGAACAACCAAAGCCTAAAGATAGCAAAGGGACATCTCAGTAAGGGAAGTGAACAGATTATGGCACTGAGAAGAGAAGATGGTTCTGTAACAAAAAATAGAGGCGAAATTTTGACAAGAGTGAAAGATTTCTACTCCAAATTATATGAAAGGGATGATACATGCACTCCAGACATCATGAAAGATACCAGTACCAGAGTTCCTCCAGTCCTTCCAGCAGAAGTTGCACATGCAATCAAGAACATGAAGCGAGGAAAAGCTCCAGGAGAAGATGGAATTACTGTAGACATCATACAAGAAGCAAGTGGAGAAATCGAAACAGTACTCGCCCAAATTTTCACTCGATGCCTTAATGAAGGAAAGATTCCTGAGGATTGGAACACCGCTACAATGATCCTGCTACATAAGAAATGTGACATTGAGGATCTTGGAAACTACAGACCTATCAGCTTCCTATCAGTAGTTTATAAAATCTTCACTAAAGTTCTTTCACACCGCTTGAAGGCAACACTGGACATGGCTCAACCGAGAGAACAAGCTAGATTCAGGAGTGGCTACAGCACAATAGATCATATCCACGTGCTGAGAGAACTAATTGAAAGAGCGAGGGAATATGAACTTCCATTGTGCATGGCTTTTATCGATTATGAAAAAGCCTTTGATTCGGTGAAACCATCAGCAGTTACAATGGCTCTGAAAACCTGCGGTATTGAAGATGCATACATTAATATTATTAATAAAATCTATGAAAATGCAAGTGCAAAGATTAGGCTGTTTGAAAATACAACACACATAAAACTTGGAAAGGGAGTGAGACAAGGTGACACCATATCTCCGAAGCTCTTTAATGCCACATTGGAGGGTGTTTTTCAGTCGCTGAGCTGGGAAAACAAGGGGATAAAGATTAATGGAGATTATCTAACCTACCTTCGTTTTGCTGATGACGTAGTCATTTTTGCAACTACCCCATCAGAGCTGCAGAGTATGATCCAGGAACTTGCTGACAAGAGTAAAGAAGTGGGATTAAAAATGAACTTTCAGAAGACAAAAGTGATGTTCAATGCTTTTACAAGAAACGAAGATTTATCGATTGATGGAGAAAAGCTGGAGATAACAGACACGTATGTTTATCTTGGACAGCAGATATCAAGTGAGGGTCACATTGATGAAGAAATTAATCGGCGTACAAAACTTGCCTGGAGAGCTTTTGGAAGAAACAGCATAATTTTCAAGAGCAATATGCCATTATGTCTTAAAAGAAAAGTGTTTGCTCAATGCATCCTTCCAGTGCTTACGTATGGTGCACAGACGTGGACCTTAACTAAAAGAGACATACAAAGGCTGCAGACAACTCAAAGCAGCATGGAGAGGTGCATACTTGGTGTAACCAGGAGAGATAAGAAGAGGAACTCGTGGATCCGAAAAATGACAAGAGTGGAAGCCATCATGATCAGAGTTAAATCCCTGAAATGGCACTGCGCTGGACATACTGCCAGAAGGACAGATCATCGATGGACAGCCGAAATTTTAGATTTGATTCTAAGGGACAGGAAAAGACCCAGAAGAAGACCACATGGGAGATGGGTGGACGAAATTCGAAAGTATGCGGGAGTGACATGGAGGAGACTGGCACAAGACAGACCGTTGTTAAGGAAACTTGGGGAGACCTTCGTCGAGTAGTTGATTGATAATGGTTGACAATGATGATGATGATGATGATACTGCTCTGTGAACTTCACTTGTGCCACGTTCGGTCTCCACGAGCGCTCATTTCTCTAGGCTGGGGAAGGTCATAATAAATGGATCATCGGTGTAGTTGGAGAATGGATGCCACACAGTGGGCGAGTCATTCATTTCTTGTTTTCAACAAGTCAAAAACATGAGGAACGACTGATTTAGTCAGAGTTAACCTGTCATAGAGATCATCAATTGAAGATTCAAAAAGGTGGAGCAGTGGTCTAAGCGATGACCTCTGATCATTCGCCCGAACGATGTACGGGTTCGAATCCCGGTGAGGCATGGATGTTGTGTTTGTCTTACGGCACTGGCTCTCTTCCTTTCCTGTAACCAGTGGCCCTAAATTAGTGACGGGCGACTGCTTATAGCCCATTGAGTTGCTTACGATGGTCGTTAAACCTCCAATCAAAAAAATAGAAATAAAAAAGATTCAAAATTCTGATGCGAAGCTTCAGTAACTTTTAAATCTGTGTTCCATTCCTGGTCCCTCAAAAGATTTAGTCACCCGCATACAAATCAACTGAATCTTGACAGACTGGAAAGACGTAACGCCGTCGGTCCAACTGTCTTGAAAACAGAAATGGGCAGTTGTTCAGATAGCAAATCTGTAAAGTAAAATTGATGAAACATTTGTGGTAGAGTGCATGCATTGCCATTGGCTAAATAATAAGTAGTTGAAAAGCTAAGTTTAATAACCTAATTAAATTTTTTTTATTTTATTTGGCGTTTTAAGTAATTAATTTGCGTGACCAATTACTATCAGGAGTGGTTTTTACTGAATTAATTTTAATTACCATGCCTTGGGAATATAATTTGTTAGTATTTTTTTCATATAATTGCATTTGCTTGAGTCTGATAGAGCTTTCATGAAGCTCCAGAACGAAATCTCAGAAGTCCTCGGATGTGAAGGTTCTCACTTGCCCTTGTTGAGTAAATCCTAAAGTTTGCATGTCATTGCTTAGCTTTGGTTACTTTCGCTTCTACAGCTGCCATTTCCGAAGCAACTAGAATCCCGTTTAGTGTCAGGTGAAAAACAGGTAGGCTCACTTCTGATTGAGCCGTCAGTTAGAAACGTAGGACTACGAGTTCCAGATCTGAAATGAGCTAGTCGAGTAGGGTTTCAAAGCATTTATTTAATTTGTTATTGCCAACACAAGTGAATGATATAAAAAGCAGCTTACATACTTTTTACAAATAATGCTGGATACATTGCGAACACAAGGCAGATAGATACACGAATTACCCAACGTATTGCTCGGTATTCTTAAGCTTCCTATATTTTCTTGCTCTTGCCTCTCGTTTTGATTTTCTCCATTTTTGCGTGAGCACGTTCTGAGAATTCCGCGGCACTGTCAAAAATGTTAACCCGTTTGAAAGAAAACATTTTTTTTAATTTTAATAGAAGCCACTGCTATATTTTTTTCATGTATTTGAATAGATCTCCTCAAAAGGCTCAAAACGATACCTTGCACAGTCGTTGTGCATTCATGGTTGACCAGATGAACCGCGATATTGTCAAATGTGTTCACCGGTTCACAAGAAAACAGTTTTTTAAATAATTCAAATCAAACCACTGCAAAATGTTCTTCATATATTTGAATAGATCTCCTCGAGAGTTTTAAAACGGTACCACGCACAGTCGTGTTGCGCTCACTGTTGCTAAGATCGACTGAGTCAAACGCGGCGGCACAACCAGAAAGATTGCACCTTCTCCCCCACGCAGAGCTAAGGAGGTGAGTGTCGTGCACACGATGTATATAGTAATGCGCGAAATGGACTCCATGTTCTTTACGAATATTCTAACACGATTAGTGTGCGTAGCGCATTTTTAACTCTATAATGTTTTGGATTGGGACCTATTTTTGTCACAGACTGGTGGCCGTAAGTAACCCCATAGTATACTCTAACTTAGACTTAGTCCTACATCAAAAACGATGAATAAGGAGGGAGCAATGGAATTGTCAGAATGCGCTGGAAAGTCACAATGAGCTTAAAAAAGACTTGCCACTCCCACCCCATGTACCAAATTACTCTGTCAGCGGAGCCTTTACATTAATGTAATAATGTATAGAAGGATAATAGAGCTTTTTTTATCATAAAGTTTTGTTTTAAAAATGTTTTATTAATGTATTTTAATTTATGTTCTATTCATTTCTTTGCTAGGATACCGGCAGAAAAGCTGCTGGAAGAAAATGCCTAGAAAATGCAAGCTTTCGGCAGCCAAGAAAAGCTCTTTATCCAAAAGATGACCCTCTTGGTATTGATACAGAAGAGAACGATCAATCGACTACAGACACCTTTTTTCCGCAGGGATCTGGATTTACGATGGTAAAAATCAATCAAGCGGTTGCAGAACAAGAAATGGAAAATACATTTCTTGCCCTAGGCACCATTCTCCAGTCATCAGAAGAGAAATACAAGGTGCTTGAGAATATAGGAAGCGGACGCTACGGCCAGGTAAGCATGCATGATTTTCAGTAATAATTTTTTTGAAACATTATAATTAATAATTTGTCATTGTTGTTATTAACGACATACGAAAACCGTTCTATAAAAACAGAGAGAAATGTTTTGAGTTGGCAACTGTTCGAAAGGGAAAATTATCCACGCAGACGACTAACTGAATTGAAGAAATATCTATGGCGATAAGTATTGGCCATAGCAGACGATTCTGGTGTTGCTATTGCGCAGTTGTTTAAGGTAAAGTCTGTATTTCGTCATACAGCTGTGGAGGTGAGTGATTCATAGTAAAGAAGTGAAATGCGTTGGGCGAGAAAAGTTTGCTATCACTTGGATAAAAGGGCTCCAGAAACAGTTGATTTGATAAGAGTAGCTTAAAAAGATAAATGTTTGGGTGAATCAACGATTTTTAGATGGCACCATGATTTCTAAAATGGCCGCTTGACGGCAGAACTCGCCCATAGGCCTGGTCGACGTGAAAGTGTTGCTACGGAGGGTATTGTTAACACTGTTTCGGCAGCCCTACAAGAAGATCGAAGAAAGATGTATGAAGACATAATATTTCAAAAACCTAGGCATTCCGCGTTCTATGACAAATTACTGCTACATCCTGTGTGTTCCACATGGGTAACTCATCATCTGCCGAGAGAACAACTGTTAGCCAGCGTTCAGGTGTGTCATGAATAGAAACAAATAATTGCAAAGCATTCAAACTTTCGGAACACTGTAATAACTGCAGAAGAAACATGGGTCTATTATTTCGACCCCCCTCACGAAAGGTGGAATGAATGTCTGGAAACACACAGGCTCGCCTCCTTTAAAAAAAGTCCGCAAAACCAAATCAGCTTTGTCGGTGATGTTGATACCTTGCTTTGATCATAAAGGTGTAGTCTATCAGCATAGCGGTCCTCCACATTTTACTGTCAATGCTGAGTATTACATTTTTGTTTTGAACCGTCTGCGATGACAAACATTAATTAAGCGACCGGAACTAGTGGAGCAGTGAACTCTACACCAGGATAACCCCCGCCCATATGTGGCTGCCTGTGTTCAACAGTTTCAAACGAAATGCACTGTGGAAATCATTCCACAGTCTGCCTACAAACCTGACCTCTTCCGGTGCGATTTCTGGTTGTTTCCAACAATGAAAGAGAAGTTCAGTGGTGCAACATTCAAGTTGTACAGGGAAAGCCAAAGCAGCGTCAACAAAATGCCTTCGCTACGTGCATTGAAAGGTGGTATGAACGATGGGACCGTTGCATATCATCCAAGAGAAGATACTTTGAGAAAGAATAATATATATTTTGATGCACCTATATTTCTTCATTTTGTGTGATTTTGCTCTCAGTTTTTATGGAACTACCGATGTTTTTTCTTGAGTTTTTTACCCGACGTTTCTTTATGAACCTCAATGGATACTGAGCCGGAGGCTCAAAGACGTTTACAGGATGAGGAGAAACGAACGATCTGGAAATTACTGTACAGTTCTATGAGTACTCCTTAGTTTGCAGCTCAATCTGCAATGACAAACAGGAATTATTACGTACGACGATTGTTTTTTATGGAATTCATCGATTTAAATACGTTGCACTTCGTTTCAAAATAATGATAAGCCTGCACATTGCGAGCGTGTAAATGAACATTATTTTATTTGACACAGCCAGAGTGTCCCTGCTAGCGTATAAAAACCAAACAAATTACTTGTTTTTAAATTTTGTTTTCCGTGCAAATGCGGCTACAGCAAACAAAATTGATTTCGGAACTGAAGGTTTATTGATGTGGGTTCAGAGAAGTAACCAGTTCCCACATTTAGTTTGGACAACAGGTATAAAGCGAGTTCATATCAAAGAGAAAATTAATTGATGTGTAAAAAACTTAATTGGCAGTCTAGGTGGCGCAGGAGCTTATGCTATGAGTCCGACCGATTTTCCGTAATGGATTCATGTTCGAGTTTCGGCGACATTTTGAAAGTGCGTTTACCCTAATCTCACGTAGAGCCAGTGTAGCATAATAAGGGACGTTCGACTGCTTATATGGACCATGAAGTTGCTCATGGTGGTCGTTTAACTCGGAAGTAAAGGAGAAAGAAAAATTGGCTGGAGGGAATTTGCGAGAAAAAAATTGTCATTATGTCTTAAAGCAGGAGTCGGTAACCTTTTGGCATATGAGGCCCCATTTGACTTTTAAGGTATAATAAGGGGCCCCAAGGGCATTATACTGTATAATACGCATTTATTTATATCGTAGTAAAAGTTACCCAGCAAAAACTGTCTTGCTGGGCCATTGTTGGCAGGTAGCCCTGCGAGCAGCGGCCCAGCACTATGTTGCCGCTTCCGAAGCGTCAATAGAATGTCCGGGCGGCCAACCAAAGGGGCAGCAGTTCAGGCAGGAAGCCTGCCAACAGTTGGCAACCCCATCAGTTGTCATACAACACAATAGGGCCATCAGTTATCCATCACAGGCAGTAGCTGCCACAGGTGGCCCTTCTGCGGCCCTGCAAGCACATGCAATAAATGATGGCTAGCCTAATGTTGTCCGCTAGTTTCTCGGCATTGGCAGCCGGCAATTACGTAACGTAACTGATGACTTGGCAAATCTTTTTCGGCAATTTCCCAGTTGTAGCCATGAAAAAAACAAAATTCAAAGATAACCGTAGTTTCCCAAAGCTCAAACTTTTTTTCCTCTTGCGAAACTCCTGAATTATAGAACTGCGCTGGGTAAATTTTCTCAACAGACCGGGAAATCGCCCGTTCGAATCTGGCTGGGAACGAACCCAGGACTGTTTGCGTGGAAAGCGCGAACTCTACCAACTGGACTGATGTGCTACGCCCGAACCAGTCCACTGCTGAAAGGAGGTCTCCCCAAGTTTCTTCCGATAAGGCCAGTCTTGAATGAGTCTCCATGTCACCCTGACGTACTTTCGCATTTTATCGACTTATCTCCCACGTGATCTTCTGGGTCTTTTCCGGTCTTTTAGGATCCTGTCTAAAATCTCAGCTGTGCATCCGTGTTTAATTCACCTGTCAATACACTGAGGGGCCACTTTATGATGACCATGCCCTCAGTACTTTGTGGGGCCACCTTTTGCCTTCAATACTGCGTCGATTCTTTGTGGCATGGAATCCACGAGATGTTGAAAGGTGATTTGTGGGATCTGAGACCATGCTTGATGAACAGCACTTTCCAGGAGTGTGAGATTGCAGGGTTGTAGATCCAGCTGTCTGATGGCTTGTTCAACTTCATCCCACAAATTCTCAATGGGGTTGAAACCTGGAGACTGTGGGCGCCATCTAAGCAAAAGTAAACTCACCGGCATGTTCTTGAAACCAATCCAGCACAATACGAACACTATAGCAGGACGCATTATCTTGTTGAATGTAGCCATCGTGTTGTTTCCGGCAAATTCTCACCCGGTCATAGGCATGGTTCAACTGAAAACGGGATGCATCGGACCACATAATTTGTTTCCAATTAGTGACTGTCCAACGCTTGTGCTCCTGTCCGAACTTTAGACGTTTTCTCTTGTCAACTGCAGACAGCAAAGGTGTTCGACCAGGCCTTCTGCTGCCATATCCCATCCGATGCAGTGTACGGCAAACAGTGCTTGCAGAGATCATTTGAGGAGAACCTTGATTAAGATGGTCTGTAATTTGGTGCACTGTTTCCCTTCTGTTGTCTGTTACCAGTCTGGACACTCTCCGTTCCGCCCGTGCAGTAACTAGTCGATGACGACCATACGTTGCACGTAGGGACCCAGTTTTTTGGCTGACAGTCCAGTCTTTAAACACTTTAATTACAGCTGCTCTGGAACATTTCACGAATGCGGCGGTTTCGGTGATACTAGCTCCATGGCTCCGAACTCCTACAATTACCCCACTTTAAAAGTCCGTCAAATCGCATTTTTTACCCATCTCGTCACCCCAAAATCACATCTACTACTGTCGGAAGCACTAAGCATTCCCTTTTTATACTAGCTTCGCCATCTGGAGGCAACAGCGAGCAGCCATAGCTCATTTGCTTAAAACTGTCAGGTGGTCATAATAAGTGGCCAATCAGTGTATATGAATAAATAAATTCATCGCTCTTCCCACGTTCCAGAAACACAATGCAACCGAAAAATTGTTTTCAGCCGCCGCCGTGGAATTGAAAGACGGATCTCTCGATATCTAGCTCTCGAGAGATCCGTGGTTCAATTCCACGGCGGTGGCTGTAAAGAAATGTTTCGGTTGCTATGTGTTTCTACAACGTTAAAAAGGCGATATGTTTATTTATTTACTGATGCCACGTATATGAAGGATTTTTAAGTTGTCAATGTATTTATTCCATTGTCATAACAGGGATTTTACTATGACCATGATTCTTTCAATCTTCTCATTTTAACGATCCAGGAGTTCTTCGTGTTATCTTTCCTGGTTACACCAAGCATGCATTTTCCATGCTCCTTACAGCATGGAAAATGCATGCTTGTGGTATTTGTATGGCTTTTTAGTTAAGGAATATGTCTCTGCTTCGTACGTAAGAAGTGGGAGATACCGTTGATTAAACTCTTTTTTTCAATGTTTTAAGACAAAACGCATACTGCTCTACAAAATTATAATGTTTATTTTCCAAAAGCTCCCCAACCAAGTTTTATACACCGATTAATTCCTTCTCCATGTCATTCTCCTTTATATCTGTTGAAAAATAGTTGTTGGTGTCAGTTATCTCTAGCTACTCCCATCAACTGATAAATTTCCATTTCTTGGAAAAGCACTGAATATCCGTTTTGATTTTGAATATTTTGAAATATATATATACCAACAAGTAATTAGACACCTGTGATAGCGAATGAAAACAAATTTTATTCACCTTCAATAGTTGGTGGAGCCTCCACGAGCAGCAATTATAGCTACGACCCTCCGGGGCATACTCTCAACCAGGCGTTGTACGACGGCTAGCAGTATTTCCTTCCACTCGTTTTGTAGAAGACAGGTCAGTTCCTTCACCGATTTCGGACGGTAGGGGCACCCCTTAAGTCGACGCTCCAACTCGTCACAGAGGTGCTCGATAGGGTTAAGGTCCGGGCTCTGCGAATGCCAGCCCATTCGATTAACCCCATTTTCACGATACCAAGCCATGATGGACCTCGCAACATGACAGGTGGCATTCTCATCCTTAAAGTAACATGAGTCCACCCAGTAAAACTGCTGCAACGTAGGAAGCGCATGGTCATCCAAAATGGTGCAGTAGGTTTCGGCGTTATGTCTACCAGGAATTGCGACCAAGGGTCCCGTGCCATACCAGGATAAACACCCCAATAGCATAATTCCTCCGGCGCCGAACTTCACAGTTGGCACAATACATTCCAGCAGGAGGCCTTCTCCAGGCAGCCCCAAACCCTGACCCTGCCATTTGAACGGTAGAGGGTGAACCTTGATTCGTCGCTCCAGAGAAATTGTTTCCACTGTTGAACGGTCCACTGTCGACGTTCTTAGCACCACGTTAGCCGAGCAGCGCTATTGGACTTGGTGATCAAAGGATTGTGGGCGGCAGCACGTTTATGATAACCGAGCAGATAGGCTTCCTTATGGATGGTATTCATCGAAAGAACACTCCCGGATGCCTGTTGAAACTCCTCGCGGATGTGGCCTGTCGATTTGGTGCGGTTCTTCCGAATTTCTCTGGCCAGCACCCGTCGGTCACTAACTCCCAGTTTTGTGGGTCTGCCCGGTCGGGGCACATTCCAACAGTCTCCTCTGGTCTTCCACTTGCCAATCACGTAGGCCACTGTCGATTTTGGGTACTTCAACTAGCTGGATATGTCACGTATGGATCGGCCATTTCTGTGATACCCAACAATTACACCTTTCTCGAACTCAGGGAGCTCCGAACTGCGTGGCATCTTGCATACGACTGGTTGCGTTGTTGTTTCCCACAAGATATTTAACGGCGGAGGCCGTGACGTGTATCAGGACCGCAGATATCGTGGATTGCAGTGGTGCCCAATTACTTGTTGGTAAATAGTGTATATATATAGCTGATGAAAAGTGAGCGTCACATTGACGAAGAAATTAATTGGCGTAAAAACTTGCCGGGAGAGCTTTTGGACGATACAGCATATTTTTTAAGAGCAGTATGCCATTATGTCTTAAAAGAAAAGTGTTTTCCTCAATGCATCCTTCCAGTGCTTACGTATGGGGCAGAGACGTGGACCTGAACTAAAAGAGCCTACATACAAAGGCTGCAGACAACTCAAAGGAGCATGGAGACGTGCATGCTTGGTGTAACCAGGAGAGATAAGAAGAGGAACTCCTGGATCAGAAAAATGACAAGAGTGGAAGACAACATGATCAGAGTAAAATCCCTAAAATGGCAATGGGCTGGATATACTGCCAGAAGGACAGACCATCGATGGACAGCCGAAATTTTAGATTCGAATGCAAGGGACAGGAAAAGACCCAGAAGAAGACCACATGGGAGATGGGTGGATGAAATTCGAAAGTATGCGGGAGTAACATGGATCAGACTGGCACAAGACAGACCGTTGTGGAACAGGCTTGGAGATACTTTCGTTCAGCAGTGGATTGATAAGAGTTAACAATGATGATGATATATATATATATATCACAAAACTTAAAGAAACCTGGAACTTGCATACAAATGTAATACGATTTCTGCAAAACCGCGCCCTGCTGCAGGTTTCAAACATAATCAGCATAGTGATAAAGTCAACCACAGGAAAATTATAATCCTAATACAGAACCCAATATAACATCCCTAAATTCCTGATAAGAGAAAATTTTCAAAGACCAAAAAAAAAAGTCGCCCTGAAAAAAATAAAAAAATAAAATCGCCCCAAATCGTCCCGGAGAGATATAACAGTCGCAACTTTGATCCATGACGTAATAACATGTTTAAATTATTTTCGGAAAGTACCTCGATCGAATTAAAGTTTACCGTAAAAAGTGTTTGCCGACCTTAACCACCAGGTGTATTTATTTACTTTACTGCTTTTTTTTTAGTTTACGTGTTTCACCATTCTATTTGAGGTTATACTGTATGTTCACTTAGGAGTTACAAGTAATTTCTATTTGTTTTATGTTCTTTTAGCTCTACAAAGGGTTTAGGTAGGGAAGACAGAGCGCCTAAAAAAGAGATATATATTTGTTACAAAATTTATTAAGATATATGTCTAGTTGTTGCAAAATGTGGCACTCTCATGAAACCTCAACCTCTATCCTGGGGCACTGGATGTCTTTCCCTGATGAGTGGTCTTGTGTTCCGGGGTGCATTAATTTAAATATGCTTGTTTCCTTATAATTTAGGTTTTTCCTGGCTTTTTTTTATTTTTTTATTTTGGGGATTTTTTTTTTTTTTTTTGGTCTTTTGAAAATTTTCTGTAATCAGGAATTTAGGGGTGTCATTTTTTACGCTTTCCAACTGTAGGTTGAAGAAGCGTATATGCTCCAGCTTTGTCCGTCCGCCCGGCTGTCCGCACGATAACTGGCGTAAAAATGGTTCGATTTCGATGAAACTTTAGTATGTGGTAAGGGACCACCGGGGACGAACCCTGTTGAAAATGGACAAAATATGGTCAAAGGTCAGGACATAGGATTGCGATCCATTCCATTGCCTCTATCCCATATTATTAAGGTCGACGTCAAGAAATCTTGCTTCCTATACTTCCAATGGAAAAACTTTTGTAAACATTTCCTTCGCAATTAATGTGTTCCCAAGGATGATAATTTGAACATCGATTAAAATAATGTTATATTATAACTTGGAAAACTTAATATTTTCTAAAACATAACCATAGTTATATTGAAAATCAATCACTTTTCCTTTGGTGGTGTTGAAACCAGAGAAAAGATGGCGCGACCGGTACTTTGATGACGTCAGTGGACAAAAATGTTAGATTGCATTATTGCGGTTATGGTTTAGAAAATATTAAGTATTCCGAGTTATGAAATGAAGCTATTTTAATCGATGTTATAATTTTCATCCTTGTGAACGCATTAATTGTCCAGAAAAAGGATGGTTCGACCTGTATTTTCATGACGTCAGTGGACAAATAAATGTTGAATTGCATAAATATGGTAATGTTTTAGAAAATATTAAGTATTGCAAGTTATAAAATGAAGATATTTTAATCGATGTTCAAATTTTCATCCTTGGGAACGCATTAATTGTGAAGGAAATGTGTACAGAAGTTTTTCTTTTGGAAGTATAGGAAGCAAAATTACTTGACGTCCACCTTAAAAAAGCAATTCTTGTATGTATGTAGGTACATTTTATTTTGAAACCGGCTCTAAGAATTTTGATGAAAGTCGTTAACCTACCGTTTTCTCGTACTAGAAATTGATTTAGCTTGATCTCGACTGTAGGAGAATTCGTTTAGTGGGTTAAATAACCACCCCGAATAATAACGTTTTTAGCGATGGCGCTGTTCCATTAATGTTACCAATGCTTAGAAATCTTATGACGTCATAATTTCGCCTTTGAGAATGTTGGCGCGCGGTCATGCCATCTGTCTCAATACGTCACGCATTGTGTGTGGATCCTATTAAAGTTTTATTACGTCACACTCTTGCGGCAAGCAGATGGTCGCGATTCCCATCTGCCTCATCACGTCACGCGTTGTGTGCGTATTTCCGTCCGCAGGATAACTCGCGTAACAAACGTTTGATTTCGATGAAATTTTAGTATCTGGTAGGGGATCACCTGCGAAGGAACCCGATTTAAAGTGAACGAAATGGGGTCAAAGGTCAGTACAAAGGAGGGGGATTCATTCCACTGGTGTTATGCGTCATAACTAACGTAAAAGGTTCGATTTCGCTTAACTTTTAGTATGTGGTAGGGGACCTCCTGGCGACAAACCTTATTGAAAATGGAAGAAATGGGGTCAAAGTTCAGGACATAGAAGCGGAATCACTTCCATCGCTATTATGCGTCATAACTTACGTAAAAATGCTTCGATTTGGATTAAATGTTAGTATGTTGTAGGGTATTGCCTGGGTAGAAATTCTATTGAAAATAGGCGAAATGAGGTCAAAGGTTAGGACACTGGATCGGGATCTATTCCGTAGCCTTTATGCATCATAACTTACGTAAAAATGCTTTGATTGCGACAAAATTTTATAATTTTATTTCAGAGGTATACCAAACCGGTTCTGTTGAATATAATCGAAATGGGACCAAAGGTCAGGGCACAGGACCGAGATTTATTCCACAGCCATTATTCTCATAACTTTATTAATAACTTGCGTAATGATTTCTGGTATGTTGGAAAGCGTATTATAATCAATGCGTTGCGTGATTTTACTAACTTGTTGGTTCTGTATTGGAATATATTTTATCTGTGGTTCACGTTATTACTATATATATATATATATATATAATTAATTTTAGGCCATATAATTCATATCCGTGGTATGCATGCACTAAAGCATTTCGTCTTCTTCAAATATGTATCTCAGCAGGCAAAAAGAAATGAAAACGAATTATTGAACAATGCATGCGCTTCTTGCACATTTTTAGACACATGTGGATTTCGGTCTGTGCGCATGATATATCCATTTGTACAGTGAGCATTGGAAATCTCATGATTATATCAGAAAAATGGGATCCAGCTAAACAAATTGGTTTCAAACTTTTCTTAAACTCGAATGATGAAGAAGTTCTGAATCAGATTCCGATCAAACACGAGACGAGTGCTTGACCAGCGCTCCGAGTTGTAAATAATTGATATTATCACTACGAATTGTGAAAATTTCTTATCACGTATATAATAGATGTCATCGTATTGTCAATGGAAGGCAATGAGTTGAAGTTGAAAAATATACACTACCTATAAGGTACGTGGCAAGAACTTGTAAACAGTTTAGTTTAGTAAAAAGCGATGATGCGAAAAAACAAAGTACGATATTATTTGCGTACCAGCTAAGAGACACCATTTGTTGGCCGTTAAAATGGCAATTCACGGAATTTCACAATTTTGGGAAATAGTAATAAGCACTCACTTGCCTTTGGCGTCAAATGAGCAAATGATCCACATGCAAGTCTATAAATCTTTGAGAAAGATCTTATAAAAGTTAAACTGAAAAAAGAAATTTGCTGATTTTAAAGAAAAAAAAAGGATTTTAAACAATTACATTTGCAGTCTTTAAAAGAGAAATTAATGCAACGCCTGACACTTGGAAACGCTTTTAGCACTTTTCTTAATTATCATGCATACGTAGTGCGATAAAAAATCTGAGATTAGGTAGGTAGAGAGTCAACAGCTGGCAATACCCGGATGCGCGAATAACGGTCGAAAGCAGTGACTTTCATGAGTCATTGTGCAGAGTGGCGTCGCTCTCTGAACATCGGGAGCTGCGCTACAGGATATTTGGTGACCACGCGCAGAACACAGCTGCGATTTAGGTATAAATTGGAAACTAGAGCAGCAATCAAACACCACATCCTGCGTCACTGTCGGCATATCGGGAACGGAGACGCATGAAATGTTGCGGCATGCTTATGGTAATGAAGCAATGAGTCATGCGAGCCGTTTTAAGTGGAACTCTCGCTTCAAGAGCGGCAGAACGGCAATGAAGGCGACTAGAGGTTAAGGCGACTGTCCACGAGCAAAACCCTCGAAAATGTGGATAAATATAGGAAATTGGTGCATAAGGATCGTCGGAGAACCATTCAAGATATTGCTTCCACCGTCAATGTGTCATACAGAATAGTGCAATAAATTCTGTCGTTGGTATTGAACATGCACCGCATTGCTGAAAAGTTTGTCTCAAAAATTTTGAACCCCAAAAAGAAGGCGCTCCGTGTCGAACTCTGTCAATTCTGTCAGCATGTGGTGAATGAAGCAACGTTCCTGTCGCGGGTCATCACTATGGAGGACACTTGGGTCTACCGTTACGACACGTAGAACAAACAACAGTCGTCGCAGTGGAAGAGCCCGGCATTTCCACGACCGAAGAAGGCCCGGCAGCTCCGGAGCGCAACCAGAAGCATGATCGTCGTGTTCTTCGACATTCGTGGGGTTGTGCACCGTGAATTCGTCCCCCAGGCCCAAACCTTCACCGACCTTTTTAGTGCGATGTTCTGCAGCGTCTTAGGGAGGACATTCGCCGCAAACGACCTGAAATGTGGCGCAGGGGCGATTTCCTGCTCCATCACGAGAGTGCAGCAGCTTACAGAGCGTTAGCAACACGCCAGGCTGCAACAGCATGACTACCCTTCGACACCCCCTTACTCGCTGGATTTGACCCCGTGTCACTTTTTTCTGGTCCCGAAGCTACGGGATATTCTACGCTCACTTCTAGCATCGAAGTGAGGTCGGAACACACAATGCCGTTACTTCGTGGGTTTTTACCCCTACCGGACTACTTTGTGAAGGTACTAGCCGTTTTTCGTGGGTCGTCGTTGCTTTTCCGTCAATGAACGACTTTCTGAAGGTATTAACCACTCTCCGTGGTTTTTCTCTCAGCGGACTATTTTCTGAAGGTACTAACCACTCTCCGTGGTTTTTCTCTCAGCGGACTATTTTCTGAAGGTACTAACCGCTCTTCATGGTTTTTTCCCTCACATTACGTTTTTCTGAAGGTAGTAACCGTGGCTGACTATGAGCACTTAACAAGTCTTTCCGTCTTGGAGATGATCTCACTCACTCGTTTGGCTGTTACAATTTGACGTTTGTCAAACTCGATCAAATCCGCTGCATTTCCCATCTGAAAAACGAGAATACTGCTGATTAACAGACCTCAGTATCAAGCGTTCTTTATACCGTTGCGTGACCATTACACGCACGGTCATTAACATGCAGCTGCTTCAATTTGCATAAAGACGCTTTGGTCATAATGTTTAGGTTCTTCAACGTATTTTGAATTAAACGTCAACCAACTTTTTTCTTTTCTCTTTTGTTGTCTATATTTTGATCAGAATGGGTAGTAACATGAATGCTTGTATTTTTCGCGGATTAAAAAACACAATTCTCGAAAATGTTTTTTTTTTTTTGTATTGAGATGATTATATCTAGTGAAATGTTTTGCGTAATAATATGAATTTGTCTTTGCAGGTGTGGAAATGTTCGAAGCAAGGAACCGATGAAATTGTAGCTGTGAAAGCTGTCATGTTAAGTGAAGAAAAATATTTAAATGAAATGAATATCTTACGCCAATTATATTCCTCGAATGCGCACGAAGTAAGCATTTTTCTGATCATCAATATAATTAATTTACAGTAATCAATTTTTTGTGATCTAGGTATTTCGTATAATCCGAATTTAATTCTGTAAAGTAAGCTGCCAGAATATTGGTGGAAGTCACTAAGGTATTTAAAGTTAACGCTCTTGATCCTCCAAATTATAAAACACACAATATAATGTTCTGCATTTTTATCAATAAAAACGTTCTTTTCCAGGAAGTGTAATAAATTTTTACCGAGTGTAAGGATATCTTTACCAAGTCGCAATTCTCCAGGTGGCAGGAACTTGGATCAGACAGAGTCCATTTTCAATGTCATGTTCCACACGAAACTAACCTAACAGGGCACTTTTTTCCAGAATTCTCCCTTTACAGCCGAAATTCTTTTTAAGATCGTCTTTCTTTCTCTATTAAAATTGGGACAAGTTTATTAAGGTCACCAAACTAACGACAGTGTTTCCACAAAAGAGAGCCGTTTGGAACTTTGCATGACTCGCAGTTCCAGAAGATTAAGCGCAAAGCCTCTAAGAGCGAAGTACGACACTCACTACGTTTCATTTGGATCAACGAAAATTTGATCATCCTCCGTTTGGTATTTAAGATCGGTTTGTAACGAATCACAAGCCATGGAAACACAAGAATTCCTAAGACTTTAACAGAAATTTAATAATCCTGGATAATTCTTGCAATAATTTTGAGAAATAATATTTTCTTAAAAGTCTATGCCATATAATACGTCGTTAGTTATACATTGTTCTACCTTAGACAAAAATGCCCATCTAATTGCAATCTTTTCTTATTTATAAATGCAATTATATTTAACGAACATTTCTGAATTATGGATCTGCAAATCGCTGTGATACTGGTGGCAGTTCTGCGTTAAAATCATGTGGTCATGCGATCTCTTCTACTGTTACTCCTCCATAGGTGCACAAATCATCGAGCAATATTTCTTTTTATTTTGAAAGTAGGAAACGATGTACACTATAAGTCCAATTAACCGGACTTCAGTTATCCGGAACTCATATTATCCGTTTCTTTCGTTCATTTAAGTAACACAAAATGATAATGCCGTACATAGAAACTTTTTAAAATGTATAACTTTGTTGTTATAAAATACGATAAACGAAAAAATTAAATTCCCTCACTTTAATTAATAAATATATATTGAGCCTAGAGTAAAAAGACAACACAATTATCCGGGTTTTCCGAATATCCAGATGTGCTCGGGTCCGAGGAACTCCGGATAATTGGAGTTCTACTGTAGTTTATTTTCACTAAATTGCATTCCGTAATTTTAAATTTATCTAGAATAAATTATACACCTATCCACTGCAACCCATTTATGGAATTAAAAAAAATTACCTGAGGAGACATGTAATTATTTTCATGATCGGTAAGGTTTTAAAATTGACATGCCTAATAGAGTATCCTCAAAGCTATCGGAAATTGTTTCATTCAAACCAATTCTACGTCAGACTTGTCCCCAAAAATATTTGACGGTCGTATAAATATCGCACTTTCGACTGTTTCATGACCGCGTAAATACAGGTCAGCTATCTGAATTTCAAATAGACCGGGAAGTTAGAAAAGACTGGAAAAGGACTATACCTTGCAGAGTGTGCCAACAGGTTAAGAAGAAAAAGGTGTATCTCATCCATCCGTGAGAACTGGAAGGATGCTTTGATTAAACATATTTTTTTAATAAATTTATTTGCTGATAAAAATTCATGTATGTATGTATTCTGTTTCCTTTCAAATAGAAAATGAAGTATGTACCCGGCATTTCATAATAATTTATTCTAATTTCGTCAAAGAAGCAGAATAATCACAGACAACACAATTAATGACAGTCAATAATATTTTCAATAAATATTAGCTGTCGTTAATTAAAAACATCCACAAGAAAATATGAAGCGATTGAAACTATTTCTGTGATTATGCTGGCTCTTTGACGAAATTAGAATAAATTATTATGAAAGGCCTGGTACATCACTTTCTATTTGAAAGGAAACTGAATACATACACACATGAGTTTTTTATCGACAAATAAACTGATTAAAAAAAGATGTTTAATCAAAGCATCCTTCCAGTTCTCATCAATGGATGAGAGACATCTTCTTTTTCTTCTTTATCTGTTGGCACTCACTGCAAGGTATAGGACACCTCCAATCTTTTCGAACTTCACGGATCCTTAGACCCAGTCCACCATTTACCACCTTGTAACCCATATTCGATTTTATCTTCCCTTTTGAGTTTTTTTCTATGTAAATTTGAGTCCCTTCTTTTAGATATTTTCAAACCTTAACGTTATGTGTTTTCCCTCAAACGAGAATGATGTTGGCAACATCAAGGTCGGAACAAGTGACGTATGAATGTATGTGATAAGAACGTTAGATCAAAATACGATGCAGAGGTTGTATTGTGAGTGGGCCGAGGATGGCCTGGTGGTCAGCTTTCTGACTACCACGGAGAAAACCTCGGGTTCGATCCCAGGCAGGTACAAACGCTCGACCCACTAAACATCCGCCGTGTATCGGATGCACACGTAAAGCTGTTGGAACCCGGGTACTAGTCCCCCGGTAATAAATAAGGGCGTCTTCCTCCCCTTTCTACCTCGCTTCCGTGTCACTTTCCTATCGGGCATTCTATCCCAAATCTCCCAGCGTCCTATTTCTAAGGGTTGTTTAAGATTTGGGGTCAGACACTCTCTTTCTAAAATCCTCTACATATGATCTGATCTGATCTGCTTTGTGAGTGGAGATGCTAGATTGTTGCTCAGTGTGAATGTCATCCTCTTGATTAAGATATGTGAAGTGGCGAGTGTATCCCCTCTTGAGATGTTTTGGATTTCGTCTGATGTTGCTGGACCGAAAAATGTTGACGTAAGTTGGACTTCTGTGTATGTTTCGTCTGACCTTTGTAAAAGCCTAAAAGTGAGTTATCCGGTACAATTAGTTACATCGCATTTTTCCTTAGTTAACATCTATTCAATCGGATATTTGGTGTTACGTTATAACCTTTAACTTTTTGAAGATCATCCCTTCATCTTGTTTCCCGGCCCGCCCTTTGTTTCTTTCCATTTCTCGGTTGCCATTCTGTTATTAATCGTGTCCAACTTTCAGTCTTCCAACATGTCCAGCCCATCTCCACTTTGATTATTTTATTATTTTTATGATATCTATTATTCCTGTTCTTTCTCTTATAAGTAAATTTCTCTGTCTCTTCTTGTTATTCCCAACATACTTCTCTCTAACTTTCCTACCGATACTCTTATTTTTCCATATTTTCGTTCTGTGATACTTCACGTTTTATTTCCATAAGTAAATACGGGGTTAATACATGGATGAAATATTTTTCTTTTTAAACACAATGGAAGATCACCGGTTAAATAGTCTTTAAAAAATGACACCTAGAGGTTGCAAAATTCTAAAAGAAACATGAAAAACTGCATGTTTGTTATAACCAGAGTAGATAGGAAGATGAACTCACGTATCAAGAAAATGATGACTGTTGCTGATGGCATCATGATCAAGGTATCTCAATAGGTTGGTCCTATAACTACAAGAACGAGCCATCGTTATACTTGGACAACTGAAATGCGTCACTCGATTGTGCTGGAGTTTCATTAATAGTGTTTGAACTGTGAAGCAAACTTTACTTTACACTATACGGCAATGCATTTTTTTATGTTTCGGGATTTAATAAACGTTATCAGATGTTCTGAGGACTGTAAGAGTTTCAGCGGTCCTATTTTGGGGCCCCTGGATTCTAGCAGGCCAGAAAGCCAGCGCAGACTGGAGCCTTGACCCTACTCGCACGGCTCGACAGATATATGAACATCGGGGCACTTGACTATCAGGGTAGCCACGAAAATAAATATTGAACTTATTAATCACATTACTTTTTTAGAAATGTTTATGTCTTTTAACATTAAAATGTTTCTTATTCCTTTTATTTTTTCCATTTCAAAAATTTAATGCCAGCTACCCAATGGGTACGAGCATGAAGATTGGAATAACTTAATGTGGAGTGAAACATGCTTCTTTCCTCCATAAACGTGGTTTGGTAAAATAGATCGAGTTCATAGGTTAATGCCTTATTACGAAATACCTGGCAACGACTTGCTTTTCAAAACATTCATCATACAATAAGTACGCCGTACTTCCAAGTAATTTTTTCTGCTGGTATATTTACGGTATACTTGAGAAAACAGCCATGGTTTATGTACAGATCTTCTCATTATGATTAAAACCCGATAAAGCTGTATTAAATTTATCAGGTGATATAGTAATGAACAAACTATTCGATAACAAACAGGGTGCTTTTTTCATAATGCTGTGTGTTCATTTAAAAAAAAAATAATAATTAGATAACAATATGCAACTTATAATTTTTTTTCTTTTGCAGGCACACATCGTCAGATCAATTGATTCCTTCGTAATCTCGAATGTTGGTTTCTTCGTCTTTGAATTTTTAGATCAGAGCCTACGTGATTACATAAAGCATCAAGGACCACTACTTCTCTCTGATGTCGAAAGCATTATGAGACAGCTAATGACTGCCCTGGCTAAGTTGAAGGTATGATGCTAACTCCTCTGCTTAAAGAACATTTTTATAGTAAAATTTTATTGATAGAATATTTTATTTTCCATAAAAACACTAGTTATTCGTCGTTTATGAATCTGAAAAGAACTCAATTAATAATTCAGCCAAATGAAAGAAGTCTACAAGAAGAAAAAAATGTTTAATGGCATTTTATTTACTCAAACAAACTCATATAGCCTGCGTTTCAATTAATTTTTATATAGTGCTTTTTTATATCACGTTTAATTTATATTTTTTGATAAGCTTATGTTCTTCTTCCTTTCTCTTTGAATCAGACACAAGATCTAACTTTTATTCAGCCCGAATTTTTTTATTCTAAATTAAATCCATTTCATTCTTACTCAGAATTGCAGGATGTCCCACACAGTTGTTCAGTATTATCGTTCAAACTACCAAATATTATCTGAAGAGTATAAAATAGGCGAAGCAGGTCCTATGCTGCATGGGAATCTCACTTTACGATATTTATGTTTCACTAAATCTTACTTAGTCACTTCGTGAGCGTTTATAGCGGGCTTACGATAAACGTAATTATGTTTTCGTAGAATTAAAAATATCACTCCTTAATCGTTAGATACGGAAAAACATTGCCTCTTCACTTGCAGCCCACGTGTAGAATAAAAAGATATGCTTGTAATAGTGCCCAAGCCGAACAGACCCACCTGAAAGACAGCGTGCAAGCCCAATAGGCATGTCTGAAAGGGAGTGTACTCACCAAAAGGAGTACCTGCAGTAGAGAGAGCCAGAGAGATATGCTTGTAATAGAGTGCAGAAACCCAACAGACACGTCTGAAAAATACTGTAGAGAACCAAGAGGTACGCCTGATACATCGTAAGGAGAACCAAGAGGTACGCCTGATACATCGTAAGGAGAACCAAGAGGTACGCCTGATACATCGTAAGGAGAACCAAGAGGTACGCCTGATACATCGTAAGGAGAACCAAGAGGAACGCCTGATACATCGTAAGGAGAACCAAGAGGTACGCCTGATACATCGAAAGGAGAACCACCAGATACGTCTGAAACATAGTGTGGATTACCAACAGATATGCCTGAAACGTAGTGCGGAAACCCAACAGATACACCTGAAACATAGTGCGGAGAACGGACAGATACTCCTGAAACAGTGTGGAGGATGAACAGATACGCCTGAAGCAGTGTGGAGAACAAAGAGATCCGCCAGAAAAATGGTGTGGATACAACAACAAAAATATTTGGCGCATCTCTTGGCTCTCCTAATATTTAACTTGAAGAGCCAACAAATACCCCAACATTTGTTGTTTTTGTTGTTATTTAGAG
Organism: Macrothele yani; assembly: GCA_039090855.1. Lineage (NCBI taxonomy): Eukaryota > Metazoa > Arthropoda > Arachnida > Araneae > Macrothelidae > Macrothele > Macrothele yani. Next base: position 68,928,009 of record CM077034.1, on the reverse strand, counting down.
TTTTTTGTTGTTTGGATGAACAGCACAATGATCTATACGGATTTGTCCGTCAATACTTTAGAGCTACTGACTCCAATGAAAGGAGAGAGACAGTGTCGTAAGACAAACACAACATTCATGACACACCGAGATTCTAACTCCGATTTGTATCGGAGGAGTGGTGAAAATCTAGCGCTTGCATTATTGTGCTACAGAGGCGGCCATGAAAATAGTGATTTTTAATCAGCTATAAACGTTTTGCAGGCAATGTTCATATTCTTATTTAGGGGAACATTAACATGGGAACTCCTAGTTCATGAGTTTAACTTAACATATACCATTCTCGCAAGTTTACCGTCACTCACGAAATTTATTTGTCCAATTCACGTATTTTTTTCATGTGTTTGAGATCGGAATAGGACCAATAGTGTAGCGAGAGGAATTGAGAAAAGAACTTCGAAGCTCCCAGGAAACACAGTTAATCAACAACTAATCTCCATTTTTTTTCGAAAATGTCTCCCCCCCCCACCAAAAAAAAAAAGAAGAAATACCCCGAGAAAGTCACTCGTTCCTGATGAGACACCACGTGATCAGGAGCAGAATTTCCAAAAAAACTAAAAAATAACGACTAGTGCTGGGATTGTCGCCCCGACGCAGCGCATGATAATCGCGTATCGAGGAGAATGTATCAAGAGTAAAGCTCTGATGCAGAGACGGTTCTGACAGCGGATTGCGGTTGCATTAACCTCCAAGGATATCTCGACAATACCAGTGGTTGAGAGAATTTGAGAAATGACGAATAATTGTGCTGAGACAGATCGATTTGTCAAGTTGCCGTATCTCCAGGCATTTGGGTCCGAGGAAAGTGGGAATCGTACGATGTTGGTGCCAATGTGCCAAAAGGGCACAACCCAGCGGCACGGACACAGTGGGCGGCCGAAGGCAATGACAGAACGCGAGGGTTGACCGATTGTGAGAGCAGCTCAAACAGAACCGAATTCGTCACTTTCGAATACCCGTGGCCATGTTGCGCCGTCTACAGTTGTGAAAGCTGCCATCCGGACAGCTGCCAGTTGATTTCCAGCACGGGAATTTCATTCGAGAAAGCCACTCCACTTCAAACCCCTGACCAGCAGTATCGCCGGCACCGGTTGCAGTGGTTTCGGGCACTATCAACGTGGGATAGTGTCCAGTGGCGTCGTGTTGTCTTCAGTTATGAGTCACGGTTTGCACTTTTCAAGGATGAGCAGCGCATATCCTCGACAAGTGTCTCTCGAGACTAGCCGGCCAGCGCTCGGATTATGCATATAGCGGATAAGGACACGGTTCACACAGTGGAAGAGACAGTCTCTGAGATGAAATTGAAAATTGAAACTCTGAGATTAGTAACAAATTCAGTGTAACGTTCATGGTTTCAATACAGTATGTGCCTGGATTTTATGCTGCATCAAAATTCGCTTCCGAAGTTTGGACAAGAAGGTGCATGACATTTCGAAATTTTTGGATTGTCTAGTAGGTTACAGATAGTATGCACAAGCAAACGAAAAGCTTCTGCTGTGTATATCACCAATTCAATTAAAATATCGAATGTTCTCTAACATTTCATGCCGGAGTGGCACAAATGCCAATAAGCGCAGGTATTCCAGAACACCCAAATCATATAAACAACGAAGTCCTTTCTTTAACAGTAAGATCGTAGTGTTTTTTACTGTGTTGAAAAGTAGTTAGAATATCGCAATTATTACTGGACAAATTGCTCTAATTCACCATGAAATGTGTATTTCAATGTTTACAGAAATATATGTTTCTCTTTCAGGAAATGAAAATTATCCATACAGACATCAAGCAAGATAACATCATGTTGGTCAACAGAAGAACGAAACCGCTGGAGATAAAGTTCATCGACTTTGGCCTGGCAATTCAGTTGCCGACAGAGAAATATCCAGCTCTTATTCAGGCTCCTGCATACAGGTATGATAATTTGAAAAAAACATTTCGTAACATTTAAATTGTTAATATTGAGTGGAATGTACTTGTGAATTAATCTTCGTAAATTATATCAAGGAGTCAATCAAAATCACATGTCCATATAAGCATGTTCATGATGTTGCATCTAAAAGGGCAGTTCCCAGATGGGGAGATTTTAAGAAACTAGCACATTACGTCAGCGTAAGAGCTACTGCGCTTCGCGAAACCATCGAGATCATCACGCGACGGAATGTGTGTAACAAAGATGTAACCACGAGCCTTCATTTCATATGGCACCGGCTTCTAGAAGTTACACATGACCACCCTGCCCTGGGATCAAACACCCCGTGGCATCGTGCAAGTGTTTTACTTATTTTGAATTTAATTATATTCTTAGAAATACATTTGTTCCAGTTGCTTCTGCGATCTTTAACTACTAAATGCCTGACGAAGCTACCCGGAGGTAGCGAAAGCTAGCATCTTTTGATTCCCTTATTTTCTACCCCTAATGAACGGAGTTCACTTTTTATTTTTGTTGTCTTCCACATTAATTGGGCGTACAGAAACCCGTTATCGTATATATATATATTTGTTATGTTCTGCATTGTCATGCATCCATCAGCTCGTAACAACTGGTAGCGTGACTCATTGCACCACGCCACATGTTGCCAGTCTTCCAGGCTAAAATTATAATTGTAGCCTGGATGGGGCTCATGAACACGATAAGTATCGAAGGCTCCTGGGATCAAACGATAAGTATCGTGGGAACACGATAAGTATCGTGTTTATGAGCCCAGGTCAGGCGCTGCCTCCGATGCCGTTGTGTTAATAAAGGCAGTCTGGTGGGTATTCTTCTCCCATACACAATGGACCCTAACTTACGCTGCACTAACCTGCTGAATATGTCTCTAATACCCTTTGCATTGCATGTAGATGTAATTTCAGCCAGTAGCGCTTGTCTGTTAGCTGAAAAATCTTGGTCTGACGCCGCTGTTCAAGGTCATTCAGCACCCTTGGTCGGCCAAAGCAATGCCCAAGGTGGGTGGTAATACCTTCCGAGAGGTATTCTCGGTAAACACCATGACACTGTGGATCGAGGAATTTTTAATGACCGCAGAACTTCTGAATTGGATGTCTCATTCATTTACCGCCCACTACCATGTATCGTTTAAGCTCTGATAACTAATTCACGTCGGCTTGCCATAATACTACCGGCTGTTGCTCAACCTGATTCCGACATTACACCTCGCAATTGATAACAATCTTGGCGTGCGTCGAAGTCTTTGTGCGACGGCAAAGCCAGTTAAAAACTTGCATACTGCTATCCCATGCCCTTCGGTTCTTCTGTGTATATACACTGAGTGGAGACTTTATTATGACAATCCCCTCAGTACTTCGTTGGGCCACCTTTTGCTTTTAATACTGCGTCTATTGTTCGTGGCATGGACTCCAGGAGATGTTGATAGGTGGTTTGTGGAATCTGAGACCATGCTTGATGAATAGCACCTTCCAAGAGCGTGAGATGGCAGGGTTGTAGATCCAGCTGTATGATGGCTCGTTCAACTTCATCCCACAAATTCTTAAATGGGTTGATTATCAGGAAAAACCAAAATGTTGATGCAAAAAAGAAGAGAGATGAGGACAACTAAAGAAGATGTGACTTCCAAAGTGGAATATATAGAGCTATGCAAGACAACACGAAAAAGTATCACTGAAGACGTAAGGAAATTCAACTGTGAGCTAGTGAGGAAAGCAATTGAAAACAACCAAAGCCTTAAGATAGCAAAGGGACATCTCAGTAAGGGAAGAAAACAGATTATGGCTCTGAGAAAAGAAGATGGTTCTATAACAAGAAATAGAGGCGAAATTTTGACAAGAGTGAAAGATTTCTACTCCAAATTATATGAAAGGGATGATACATGTACTCCAGACATCATGAAAGGTACCAGAGTTCTTCCAGTCCTCCCAGCAGAAGTTGCTCATGAAATCAAGAACATGAAGCGGGGGAAAGCTCCAGGAGAAGATGGAATTACTATAGACATCATACAAGAAGCAAGTGGAGAAATTGAAACAGTACTCGCCCAAATTTTCACTCGATGCCTTAATGAAGGGAAGATTCCTGAGGATTGGAACAATGCTACAATGATCCTGCTACATAAAAAAGGTGACATTGAGGATCTCAGGAACTACAGACCTATCAGCCTCCTATCAGTGGTTTATAAAATCTTCACTAAAGTTCTTTCACACCGATTGAAGGTAACACTGGACATGGCTCAACCGAGAGAACAAGCTGGATTCAGGAGTGGCTACAGCACAATAGATCATATCCACGTACTGAGAGAACTAATTGAAAGAGCGAGGGAATATGAACTTCCATTGTGCATGGCTTTTATCGATTATGAAAAAGCCTTTGATTCGGTGAAACCATCAGCAGTTACCACGGCTCTGAAATCCTGCGGTATTGAAGATGCATACATTAATATTATTAATAACATCTATGAAAATGCAAGTGCAAAGATTCGGCTGTTTGAAAATACAACACACATAAACATTGGAAAGGGAGTGAGACAAGGTGACACCATATCTCCGAAGCTCTTTAATGCCACATTGGAAAATGTCTTTCAATCACTGAACTGGGAAAACAAAGGGATAAAGATTAATGGAGATTATCTAACCCACCTTCGTTTTGCTGATGACGTAGTCATTTTTGCAACTACCCCATCAGAGCTGCAGAGTATGATCCAGGAACTTGCTGACAAGAGTAAAGAAGTGGGATTAAAAATGAACTTTCAGAAGACAAAAGTGATGTTCAATGCTTTTACAAGAAATGAAGATTTATCGATTGATGGAGAAAAACTGGAGATAACAGATACGTATGTTTATCTTGGACAGCAGATATCAAGTGAGGGTCACATTGATGAAGAAATTAATCGGCGTACAAAACTTGCCTGGAGAGCTTTTGGAAGAAACAGCATAATTTTCAAGAGCAATATGCCATTATGTCTTAAAAGAAAAGTGTTTGATCAATGCATCCTTCCAGTGCTTACGTATGGTGCAGAGACGTGGACCTTAACTAAAAGAGACATACAAAGGCTGCAGACAACTCAAAGAAGCATGGAGAGGTGCATGCTTGCTATAACCAGGAGAGATAAGAAGAGGAACTCGTGGATCCGAAAAATGACGAGAGTGGAAGACATCATGATCAGAGTTAAATCCCTGAAATGGCAATGGGCTGGACATACTGCCAGAAGGACAGACCATAGATGGACAGCCGAAATTTTAGATTGGATTCCAAGGGACAGGAAAAGACCCAGAAAAAGACCACATGGGAGATGGGTGGATGAAATTCGTAAATATGCGGGAGTGACATGGAGGAGACTGGCACAAGACAGACCGTTGTGGAGGAAACTTGGGGAGACCTTCGTCCAGCAGTGGATTGATAATGGTTGACAATGATGATGATGATGAAATGTGTTATATATCAGTTAGACGAAGAAACGCATTCTGGGAAACATAATCTTGGTGATGGGTTTAGATTAATGTAGTCAGGCGTCGAAAAGAATACTTATAAAATAGAGTGTTTATACGTTTAGATAATACAATAGTTTACAGTTTAGTCAGAGGATACCTATTCATGACCGCATTGGGAGGCTGCTTTTCAAACTTAGTTGCATCATACCTCTGATCGTTCAGTCTATGGTGCAGCAAGAGGATTCAGTTGAGAAAACTTAGAGATGATTTCTCTAATCTGTAGTGAATCAAAAACTTAATTGCATCGTACTAATAGTTGTTCAGTCTATGATGTAGCAAGAGGATTCAGTTGAGAAAATTTAGAGATGATTTCTCCAAACAGTAGTGAATCTAAAACTTAATTGCGTCATACTAATAGTCGTTCACTCTATGGTGTAGCAGAATGATTCAGTTAAGAAAACCTAGAGATGATTTCTCCAAACTCTAGTGAATCTAAAACTTAATTGCGTCGTACTAATAGTCATTCACTCTATGATGTAGTAGAACGATTCAGTTGAGATAACGTAGAGGGGATTTCTCCAAACTGTAATGAATCTGTCAGATTTGAATCCAAAATAGATATTGCAAGTTATCCTAGATATTCGAATGTGAAACGACTGAATTTTGAAAAATAGCACTTGGAGAATAATTCGTGTCATATCATTTAAAAAAGTAAGTAGTCTCTCTATGGTATCATGTGTTCTCAATGTTCGTAATCAAACATTTTGGAGCTCAGAAATATTAAAACACATTGTGTTACAACACGAAATCGCAGCGTAGGGAAACAGAATTTTGGGTAAAACGTTTAAAAGTGACATGAAAATTGGAACCACATCCCGGAAATTGCTTGTGGATACGGTGGGGAGAATTGTAAAAACAGAAACATCAGACGTCGTTCATAGACGATAGAAATTAGAAAAACTCTCAAAAATAAATAGAAAAATAAATTATATTTGAGTTTTTTCAATTCCTTTTTTTACAGTCAAAGAATGTAATTTTGAAATGCTTTGTAGGTGCAAAAAATATCTTCCGGTCACACACACACACAAAAAAACAAAAAAAAAAAGATTCAGATCCGTTTATTATTACGAAAATGTTTGCAAAATAACAACAAACTGCTCTGGAGAAACGACTGCTTTGGGCAAAATCCAGAATCTTTGAACATTTTTTCCAAAAGCATGGAAGTTATAGGGTAGTGATTGTTTTGCCGTATCACAAAAGGAGTTATGTAATCGATTGAACTAAAATATCACACAGAAATGTACATGCTACCAATGCTTTGGCGACAATTCTTCACCATGAAATACTACCATGAAATTAAATCAGATATTACATATGATTCTCTGAAAATGCTCCATGACAAGTTGTCACCATAATTCCAAAGATTTGTAATGATTTGAAAATGTCTTTTGTGTTAATATTTAAGATATACATTATAACAAGCATTTGAACATAATATGTTTGTATAATAGTCGAAAGTATTAATCAATCTTTCCTCTTCAATCTACAGGGCTCCAGAAGTTATGTTGGGTCTACCTTTTGACGGATCAGTAGATATGTGGTCTTCAGGTGTTGTGTGCGCCGAAATGTTACTCGGATCACATCTGTTTCCTAGAAGTAGTCTATATGAAATGGTAAGTTACTTGACTCCTAAAAACCAAGTTTCTATATTGAGAATTATGTCTGCAGTCTCTTCATTTCTTTTTCATGTCCCCATTATTGAAAATCGTTGGGAATTAATTTTCGAAAATTTTGTATAAGGGAAATTCACATTCACACAGCAGTTACGCGAAGGTACGATTTTTCGTCTTAAGTTAATTAGTAATAGTTAATTAGTAATTTTCTGAAATAATTTTAGATATCTTAGTGATGCAGAAGTAACAGTTTGTTGAGTGGCATTACGGTTCTCTCCAATTCATTGGTACCGCAAATGGCATTTGACGTGATCCCTTCAACCAACAAGTCAACAAAGTTACACATGAATTACAACATATGTGAGATGCCCAAGATTTATCTTCGTCAGCAATTTTGCAATGGAAAAATGTGCATACGATTTTCTAATCAACGGTGTGAAATGTCACCTTTGAGAGTTTAAAGTAAAGTGTTAACAAATGTAGCAGAAACTGGATGTTTCATACAACTGCGCGGCATTATTTAACGTACACTTTGCGCAATACACACTACTATTTAAACCCACGAGAAAATGCACGTCCTTCGATACCGATTAAATGCATTCGAATGACAAAAATTCTGCTTTGTTCCCCCTTCCCAGAAGGAATTGCACAACAGGAAGTAACGGCGCCAGCATGTCTACTCTCAGAGACACAGCTATCCTGACTGCAAACAGATGTCCCCGTTGGGAAACATAGGGGAATTCCTTTAAGTCACACAACATTCATCCCAATAGGGAGTTCCATTACAAGAAATTGGAGCCCAGTGGAGCGATTGTGATTTCATATTTGGTTTCAGCACCCGCAAGTACATACAAAACTGTTTAAGTTTTCTTTGTAACGGAACCACTGTTGTTCAGTGTTTAAGTAAGGAGAGCTGTATGTTTTCCTTGTTTTTTTGTTGTTGTTTTTTTGTCTTTTTAACTGTCATTGCCTTGGGTAACTTCTGGTGTTGTCCTTTGCAAACCAATGATACCATTTGTTTGAGTGTCAGTACTTTTCCCTTGGATAACTTTTGCTTCTCATACTGATCTTTGCAACGCAAGAAGAATGCCGTTAGTGTTAGTTCAAAAGAAATAATGAGTAAAAGGAGGAAGCATTAGAATTGTCAGAATGCGCGAGAAAACTAAAGAAGATAAGGTCAATTTAAGCCACAATCAGTTAAAAGACTTTCCCCCTTGGACCAACGGATGAGTCAAACAGGGGGCAAGAAGACGGATCGTGAAAAGAAAAGATGTGTACCTGAAGGGAGCATTAGAACTGTCAGAATGCATGGGAAAGCTTGAGAAGGTAGGGTCCATTAAAGCCAGAATGAGCTTAAAATGGTTTTGCCCCTTGGACCAACGCATCAGTCAATGGAGACGGAGAAGTGTGAAGCGTAAAAAGAAAGCATGTGTACCAGAAGGAAGCACTACAATTTTCAGAATGTGTGGGAAAGCTTAAGTATTTAAGATCCCTTAAAGCCACAAACTGCTTGAGATTTGCCTCCTGGGACCAACGCATCAGTGAATCAGGAAGAGAGAAGTAATTCTCATACGGGGCTTTAATATCTGTTAGGCAACATAGCCGATCCTAAAACGTAGTTCAAAATATATGCTCCAACCCATCCTAAAGGAGAATTTCTTGAATTAAAGTCGGAAGGGTATGAATACATGGTGCGTTCGGAAGCGAGACCCAAACTTAAGCAACTCACTCACTGAGGTGACGAAGTTCACGTTCGATAAGGAGATGTGAAGTCCTTACAAAATATGTTAGTAGTACTAGAATATTTTTATAATGTGTTATACATTTTTATATCATCATCATCAACATCAACCTTTTCAACCATTATCAATCAACTGCTGGATGAAAGTCTCCCACAGCTTCTTCCACAACTGTCTGTCTTGAGCTCTCTCTTCCATGCTACTCCAGCGTGCATCCGCATTTCATGCATCCACCTCCCACATGATATTTTTCTGGGTATTTTTTACCCTTCTCAAAGCTGTTCATAATTCCTTTGCTGATCATTTTGTACCTAGTTTTAAGTAGTTTCAAAATTACAATGTTTCAGAAACATTCCATAAAGTAATGGTTAGATTAACTGGAATGTTAGTAAAAATGCCAATAATTATTGATGTATAAATTTTAAGGAAAAACTGCGCGAGTATATCCGTTCTTTTTGTGAGTGCATGCCAATTTGTGTTTATGCGGTTGTGCGTGTCCGTGTGGATGCGTGCGTGTGTCTGTGTGCGTGTGCGTGCGAAGTTATCCTCAAGGTGACACTGGAAATTCACCGAAATGACTTTGAGATGTCTGACCAATGCTTGTTAGGTAAGGCACTTTGAAGCAAACTGCAAAACAAACATTTTGATTTTGTAATGCTTTGGCTTGAGTTCTGAATCAATTGGGTTAAAACGTAAAAAATATATATGATAGTTCAGCATGTTATAAATTTGTCATGATTAAAAAAAAATTTTGTGTAGAAAATATAAGCAGGACAGTACGAATTGCCAGACTTTATCTTTGAAGTAGTTGTGGAACAAGGAAGCAAAATTGTGTGTTACAAATTAACACCGGGATGCCGTTTTCATTTGATTTGCTGAAAGATTTTTCGAAAATGATTTCTGTCAATGTTTCGACCGTGTGCACGACGAAAAGTAGGATTTGTTGAAGGTAGTCAGAAAATGATTACTTCTGCATTTATATATATCTGTAGGGTAATCTTAATAAGATGATGTGAACAAGTATCCATCCCCTAGTTTATCTTTTTTCATGAGATACCTTTATTTATATTTAGGGCAAGAATAACTAAACGCATAGCATTTTCCGAACTTGAGATAATCATCTAAGTATTTGTCATCACACTGGACCACGTATTAGTGTATTTGTTAGAACACATGTGAGTTAGTTCTGACCCAAGAAGTCCCCCAAGGCATAGGAAAAAAAAAAACAAGAAAATCACGTGGGAAATGAACGGATGAAATTTGCAAGCATGCTATGTTGATTTGAAAAGGAATGACTTGGATGAGACTTTGGCAGTCATCTTTGCAGCAGTGGTTGTTGATGATGGTATGAATTAGGAATAAAGTTGATTTCCCCACCCCATGTGGTGCAATGGTCTAAGTGCTGACTTTTGACCATTCATCCAAGTTGTGTCCGGGTTCTAGTCCCCGGTGAGGCTGGGTTGTTCTGTTTGACTAAATGCCCTGTTTCTCTCTATTGCCAAGAACCAGTGGCCCTAAATTAGGGAAAGACTACTGCTTTTAACCTACTGGTGTGCTCACGGCGGTCGTTAAATACCCAAGTAACAAAAAAAAAAGGTAATTTCATCAGTGTATTGTTTTCCGATAGCGAGTTTAAACTCATAAGAAAAGTGCGAAACTTATTGATCCATGTAAATGATAGTTACGTTGCTGGGTTGAATAACTGTAAGAGAACACTAACACTAAAGAAGAACACAGATTAATTTTCGGGAATAAACATTTCACCAAATCACTTTTTTCTATTCTTTTTCTACGTTTCTGCATTTATTAAGGGCCAGAAACCACCAGGAATGGCACTTATTTTACCTGTGTTTGCTTGTTATACCCGAAAATATATATAAAAAAAGAATAGAATGTTACTTTTCTATGCTCTTGTTTATGTTCAGCAAGCAATGCTAATGATGTCAGCTCCAATGTAAAGATAAATACTTTACGGATTTTTCTTTCCTTTTCTCACTTTTCAAATAGATGAAACACATTTGTCAAATGCTTGGCATGCCTACAGAGAAGATGTTGCAGAACAGCCGGAGAGCCGACGAATTTTTCGTGAGAGACTTCTGCCATAACCACAGGCAATGGAGATTGAAGGTAAGTTTCGTTCATCTGCTTTTTAAATGAAATGTAGCAGAAATTAAAGTGTGCTTTCACAATTTGAATTTAAGATAACATGGCTATTTCTGAGCTGTATAATTTGATGAATGAAATGTACTGAGTAAGCACGGATATTTAATTTCTCTTAAACAGTCGGTTATTCCCGACACTAAGTTAAAGAGTCGCTATTTTCTAAAGACCATATAAATAAATAAATAAATAAATAAATAAATACGGAGATTAAAGAAAGAGCCGAACTAGTTATCGCATCGAAGAGAAATGCACAAAAGGAAAACATTCTCGAAGGTGATTGATCCTTAATAGGATAAACAGAATGTCCCGTATAATTTACCGTACAGCAAAGTGAAACAAGGACAGTTGCGGACAGTGGGCAACTGTCCTTGTTTCACTTTGTAATAAACGTTGTTTTGACAGGCACACCGAAAGGATGTTGGGGTTAAGAAGCGATTCATACACGCGGCTCTGCTGAAACGTATACTTCTCCTTAGGCAATTATCTATTTTGTGATCATCACAGACTTTGTTCCCAGTCTTCTGCAAAACATAACCTTTTCAGAAGTAATCATCCCTCAGAAAGAACAGTATTTCTTGCCAATCTCCCTTTCCCATCCAAAATAGAAAAACAATACCTGAGGGGCACTGTGTCCTTAAAAAAAGTTATTCGACGTTAGATCTATCTTTGGCAGAAAAGAAAGAGATATAAGTATTAACAAGTTAGTAAAACCATGCAATGCATTGATTATGATACACTTCCCAACATAACAAAAACCATTACTCGTTATTACTCAAGTTATGAGGATAATGGCTGTGGAATAAATCTAGCTCCTGTGGTCTGACCGTTGATCCCATTTCGATGATATTAAACAGAACCGGTTCCGTATACCCATGGACAACATGATAAAGTTTTTTCGCGATAGATGCCTATTTACGTAAGTTATAACACATAAGAGCAATGAGATGAATTCCGATCCCATGTCCTGACTTTTGCTCACATTTTGCCCATTTTCAATAAAGTTTGTCCCCAGGTGGACCCTACCACATGCTAAAAGTTCATCGAAATCAAACCATTTTTACGCGACTCATGACTCATAAGGGCAATGGAATGGATTCCTGTCCTATGTCCCAAACTTTGTTCCGATTTTGCACATTTTCAATAGGGTACTTCCCCAAGTGGTCCCCTACTACATACTAAAATGTCATCGAAATAGAACCGTTTTTACGGGAATTATCGTGCCCACGGGCAGACTGACGGATAGACAGACAGACTGACGAACAATGCTGGAGCATATACGCTTCTTCAACCAAAGGTTGGAAAACGTAAAAAATACAAGAAATCGTAAGTATTAAAGCCGATAACACCCATTGATCCTTGTCTGATCATCGTGTTTATCCCAAATTAGGACAAGCGTGGTACTTCCTTTAGTAATGGAAGTGGTTGCTTTCTCTTTTCATTCTTCGATTTATTTAATTTTTCTGCTTAATTCAGAAAAACAAGTGAGCATCAATTAAAAATTAAAAATCACATGCGAACACACACTGGTGACATATCTTGCGTTGAAAGTCAAAGGAAATGGGCTCACGTTAGAGATTTTAAGCACGTGCTGTGGACTTAACGTTGTTTATTATTCAGTGGAATCATTCTTCACTTAGACTTCCATTACGCAGTACTGGGGAAGAATCATTTGTTTTCTCTCTCTGGCTTCAACCGATGATAAAAAGAAAACAAGATAGCCAAATCATGCAATGCCTTGATTATGATATGCTTCCCAACATACGAGAAATCATTACTCAAGTTATGAGTATAATGGCTGTTGAGTAAATCGCGCTCTTGTGCCCGGACCTTTGACCCCGTTTCAATCACATTCAACAGAACCAGTTCCGTATATCTCCAGAACTATATGATAAAGTTTTGTCGCAATCGATGCATTTTTACGAAAGTTATGACACATAAGGGCAATAGATTGAATCCTGATCCCATGTCCTGACCTTTGATCCACTTTCGCCCGTTTTCAATAAGGTGCTTCACGGGGTAGTTCCCTACCACATACTAAAAAGTAATCGAAATCGAACAATGTTTATCCGAGTTATGACGCGTAAAGGCAATAGAGTGGATCCCGCTCCTGTGTCCTGACCTTTGACCCCATTTCGCCCATTTTCAATAGGAATTGTCCCCGGGTGGTCCCCTACCACATACTAAAATTTCAGCGAAATCGAACCATTTTTATGCGAGTTATCGTGCGGACGGTCAGACGGACAAAGCTGGAGCATATAGGCTTCTTTAACCTACTGTTGGAAATCGTAAAAAAAGTAAAACATTTAAATTAATTCAATTTGTTTAACAAATCTATGACTGACATGAGATTTAAACCCTCGTAGCTTCCACACTTCTCCGTACTACGAGTTTTGCTCAGTTACGAAAATGCAGAAGAGACAAGTATTACCAAGTACAGCATCAACTTATTAAGGAAATCGAGGGATTTGTTTTTCAACTATCATGCTCTATTTTAATCATATACTTTTTAACTAATTATTCTTTAGCTAAGTATATCATAACAGTTGGAGAAGTGTGCCAAGACCGCATAGTATTCTCGTATTTCTCTAAATCTACACTCAAGTTTCAGATACTCCCATTCAACAATCTTTCAAAAGAAGATGTACATTTGTTTGAAGCTGTTGTGCAGAACTTATTGGAATAGAGATATTTATAAGTGAATGTGTGACGCCATTTGGATCTTATTAGTTTCCATACCAGATTAATGCTTCTGTTACATATGCTGCTGTTTAAGAGATAGCTACTTTAATTAATTAATGAAACTGCTTATTAACCTGATAAACGTTCCAGCAAATATCTTTCGTGTCATTACTTTTTAAGAGATGACATATACAATCGTGAACAAAAGTCCGCACCAGTAGACCGTTAGTCAATGTTTAACGTTAGAAGTCCACTTCTACCACATAATGTTAAAGTAAGAAATACATATTATACATCATTTTAAAGGTCATATTATGCTGAGTTCAAATATTTTTACAGAATGTTATTACCGGTAATAGAAGTGAAATTACAAGCAAAGGTACAGCTTCTAGTCATAAAAAGCAAAATATAGTGAAACTTGTGAAATTCGTGTACAATACATTTAACGTAAAATTACTGTACAGCACATTATTCAAACTTGCAGGATACCTGAAATAATTTACCAGCAAGCAAAATACCCTATAATATTTAAATGGATAACCACGGTTTCTTAGTAACAAAGCGCACTTTCTTGGCATGGAACTAATGAGCTTCTCTAGTTGTCTATTGGTGATTACACGGTGTAATACGGCCCTTACAGGGTCAATGCTGTTTCAGATGTGGGTCCTTGTTGACGGATCTTTTGCTTCAATCTCCCCCAGATATTCTGTATGGTATTAAGATCCGGTGACTGTGCCGGCCACTGAAGTTTTCTTACAACTTTACCATTAAATCACTCGTCAAACAACTTTAACCGATGACATGGCGTGTTTTGGTCCTTAAGATAAAATTCCGCAAACCCATGTCTTGTGCAGATGGTAGTAATTTGGACTCCAAAATATCCGTATAATTCGATCCATTCAATGTGCCATCCACAATGTCGGCAACACACTGGTTGAAATACAGGACCATAATATCACTGAATATGGGTGATTGATTATTGCCAGGGTACAGCATGTCTTATATCTTTCACCAGCTCGACGACGATCATAATTATTTTCATTATTAGCGAAACTAGTAACAGTTGTTTCATCACTGAAAACATTTTTGCAGGACAGTCCAATTGTTGTGTGCTTTGGTCCAAGCAATTCTTTTGATCAGTTGTGGTTCAGTAAGGAAAGGTTTTCGTACAGTCAGTTTATTTTATTGTAGGCTACAACGAACAGTACATGCAGTTGCAATAATGCTTTCTTCATTATCCTACTCATTTCTTAAACCCGTGGCTGTTTTAAACCTTGATTTTAAGGAAAGAAGGATCAATATGCGATCTTCACGTTCGGTACAGAGCATTGGTTGACCAGTTGATTTTCTGTTTCCCAAACAACCAATTTCTGCAACTCTTTTAGTGGTGCGCAAAACAGTAGAATGATCACAGCCACATACGACTCCTGAATCCAAGTTCCTGCAAAGTAATAATTTTTTCCCTGGTTTGAAGAGACAGGACCAATTTTTGGGGTTTTGACATTTCGAAATTTAAATATCACCAGGAATTCTGCATAAACGTCCGTCAACTGACTACAAGAAGCCGCGTTCTAAGCCGGCAGACGATTCTAAATCATTTAGCATCTCACTAGCGGATGTCGGAGAAAGCTATAGTGGATTAGAAGGACGCGAACGCTTTTTCAGAACGGGATTTGTTTATCCTCACTTGCACATTTTTGGTTGTAACTTCACTTCTATTACTGGCAATAACAGTCTGTAAAATTATTTTAATATAGCATAAAAATACCTTAGAAATGTTGTATAATATGTATTCCTGACTTTACTATTACGCTGTATAAATTGACTTCAAACATCACAAATTTACTTTCGGTCTACTGGTGCATGGCTTTTGGCCACGATTGTATTTTGCGAATAAATCAGGCTGCCCATAAGGTGAAAAGGTCAATATTCAAATCCTACTTAAGAATTACTTAAAATTTAAATGTATTTAATTGGGTGTAATTGTAGTTAATGAATGCACGTATCATAATCATACAAATATCTGCAACCGTGGCATTCTTAACTGAAAATCAGTGTAGCAAGTACTATTTCATATCCAATATAAGAAAATTACCGTGTGTACTCGCACAAAAGCCGACACCCCTTCTTCAAGCGCTCAAAAGTTTTTAGAAACCTTGACTCGCATGTAAGATGGCCTTAAATTTTAAGATTTCAGAAAATATGCTTATTGAAATGAATTATGCAAATTTCTGATATTAGGTTCTGTAAAAACCTTCAAAGTACGATTCACTGTTGGGGTCTCCAAATAACCCCATTAACATTCATTGCTTCACTCATGCAGCATTGTTGAGAGAATAGATAATTATTTCTGGTGAAATTGAATTTCACAATTCTTTCATTCAATTAATACATACAATTGACGTGGATTAAGAACATCAAGAAGAAGTCATCGCTTTATCCACGTTTATAAGTGAATAACGAAAAAATTATCATCGGCGGCCACAGAGAATCGAACCCAGGCCTCCCAGTTATGCGAAGGACATGCTTCCACTGCACCACAGTGGCCGGAAATTTCTCCAGACAGCCTCTTGGAGCCCCGCACAATGCTGGGGATTCACCAAAGACGGTAACCCGAAACCAAACAAATAACTAGGAGGCGAATGAACAATTAATGGACAATTGACGTGGATTAGGAACATTTTGAGAATTTTTCCGCGACTCACTTATAATCGTGGAAGAGTGGTGACTTCTATTTGATCTTTCATTTAAGAAATAACACGATGGTGTTGGCCATGTTTGAAGTTACTACCCATCGCTAAACACTGTACGGCCGTGTCAGAATAATATAAACACCTACCTGTTAATGGTAATAACCAGCATTGTCCCCGACGACAGCGGTAGGATTGCGTGGCATGGACGCAATGAGGCGTTCGAAGGTTGTCGAAGGCACACGTGCCCATTGGAACTGCAGTAGTGCACGTAGGTCTCGAAGATTACGTGGTTGTGCGTTAGCACTACGTACCTGTCGAATGATTTCGTCCACCAACAGAGAACAGACACATCGCTGTCATGCTTTTGTAACTAGTCACGCTCCCCCTTAGTGACGTGGCAAGGCACATCTTGCTGTTGGTAAACACAATCACCACCAGGGTAAACCTCAACATGAAGAGATGCATGTGGTCAGCGAGGATAAACAGGTAGCCATTGGCGTTCATGGAGCCATCCAGTGGTACCATCGGTTCCACGCCATACGAGAAATATATTCCTCAGACTGCACGCTGCTACCGCTGGCCTGTACTTGTGTTGATTCTCGTGTGTCCATCGCCGTATCCGCCACCGATGGTAGTGGGTTAACATGGGTGCCTTGATGCAGCGTCGACTCCACAGACCCATGTGTAGCAGGATCCACTCTACGGTTATCCGGGATACGCATCTTGGTGCACCAGAGTTCATTTGCGTGGTCAATTGCTGCAATATTGCGCGTAGATTGGCCTTTGCCAGTCAACAGATTTGACGTTCTACTCGGGGGTCGATGGCCTTTGGTGCTGCAAAGTTAAGACATCGGGAGGTACTCGTTGTGGCTGGGATCCATTGTTGGTACACCTTTACTACATCTCCGCGCGAGCAGCCCACGAAGTCCGCTGTTTATGAGATGCTTCCACACTTGGCGCGGTAGCCGATGATCTTTCCTTTTTCAACGTCCGTCAATTCACTACCTCTGCCCATTGTGCTCACGTAACGCACTATGGATCCCCTATCCTATCCGGTCGCTTATGTCTCCGTGTGGTCTAATTTTTAACGTACTTTTTGTGATGCCACTGGGCGGGTACACTGTAATTCCGGGGTGGTCATATTTTTATGATACGACTGGGTATGTATGTCTTCTTTATTGAATACCATGGACGGCATTTGCATACACGAGCGCCCACGCTTGCTGTGGTAACTCGGAAGAAGTGGGTTTTCACAGCAAGCGTGGGAGCTCGCATGATTGTCTGAGGCCCACCCCACTAGTTAAGGGATTTACGTGGTATCGAGGGTGTCCTGCGATTGCACACGGAAAAAAATGACGTATCCCATGATTGGAAGCAAGAAATTTCAATCTCAATTCGAATTAGGATTAGTATTTTCACCTATCATATTAGCGGTACCTATTCCCGTGGGAATTCTACGCTGGGTAGAAATATTTTTCACATTTTTTTTATGTTCTTCTTCAGGTCATAACACTATCAGGCGGAAAGCCGCTATGTTAAACGTAAATTAATCCGCCGGTGAATTCCGCGGCAGAATTCCCGAGTCCAGCCCTAATTTTTGTGACATGCGTATATGCCGACCCCTAATTTTCAAAGCACGATTTCTTCCAAAAGCGTTCGGCTTATTCGCGGGAATACACCGATGAGCAATTACATTATGACTACCCATTTAATAAGGAGTAGAACACCCCCTATAGCCTCACAAATCAGCGGTCACTCAGCTAGACATCAATGGGATGAAAAGACGATAGGTACTCTGTGGTATCTGGTACCATAATGCCAACAGCAGGTTCTCCCTTTCCCGTACATTTCGGGGTGGTGGTGATTTAGCGCGAACCCGCTTTTCCAAGTCGAAACACAAATATTCTATTGGGTTCATGTCAGGTGAATTTGGAGGCCAGGGCATTAACCGAAATTCGCCAGCATGTTCTTCGAACCACTCCTTAACGATTCCGTCAGTGTGGCATGGCGCATTATCATGTTAGTAATAGCGATCACTAGCAGGGAACACAGTTGCCATGAATGGGTGAACTTGGTCCGCAACGATGTCCATGTACCTTACAGCTGTTAGGGATCGTCCTTTGTGCATTAGGATCATGGGGCCTAAAGTGTTACTGGAAAACATCTCTCAGAGCATAAAACCCCGAAGCCGGGCTGTTTCCTCCGAACAATGTATCTATTTACTATAGTCTCCGTTTGTAATCCACGTATCCGCGCTCGGCCATCTACGTGATGCATCAGAAATCTTGATTCGTCAGTCCAAGCTACTTTCTTCCAATCATCCACAATCCATTCGCGATGATCTCGAGCCCATTTCATGCGCGTGAGGTGCAGTGAGGATCAGGATTCGGCTGGGTTTTCGGCTACGCGGGCCCAAGCGCAGAAAGCCGCGATGAACTGCTGTGGCCCTGCGGTCGCTGTGAAAATTGCACGTCAGTATGCGCTGTCCTCTGGAATCAATGAGTGCGGATTACTCCCGGCTGGACGACGGTTCGTCGTTTGGCCATCTGTGCACCACTTACGATACGTACGCACTACAGCTGCTCCTGAACAACCCGCATGCCGCGTCGTTTCCAAGGCGTCGTGCCATCGCAATTTGCCCATTATCAAACTCCGATAAATCGGTAGTTTTCCCATTTGTAATCCGAACACTAACCGAAAACTGGTCCTCGGTTTGTATATATACTGCTGTGTCAACTTCTCCCGCGCCTCCGTTTGGTATCCAGATGCGCTCATTTCTCTACGGGGGTGGTCATAATAGAGTTGCTCATTGGTGTGTACGGCATTTTTGTTAGTCATGTAAAAAACTTATTACAAAGCTTATAACTACTAAAAATTCTAATATTTTTTCAAATTTAAAATTTGAATGAAAAGCTAATTATTCTATTTATGAAGATGTATGATCAACTGAATTGCTGTTGTTTGCAAGTTGTATTATGCCCTGTGGATATACATTTCATATTATATGTGATCAATTACTTGTATTAAATGCATGTATTTAAAAATTCACGTGAATTGATTTTATTTATAATTGGATTGGATTGCTTGTATATTGTGATTGCTTTGCTTGTGAATTGCTTTTATTTTTAAAATTCATGTGCGTTTCTTATTCTTTCTTCTGCCTAGACTCCAGAAGAATGTGGTCATAGTAACATCAGAGAGCATGTTGTGACATCTCTTCAGGACATACTTATGGTACGTTTCTCTCAGGTTTATAATTTCTTGAAAATAAAAATTTCTAAAAATAACTCTCATTGGTTTTATTACAACCAAAAGAAGTACTTAAATATGTATGAAATAATGCATTTGCTTTTGAGATACTCACGTTCTGCTCCACAAATAAAACTGTTGTACAAATTTCTAAACTTCTTGGGTACCCCATCGTAGTCCAGAAAATTGCATTATTGTCTGGGAGAGTAATTTTTCCAGGACTCCCAGGACTCAATCAATGTCAACGTCTATGCTCTATGTTTCCAGGGCACCAACAAAGGGCCTTCCTTCTAAAAGATTTCCCTTTTCATCTCCATGATGAGATTGATGCTACTTTTGCGAAACTAAAAAAAAATGTTTTATTGCAGCAAACCCAGGCTTCGTCCCATTTGCTTGTCGTGATACACATTTCTCGTGGAAGTGTGGTATCCCTTGCTAACTTTAATTAATGTCGTGGTACACATTTTTCGTGGAAGTGGGTATCCCTTGCTACCTTTACTTAATGTCAGAATACTCATTTTTCGTGGCAAGTGTGATATCCCTTCCCTAATTTAGGGTCACTGGTTTCAAGGAAAGGAGAGAGCCAGTGCCGTAAGACAAACACACCATCCATGCCTCACCGGGATTCGAACCCGGACCCCGTTCGGAAGAATGATCAGAAGCCATCGCTTAGACCACTACGCCACCGGGGCGGCATTGCTATCTTTAATTAATGTCGTGATACACATTTTTCGGGGCAAGTTTGGCATCCCTTGCTACCTTTTATTGTCTTGATACCCTACACTAACGCGGAACGGTGCCTGTATTCCACGGTGCTTAGAGGGGGTCATGATCATTGTTTTGGTTTTTAATCCCTTGCAAATTTGGTTAGATCAAAATTGTTAGGCAGGTCTCTAGTAAGTATGTTTGCGTTTCTTTAGGCTACCACAACTTTTATGCTTTGAAGACCTCTCATCTCACAGTTTATAAATTTCAAGTCCTAGAGCAAAAAGCGAGTTCGCTAGCGCCAATCTATATCCCGTTTTAAGACAAGTTATTTTTTAATATTTTTTTCGAGGCATTGTTAGGTAATATTTCGGCTGTGGATGGGGCAGGATAGTTTATATATTTTCCCTCTATTTTTAAATGTCACATTAATAACAATAGTAGTAATGCTCTCAAAGATTGATTCACTTCCACTACGAGGCGAAGAAGCTAACGAGTTTCTTCGCGACAGACTGTGGTTTCAGGTCCTGAGTAAAATATTTAATCTTTAATACTTATTGTGATTTTAAGGAAATGCTCCGTAACAGTTAAAATTATATTCTAGAAAAAAATTAGGTTTTCTCAAAATAAGATTCTAATAAATTTATTTTCATGCGTTCGCTGCGCAGGACAGCCTGCACGGATAATTTATTTTTATTTTTAAATCCAAGTTCTAGGAGGAGGGTGTTATCGCCTCACCTGCTAATAATTAATCATTATTTTGAATGATTTACCAGTGACGTGAACCACCAGGTCTTATGAATGGTGATGCCGGAGCTATGCGCATTGTTTGTGAGTTGTGAAAGTATAAGGACTTTATGTTAGTCTCATTAATCGAAAGATTATTAAACCTGCTAAGTAGCAAGGTTTGGCAGGTCTGTAATAAGCAGTTGATTTCTCCTGTTCTCCACCCTGTATGTCCGTTGAAACCGGAAAACTCTTTGATCTTTTCGTCGGGGCATGGCTTGGAACAACTCTTGTACTTTTTTTATTTTTACATTTTTTTATAATGTATAATGTTATACTGTTTAACTGATTTTAGTTGATTGCAACCTTTTTCGAAAATTTAGCTTTACTGTAAAACTAAACGATAAAACCTCATTAGGTGAAACTTCGATGTAACAAAATATTCGTTTTTACCTGATAAGTGTAACGCTAGATGTCGCTGAAAGTCTTGAGTAACAAAGCAGTTCCAACGAAAAAAAAATCCACGTCTTAATTATAACCAGTAGCACTGTACCGAACGTTTTTTTCTTTGTTTATTTTTTCTTTCTGTTCTTTATTTTTGTCGCTGTTCCCTTTGTGTTTAAGTTAAATTCTATAATATGTATTAACGCATTTTTTATTTAATATACTAATAACTAAATCGAAACTTTGGTTTCATTATTGCTTAGTCCTACCATTTTCTGTGGTTAAATGTCACATGATTATTGCTCTTTCTCAAATTTGAAGAATATGGTCACTTAATGTGTGGTGTGGAATGTGGCAAACATCCGTAATTGGACCTGCGTGAATTAAGGGAAATTTAACAGTTTAGCGTTACTTCCAGCTGTTATGTGGTCCAGTAAGAGACTGGTTGGGTGATGTTCCTTTGAATACGTTACCACGCATATGGTTTCAACATGACTGCTGTCTTTCCCACAAAA